>LNAC01000035.1:549955-642703 GCA_002007465.1 Ailurus styani | reverse complement strand
GCGGAGAGCGGCGCGCGTGGCCCTCCGGGCAGGTGGGCGCGCGCTGCGCAGCGTCCGGGGCGCAACTTCCAGGGCGCACTGGGCACGGCGGCCGCGCGCGGCTTCCAGGTCCCGGCGCGGGGCGTGCGGGGCCCCATGGAGCCCACGGAGAAGCAGCATCTGGTGGACGCCAGGCCCGGAGCCCGGTAAGGCGACGCATCTCCTGGTTTGCCGTTTATAGTGGACGGTTTTGCCGGAGGCTTGAACTGGGACGGCACAGAGTGGGCGGAGGGAGGGGAGGGAAAGGGGGACTCGAACTTGGGCAGGGGATCTTCCCTCCCCTCCCCCGCCCCCCGCGGCTAAGCAGAGATCCTGACCCCTGCCCGCTAGTGGGCAGTCGCATGCTTGGAGCCCCGCCCTTGGCCCAACACTTTGCCCCCGGGCAGCTCCGCCTTGGGAGGCCCTGTGTTCCCAAGTGCGCAAGAAGGGCGTCTACCCTCCCTGAGCCTGAGCTCTGTTCCTTCTCGGTGCTTGGCTGCACTGGCCCTGCCCCTTGGCCACGTCCCAAGGTCTTTCCCTCCTCCGTGTTTGCCCCGGGTGGGGTGGGGGAGGAGGGAACACCTTGGGCCCAAACCCCAAGACTCCTGGATTGGTCATTTCCCTAACACCCTACTCTAAAAACAGTTTCTGGTCACGCCTCAGGGACTGTCGAGCTTGGAGTGCGCTTAGCTATTCTTTGAATTCGACACATGGAAACGTTCTCCAAGGCCCCACAGAGAGATAGGTCTAGAGTCAGCCTTCCTTGCCCCCAGGTCAGAGCTGAGGCGGCCCTTTCCCATCCTCTCTGGCCAGGTCTTACACGGGATCTCTGTGGCAGGAGGGGACTGGCTGGATCCCTCTGCCCCCATCTGGCCTGGACTTGCAGGCCATTGAGCTAGTCACTGAGAGTAATCACTACTGTCATGCCCAGAAGGGTCCTGGCAGTCACTTCGACCCCAAGAAGGAGCGGGCCCGGCGACAGCTTTATGTGGCCTCTGCCATCTGCCTGGTGTTCATGATTGGGGAAGTCGTTGGTAAGAACTTTTGTACTAATTAAATGAAGTTGGGTGCATGGATAGTCTCATGATCCAAAAGGCTTTTCTCCAGTAATATTAGTACTAATAACCTTGGGGCATCTGTCTGGCTCCGTTGGTAGAGCATGCGCGGCTTGATCTCAGGGTCGGGAGTTCAAGTCCCACATTGGGTGTGGAGCCTACTTAATTAAAAAGAAATAGGGCGCCTGGGTGGCTCAGTGGGTTAAAGCCTCTGCCTTCGGCTCAGGTCATGATCTCAGGGTCCTGGGATCGAGGCCCGCATCGGTCTCCCTGCTCAGCGGGAAGCCTGCTTCCTCCTCTCTCTCTGCCTGCCTCTCTGCCTACTTGTGATCTGATCTGTGTGTGTGTGTCAAATAAATAAATAAAATCTTTAAAATAAAAAAAAATTAAAAAAAAAGAAACTACTAATAGCCCCATTTATTGAACATTTACTATGCTGAGTCTTTTACATACAGGCTGTCTCATCTAGTCCTCATGACAAGCTCACACTGTCAATGGGTGTTGTCATTCTTATTTTTGCAGATGATGAGACTGAGGCACCTTAGAGTTAAGTAATCTGCCCAAGATTACACACAACCAGTGTGTAAGGGATGGCCTGAATGCCTAGAAGGAAAGTGCCTCCTATGCTTTCCAGGCCCTATTTGAACTTGATTTTCACAGTCACCCTCTAAGTAGATCCTGTCAGTCCCATTTCACAGATAGAAGTTGAGGCTCAGAGGAAGTTAGTCACTTGCCCGTGGTTACACAGCTAATGGGTGGAGGGGTCCCAGATCCATGGTCTTTCTCCAGAGCCCACGGTTTCCCTGTTGCATGCGCAGTCTGGGAAGTTGGCTCCATGGGGAGCTGATAAGGCCCCTCCATCTCCCTGGTCCTGCCCCTGCAGGTGGGTACCTAGCTCACAGCTTGGCAGTCATGACCGACGCAGCCCACCTGCTCACTGACTTTGCCAGCATGCTGGTCAGCCTCTTTTCTCTCTGGATGTCCTCCCGACCAGCCACCAAGACTATGAACTTCGGCTGGCAGCGAGCTGGTGAGGACCCTGGTTGGGGTGGGAATGGGGTTGGAAGAGGGGCGGGTCAAGATATGGGTTCTTTCGTGGCTACCACAGGTGGATCCCTGAGTGAGGCCAGGAGGGTGACTTGGGTTGGGGAAGAGGATGTCAGTTTTGGCTTCTGTCCTGTGGTAGCTCCCAGTCTGACGGGGGAGCCCTGGTCCCCTATCCTCTGGGAACTTCCAGTCTGCAGGGAAGGAGCGTTCACCTTCCTAACAAACAAAATGGCCAGACTTCAAGAACAAATGACAATGGCATTAACTCTGCATGTAATTCCATGTGAAATAATTTCCTGGGCAGGGAAAAGTCAGGAAAACCTTCTGGAAGATAGAGGCTTTAAGCCCCCTTTAGTTCATCTCTGGGCTGCACTGTCATTTTCCTCTTGGCGGGAGACAGCCCAGTCTCTTCTCAGACGCCTCAGTGTGTGAGCTGAGCAATAGGTATATATTTTAGTGAGTCATTTTCTTTACACGTAAAGCAAAAAGTGTTGACCCAGGTGATTTCTTAAGTTTCTTCTAGCTCTGACGTCCTCTGACAGATGAGCGGTAGGGTGAGGCGTGACCATGCCAGCCATACCTACAGCAAGCAGAGCCCTGGTGGCTCCAGACGCTGACTTTGCAAGGAGGGGGTGGGGGGATCATGGAGGGATGGGGAGGCCGCCTCATTCTTAGGGCCCCATGCTAAGATGGGTGTTGGGTTCTTCCTCAGAGATCCTGGGAGCCCTGCTCTCTGTGCTGTCCATCTGGGTTGTGACTGGAGTGCTGGTGTTCCTGGCGGTGGAGCGGCTAATCTCTGGGGATTATGAGATCGAAGGGGGGACCATGCTGATCACGTCGGGGTGCGCTGTGGCTGTGAATATCATGTGAGTGTCACCTCCGATCCCTGTGAGTCCCCACTGCCACGTTTCACACGCAGGTCAGCATGCCAGCTGTCAGTGGGAGGAGGCCATGCACAGTCCACGGGACCAGAATTTCCCTAGTGGTCTGAGCTCTGGTTCCTGGAACACCTCAGTCCTGCCTTAGGCCCAGGCTGAGGCCACTGAGAGCTGGGAATCTGGGGCGGCATCACCTCTGCCCCCCACCATATGTGTGCGTGAATAAACAGGGAGCCTTCATACCCGAAATGGGAAGGGGTGAGTCTAGCTCTTACGGGAGCAAATGTCCCTAGGGGCAGAACCCAAGTTCTTTTTCAAGCCGGTGGGCCTGAACGTGGTGTCAGTGAGAGGCAGAGTATATGGAACATGGATGTCTTGTTTGGGCTTCCTCTTCCTTGCTCAGTGGTCTTGGGCAAGTCACTTCCCTCTCTAGGCCTCAGTTTGCCCTTCTGTGAAAGGATGGGGAAACTAGATGACCTCCATGGTGCCCTCCTGTCCTAAGATTTGGCATCTTTGTGACCACATTAAGCCTGGCATTGGAGCTGAGCCCATTCTCCCATGGCGCTCTGAACCAGGGCCACGGGGCTTGGGATCCTCACCAGGCAAAGGGAACAGATAGTTTGGGGATTAGGATTTTTGTCCCACAGGCAGGCCAGCCCTACCGGGCAGCCTCTCCCTGCTATGTCAGTGAGCCCTTGGCTTTGTCTCTGCTTCTGCAGAATGGGCTTGACTCTTCACCAGTCTGGCCACGGGCACAGCCACAACACCAGCCAGCAGCAGGAGAACCCCAGTGTCCGAGCTGCTTTTATCCATGTGATTGGAGACTTTCTGCAGAGCATAGGCGTCTTGGTGGCGGCCTATATTTTATACTTCAAGGTCAGAGCTGGGGACGAGGGAGGTAGGCTGGGGGAGGAGGGGCGGGTCCCGGGCAGGAGAGTATGATCATCTGGGGGCTTCTCTCTACACTTGGCCCTTTCCAGGTTCTAGCTCCCTCCCAGCTGTGTGGGGAGAGGGAAGGAACATTAACCCAATGCCTATCAAGTGTTAGCACCTCTGATCTTAACAATAATCCTGAAGAGCAGCTTGGTGGTGGTTTCTGCAGCTCAGAAAGGTTCAGTGACTTGGATGGTGTCACACAGCTGGGAAATTGTGGAGCCAGATTCAAACCCCCAGGCCTGTGGGCTGCCAAGGCATGGCCCACCACGTAGAGGCAGAGTGGTGTAGTGGAAAGAGCCAGGTGTCGGGGCTGAAGCTTGGCTCCAGGCTTTGCTGGCCGTGTGATACATAGTCCATGGCACTCTCTGATCCTCAGTTTCTCCATCTATAAAATGAGATGTTGGACCATTGGTGTCTCTGATTCCTTTTAAGTTTGTTTACATTTCAGTCCCTTGGGCAAGGAGGGGTGGGAGGGGACTGTGCCTTATCCTGAGCTGTGATGTGTCCTGCCAGTTCTTGTGGACTCAGGATAAAAGGCAGAGAACTGGGGGGGCAGAGCCAGGGTGAGGCTTGTGCCCACCCTGCTGAGAGCCCCTCTCCCCGACTCAGTGCTGGGTGGGAAGGGAGAGAGAGGCAGAGGTGTTGGGTGGTGAGCCGCAGTTCTGCCTTTCCCCTTTTCTGTAGCCAGAGTACAAGTACGTAGACCCCATCTGCACCTTCCTCTTCTCCATCCTGGTCTTGGGGACAACCTTGACCATCCTGAGAGATGTGATCCTGGTGCTGATGGAAGGTAACCGGGGCTTCTGGGCTCTCCAGCGCTAACAAGTTTGCCGGGGGGAGTGGGGGGGAAGCAGGGGAGCCCCAGCACATTGGCAGGGAGCCATGGTCTGGAGCCTGGCACAGGCTGGAAAACCTCCTGGGGCCCCAGGCCAGTCTTGACATCCACTGGAGCCCTCAGGTGTGACTGTTCCTGGAAATACCACCCGGACTAAACCTCCCCTTCCCTCTAGCCCCAGGGTGTCCCCTGCCTGCTGGGGTGTGTCCTCCCTGCCTAATCTGGTAACTTCTAGGTGGTGTCTGTACCACTGACTGCTCCACCCCTCCCCGATACACATCCGCAGTCTCCAGCGGCCTTCCCTGGGCCAGAGAGGGGGATGAGGATTCTGCGTCCTGTTGCGCAGAAGTCTGCACAGGCAGACTCAGGCTCAGAAAAAAAGATGGTAGGTGTTGGACAAGACTCCCAAATCCCCTCCGGCTCAGTGCCTTCCTTTCTGAGGCCTCTGCCTTGGGAGCACGTGGCTCGGCCCTGGGGGGCTTCCTCAGCGCTGGCAAACGGCCCACCCCGAGTTGCCACACTCACCGGCTTTCTTGTGCCCCAGGGTCTCGGGGTCCTGGGGCCGTGTGTGGCCAGGGTCCAGTCCGAGGTTGGGCGCTGATGCAGAGTCAGCGGGAGTGTGTGGCTGCGGGTCTGAGCATTCTCCCCCAGAGTGTGACAGCCCCAGATGCAGGCGATGCTGCTGGTGCCCCGTGTGGGTGCGGGGGTCCCCAGGTTCCCGTCTTCCCTTCTCCTTTCTGTTCCAGAAAATAGTCATTGGGCACCCGCTCTGGGCCAAGCACTGTTCTAGGCACTGAGGATACGGCAACAAAGCAGACTATCCCGCGCCCGTGGAGTTTCCGTGTCAGAGGGGGACACGGGCGAGAGACTGACAAGGTCGTTTCAGAAGTGTCAGGCGTGACGAGAAAAATACAGCAGGGAGCTAGGATGGAGATCATTTGGGGGGGGTTGGGGGCGACATCAGATCTGCTGGCCAGGGCGCCCTTCTGTGAGGAGACGGCATTTGCACAGCAGGAACCGGCAGGGGCAGGAGGGAGCAGGCTCCTTCAGCCCCCCTATCCCCGCCCCCCTCAGGGACCCCCAAGGGTGTGGACTTCACGGCTGTCCGGGACCTGCTGCTGTCGGTGGAAGGGGTGGAAGCCTTGCACAGCCTGCACATTTGGGCCCTGACCGTGGCCCAGCCCGTGCTGTCTGTCCACATCGCCATCGGTGAGTGGCCAAGATCCTCAGGGCGGGGTGAGGGACAAAGGCCACCAGAGGCCTGGGGCCATCCCCGAAGTGCCTGGGGACCACTGCTTTGAACCTGGCCTCACGCTGAGTACTTTATAGACCTTAGTTCATGTGGTCATCACAATCCCGTTTACAGATGAAGAGACCGAGGCTGGGGCTGGGGTGGGGCAGTCAGGTCACTCGCCCAGGCTTCAACAGTGCCTAGGTGGCAGGGCCAAGATTCCCAGCCTTAAACCAAGGTGGGCCCTGCTCTCGAGGGATTGTGCCGGGTGCGGGAACCGGAGGGTGGCCCGGTGCGGCGGTGGGATTGGGGGGCTCCCTGATGCCCATACCCTGTCCTGCTGGGCGTAGGGAATGAGCTAGGCTCCTGATCGTTCCTCGGGGCCCGAGTGAGTAAATCGTTGTCTGGTGCCTCCCCCGGTGTGTCCTCTCGGCCCCTAGCTCAGAATGCAGATGGCCAGGCTGTGCTGAAGGCAGCCAGCACCCGCCTGCAGGGCAAGTTCCACTTCCACACCATGACCATCCAGATCGAAGACTACTCGGAGGACATGAAGGACTGTCAGGCGTGCCAAGGCCCCTCCGACTGACTGCCTGGCCAGGTGCCAACGGAGGCGCGGACAGGACCTGTAGCTGGTGGGGCTGAGTGCCCCCCAGGCCCAGCCGGGACTTGGGCTCCCCTGGCTGTGTTATAAAGCAGGTCCCTCTCCTGACCTCTGCTCTGTGTTGAGTGTGAAGGAACTGTCCCCCGCCTCCCCCATCTGACTAGATAGCCAGTTTAAGGATGGAGACGTGGCAAGTGTAAAGCTATCATGAGCCCATTCCTTCAGCGTCTGGGGTGGTACCTGGCAGGGCTGGGTTTGGGCCCAACCCTCAGCTAATGCCTTCCTACCACCAGTCTCTGGAAAGGCAGGAAAGCACAGGGAGGGGTGACAGAGGGGGCCCCCTTGCCCACCTGCCTTATTCCTCATTTCAGTCTGGCCTTTGCCTTATGAATCTATGGAGAAGCCCTTCTCCCTCTGCCTCAGACACTGTGGTGTAAGGAGGCTTTGGGGGTTGGGAGTTGTGAGGACCCTGCACTCTCCAACCTGTGCCCCTGAGGTGGGAAACAAGCAGGCCCCCTGAGGCCTGCCTGTGCCTTAGTCACTTCAGCTCTGAGCCACGTTTCCCTTTCCTGGAGGGAGGAGGCTTCTGACCATGTCAGGACCTGGCTGGTTTCTTTCCTCATTCCCCATTGCCAATACAATGATTCCCTTGCCCCAGGTGTTTGGCGAGGCAGCCCCACAGCCCCTGGCCCACTTCTCTTGTCCTGATGGAGTCTCAGGGATCTCAGAGCCTGACTTCCGATGCAATTAGGCCAGTGCTGTGGCTCAGTGTCCTGCGTTGGCCTGACTCTGTCAGAACTTGAGGACAGAGGACAAAGAGGGGTTGGCTGTACAATGGATGGGAGACGTTGGCTTCCTGAGGTGTATGTAAATTCCTGAATTAGGGGCAGCTTGTGTTGACAAGATGCAGAGGGAGACTTGTCCCTAGTCTCTCAGAGAAGGCAGCAACCCCACTCATTAGGTGGCCCTTAGGTCTCATCAGAGAATGCGAGACTGAGAATGAACCTACCTCACAGGGTTGTTGTGAGGACTGGAACCAAAGTCTGTTAAGCACCTGGTGTTGTCTGGAAAGTGCATACTTTGATCATCATGCTGGAAAGATGCAGCCTGAGGCCACCTTGCCAAAGAGCCAGGTGGGCTTCCTAGCCTCCCCAGGAGCGGCACTGACTTTGTCTTGATTCTGCCCTGATTTGTGCAGGAAGAGGAAGGGTTGGTCACTTGCCTTCCCCTGTGAGCTTCTCTCTTCCCATCTATGAAATAACCTCTTGATGCCTTTCAAGCACTGTCATCCCGGTTTACCTGTGATCTAGGTCAGTAGGTTCTTCAGCCCCTAAAAATCTGTGGGAAGTCATGTGGCCTGGAGTGTGAGGTGGGGGACTGCTGATGGGTGTGTTCTACTCTACTCCACTCTCTGGGGAATCCAACCCCTTCTCCCCTCCAGACCCTGGGAACCTGGATCCTGAGAGGCTGTGTGCCTCTCAAGAGACTCTACTTTTCCAGATGAGAAAACCAAAGCTCGGAGGGGTTGAGTCTCTGAAGTCACACACCCACTGTGAAGCAGGTCTGGGGTTTCTGCCTCAGTCACCCAGGCCTTTACAACAGGAGCTGAACACCTTCTGGGCTGCTTGTTGGTACAGTGTGAGCCTTTGGGCCTGGCATTGCCCTCCATGGGTAAATCCATGCCAAGGCAGTTCAGTGTCTGGGTGCTGAAGCTGTGAGTGGGAACGGGAAGAGTGCCTCTTTTTCTTGGCTGGGCCTGGCACTCAGAGCCCTCCCCACCCTGGGAAGGCTGCCTGGGCCACAGCTGTGTGCTTCCTCACCCACCTTCAACTGTTCTTGACCCTGGGCCAGAATGCCTTCCCTCCTCTTTAACTCCCAGGCCCCCCCTCCACCTCAATAATCTAGCAGCCCCATGACTTCTAAGGGAGGGTCCTGTCTGCACCCCAGCTGTGACTGGTTCCAGGGAGGACCGAAGTCATCCAGGGGCCAGAGGTCAACCTGGAGGATGGGGGTGGGAGGCCTTGGAGAAGCGCTTGGGGACAGCATGTTCTGGCCAGATAGTCTGGGTGAGCTAGTCACGAGCGTTTCCAAAGCCACGAGGCCATCAAAGCAGGAAAACATCTGACACCCTGGGCATGGGCTGGACCCATCACCCCCACCTCTCTAGGGTCACCCCATTCCCGGGTGAGCCCTGAGTTCCCCCTCCCCCGTGCAGCTGCTGTAGGGGTATTTATAGCCTGAGTATGAGGGGGTAAGGACACGCGCTTTATTTCGGAAGTGATAATTCCAGTTCCAGGTGGATGAACCCTGGAGAACCCAGCAGCTCTTCCCCCACTCCACTGTCCTGGCCCCGGGACTCCAGACAACCCCATCTCCCACCCAGCCCACCTAGAAATGGCTTCTTAGTCCTGAGTATCTGGGCCAAAGGAGTGGGGCTGTCCTTTCAAATTCCTCCCCCCAGTTTTCAGACCTCGGGCTGCACCCCACCAACACTCCCCATCCTCTTGCCGGGTCACCCCTTGACCAAAGGGGCGCTTGGAACTCCATTCCCTTTCCCGGAAGAGGGAGCATGGCGCGGCGCTGACCTCTAGTGGTCATGGCCGGTAATGCAGAGGGCTGGGCTTGCGTGATCCCTGGCGTTCCCATCTCTTTCTCCCCCAGCCCCCTGCTCTGCCAGGTCGGGAAGGAAGCCTCAAAACTGGCATCCCGGCGCCTCTTTGTGCGAAGATCGCGCCTGGCAACCCGGTCATCTGCGGGTGGCTGCCTTACTGCCGGACGAAGAACCCCGGGGGCTGGGGGAGGACGGAGTTTTGTCTCACTTGGCACACTGTCTACACTCCCGACTATGGCGCAGAGCCAGGCACGCAGTTGAGGTCTTCTGTCTGTTCGTCAAATACTTGTGAAGCACCTGCCAGGCCAGAGAGAAGAGGACACGGCCCTGCCCTCCCGGGGCTTCCAGGCTGGTCCTGGGGCCTGGCCGTATACCTTGCAAAGCAGCATGAACAGTGTGGGGAACGCTCGCTGTGAAAGCGCAGAGGATCTGGGTCGGGTGTGGGGGTCGGGCAAGTCCGTGGAGGAGGCAGAGATCTGAAAGACGGAAGTCAGCTCCCGCAGAGAAGCGGGGAAAGACATTCCAGGCAAAGGGTCAGCGATGGCTGAGGGCACGGTCGCAGAGCAAGCGCCTTGCACCTGTGACCTGCCACTAGCGGCTGGACTCGGGGTGGGCGGGGCGGGGCCCCGCGGCTCGGGGAGTTGGGCTGATTGGCTAATAGGGATCTGACGTGTTGGCTAACTGGCAGCCTTGATTGGATCTCGAGGGAGCTGAGCCCCTCCCAACCCCCCTGCAGGTGCAGCGCCTTTCCCTGCCCGCCCCCCGCACCGCCCAGCAGCACTGGGGCCTCTACTGGTCCAGGCTAGGGCTTCTCCAGGCTGCGATACTTCTTGCGCAGCACGGAGACCGGGTCCTTGAAGAGTACTGGGTCCAGACGGAGGCGAGAGGAGACCAGGGGCATGTAGCCAAACTCGGCCGCCATCTGATTGAGGCAGTCCTGGGCTGGCGGCTGCGGCTCTGGGGGGGGGGGGGAGAAACGCGTTGGAGATCTTCTCTGTCCTTCTGAACCCACCCCCATGGCCCCGAACCCTGCAGCAAAAAATGGACTGGGGTTAGACAGTGAGGGGGAATCCCTTCCCCAGCCAGCGCCCTCCCAGTGCCGACTGTCCCCCTGAATCCTCACCAGCGGAGGTCTGGCCTCCAGATGCTGCTTCCCATAGGGCACCTTGATAGGGGGCAGCTTGGTGACTGCCGCTACCAGGAAGTTCATCAGGATGTCCACACAACTGGGGGCTTCATCGGCCAGCATTCTCAGAGCCTTGGGAAGGGAGTGGGTGAAGAGGGTGTGGTAATACCTGGGCAAGGGGGATGACAGGGAGACACTGCAGTCAAATTCGCCCACCACTCCTTCCTGCCAGGCCCCATTCTCCTCCCTCCTGACCTCACTCTCCCTTTGACTTCAATCCCCATGCCTCCTCAGAAGCCCCTGCTCCCCCTCAGCCTTGGCCACCTCAGAGAGCTCACATCAGAAATACAAATCTCTCTCTTTGCTGTTCTGCACTCTGTGGTTCATCTGCAGTGAACGGTGTCCTCCCTGCCCCCTCTGTTCTAGTCCATGGGGCCCCGCCCCTGGGCTCTGAGGTCTGAACTCAGCCAGCCTGAGGTGGGGGATCATCAGCTGGCCCCAAGGCCATTAAACATGGCAGCCCAAAGACCGGTTTCAGGAAGGCTGTGGATTAACCAGACTGAGGCTGCTCAGGGTGAGCCTTGCTTCACACAGCCTTCCTCTAGAACAACCTAGGCCCACCCTGCAGACCTTAGGAGTAGTCTTCACCCTGATGAGACCCCTGCAGAGCTCCTGGGTAAACCTACTAGAGGTTCCAGGCCACACATATTTGGTTTAAACACATCTAAGGAACGCCTCTAAAAGGGGTTCTTCCAGGTTTCAGTCCTTACCGCAAAGATGAGTGCTTCATTCAATTTCTGGAAGGCCGGGGACAGTCCCCAGCCTACCACACACACATTTATAAAGCTTTAGGGCCATTCTCTTGCCACCATCATCACCAAACCCAAATCTCTACCCTCTGCCTAGCTCTGTTTAAAATAACGCTAGCTACCATTTGTTGACCATCTGTGTGCCAAGGCTTTCATATGGTTTTCTCATCTGATTACCACATCAGCCCTGTGAGGTGATAAGGAAAGTGAGGCCTCACAAGAGGGAAGAGATTTGCCCCTCATACAACTTGGATGTGGCAGATCTGAGCCTGGAACCTGATCTCTGGGCTCTAGGTTGACTGCTGCATTCACTCCCACACCGCCCTGCTCATGGATCGAGAAGGAGGTCTCTCTGGCCCTCTGCTCCCAGTGCCAGGCCGGCCACCTGTACCTGTGGTAGAAGGCAGCTGATGTGAGAACCATGGAGAACTCATTGGCCCTCTCGGCAGTGTAGCCCCAGCCACCCCGGGCCTCATCCCAGAAGTGGCTCCATGTCAGGAAGCCCACCATCCGCTCAGGGAAGCTCTGCCACACCACAAAAGCAAAGTCCACCTGGGGAGATATTGAAGTGAGGTATGAGGAGGGACTTCCCAGCCAGCTGGGAACATCCAGAGACATGGAGGCCAGGCCAGCCTGGCCAAGGGGACTCGGGGGAGAGGAGATGGGCACCTGAAAGTTTCCAGGAGTGCTGGGTGGAGTGGGGTTCCTAACTTTTCCAGCTGGGAGCTGAAAACTGTTTGCAAGAGTTTGCAGAAAGCTGCTGCTAATTGCTGAGGAGGAGGCTGATAGGCTTGCAGAGGTGGTTTCCAAAGCAGGAGCTACCCCCAGGCACAGGGCCTCTGCTCCTCCCTGCTCTGGGAATCTGAGGGGGCTCTGTCCCCCTACCCTCTGGGCTCCTCTCAGGGGGTGGGGGTGGGGCGTCCTCACCTCGCTTGTGGTAAGACTGCTCTGTGCATCGAGGCTGAGGATGGCATCCGTGCTGAGCACTCTGTGCGGGAAGAAGCGGTCACTGGCCTGTAATGGGAGGGAGGTGAGGCCAACTCAGCTGCGGGAACCTGCCCCGGGCTCCCACAGAGACTGCTAAACAGCCTCGAAGCAGGAGCCCCTGAGCACGGGTGTAGAAGGCAGGGCCACCACAGCAGCAAGGCTGCCTGGAACTGGGGCCCGGAGCTCACTGCGGCTCTCCGCACTTCCATTTCCCCTTTGGTAAAATGGGGCAGATGGTATCTAGGGGCCTTTCTAGTTTCAACCCCTTGGGATTCCTCTTGTTGCATTACATGCTCACCTCAACCCTGGGAGGGGCTGCCAGACATCCTCCCTTCGAAAGAAACAGGTCCAGAGAGAGGAAGGGACTTGCCCAGAGCCACACAGCACGCAGGGGGCTCCCAGCATCCGGCTTCTCAGAAGCCACCCTCCTCTGGTTCCATTTGCTGCCATTTGCCCTCATTTCCTCAAGATCCCACGTTTCTCCTCTGGCTCATCCAAGCCCCTCTGCCCTCCCTCATCACATAAAACCCCAGCTCTCTGGAAGCACAGTCCACAAGGGCCAGGGAAGGGAGAGGATCAGTTGTATTGGGCCCATGTCAGACAGCCCACCATCCACTCCAGGGAGTTCTGGCCTGCCTGAGGAGATCCTTAAGGGACATGTGAGGTGCGACTTCCTGACCAGCTTCAGGCCTGACTGGAAGTCCAGACCTGGCTCAGGCTCCAGCAAAGCACCTGTGTGGGCCCCCCCCAACCCTCCGCCCATTCCCAGCATGCAGGGGCTGGAGCCCTCCCTCCTGTGCCCTGCCTCCCTCACCTTGTTCTGCCTGGCCAAGACTGTCAAGGGCACTGCTGTCTTGGGCCACCTGGGTGGGGGTGGCTTCTCACTGCTCCAGAGAACCAAGATCTAGGAGGAAAAGGGGGTGTTCCTGAAGGCTGGGAGAGCAGCTGTATTTGTGAGTTTGGGAGAGTTTACTTGGAGCCAAGGTCCTTTCTTTGCTGCCCTGTTTTTGCTTCTGGGCATCAGGAAGGCAGGAATTCTGGTGACACAAAGGTAGGATAGCATTGGAACTGGGGAGAGTCAGTTGTGGTAGCCCCTAGCCTGGGCCCTGGCCCCTCGCCCCATCCCCACCTTCTCTCAAAGGCTTTCATTTTCTTCTGTTCCTTTATCATTTGCTGCTCAGCTCAAGTGTCCCCTCTCTGGAGCTGCTCTCTCTGTCCCTGGCTGAGCTGAGGGCTTGGCTTGCTTCCCCTGTGAGTCCCCTCAAGAGTCTATGTGGCTTCTCTGGAAGTGAGAATTGACAGCCTGTGCCAGGAAATGCTAACTGAATCTGAATCCAGGGCAGAATCCTTTCCTGCTTTTTCTCTGCATCCTCAGCATGGAGCCTGCGGGCTGGGCACTGAGAAAATGACCGATGGGTGAGCACATGCGTGAATGCATGTCTGTTTACCTCTCCAGCGGTCTCAAGGGCTACCTCCTTTTTACAAGATTTCATCAGTTTCCATGGGGAGGGTGTGGGAAGGAAAGGAGCAAGAACGTTGGGACTTAAAAAGGGTAGCGATGGTACTTGAAAACCCCTCCCGTGCCTCCCCCCAAAATGTGTGGTTACGCTTGGGGTCTAGATGTCAAGGGCCCTGCCCTTTCCCTTGTCCCCACCCTGGATCCCAGGACCCCAGCTGGCAAGGGGCACAGACCTGGGCACAGTGCTGGGAGTCTGCCACCGCCTGGATGAGCTTCAGCGGGGGCTGGCCTGCGGCCCCAACCCAGATCAGGGCACTGAACCTGTCCGCAGGCCGAGAGCCTGGGGGAATGAGACGCAGGCTGTTAGGGTGGGAGGGGACCGGACTCGCTGAAGGGCGTGGCAGGGCTCTGTGGCTGAGGCTGGGGCAGACTTGGGAAGAGTTGGTGAGGGGGCTTCAAGTTGTCCCATCGCCAGGGCATACCCTGTTGTGGGTGGTAGAAGGGGAAGTCCGAGGGGCTTGTGGAAAAAGTGGGAAGGGCCAGGAGGGCGCCTGGAGGGCTGTTCCACAGTAGCGAGGGGTGAGCGGACGCTCCAAAGATCCGGTCCTGGATAATCTGTGAAATGAGAGAGGGCTGTGCCAGTGTGGTCATGGGCAGGGTCTGGGAAGTTGGGACCTGGCGTAGCCACCCCGCCCCCACCCCCTGCCGCTCTTCAGGCTCCCGGGAGGGCAGCAGCTGCATCACTGTCCAAGGGTTCAGGGGCAGAAGTCCAGAGTAGGGGGCACTGAGTGATGGTGTCCAGAGGTGGCCAATGATGGTGAACTTGCTGCCTCCCTTTCCTTCCTTTCTCACGGCAGATGTTACTAACAAGTCGCAACATTCTTTCCGGACCCAGAATCCCCTTGAACACAGCACTCCAGGCAGCCACTGGCCATCAACCGGGCTGACACCTTGGCACAGGCTTCGAAATCTATTGGCTAGAGCTAGCCCTCTACAGGTGGGGGGAAACTGGGAAGGAACTTGTCCAAGAGTTCAGAGCAAGTCTCGGATTCATCCCAGAAGCCCCTTCAAGGGGGAAGTCCAAAGAGCAAGGTAGAAGAGGTGTCCAGAGAGAGGAGTGTGGAGAGGGATCGGGGGTCAGGCAGGAGCCAAGCACCACGGCCCCATCATGGAAGTCCCCCTCACCTCCAGAGTGGTATGGATGACCTTCTCCACTGAGGAGAAGTAGGCATCCCATAGAAACTGGGTCTGCTGACGCAGGGCAAGGACGCGGGTGGGGGGCATCTCCTGGAGGGCGGTGAGGACCTGAGGCACAGAGGGAGGAAAGGAGAAGGCATGGGCGCTTGTCAGGCTCTGACTGACTCTGAGATGGGAACACCCAGGTTGGAGGTCTGGGAACCGGAAGCCTTCTTCCCACAGTTTTCCAAGTGAGTTAGCAGCAGCCACCTTTGGCCAAGTCCCAGGTAATAATCAAGAGTTCAAGGATCACAGAGTTGGGCCTAAATGCCACCTCGTAACTGTGTGACTGCGGACAGACTGCTCAACCTCTCTGAGTCTGGGTCCTCATCTGTAAAGTGGGGAGAATAATAGTATCTGCCTCATAGCGTGGCTGTGGGGATTCCATTAGGTAGCACAGGGGCGCCTGGGGGGCTCAGTCGGTTAAGCAAGTGTCTGCCTTCGGCCCAGGTCATGATCCTGGGGTCCTGGGATCGAGCCCCGCCTTGGGCTCCCTGTTCAGCTGGGAGTCTGCTTCTCCCTCTCCCTCTGCCTCTCCCCTTCCCCCTGCTTGTGCGCTCTCTCATTTTCAAATAAAAAAATCTTAAAAATAAATAATAAATAAGATAACACATTAAGTGCTTCGCATATGGTAGCGGCTCAGTGCAGGCAGCTACCATCATTAACTACCATACCCTTCTCGCTTCTCATGGGATTCAAGGCTTACACGGTTTTCTCAGAGCTGGGCAAAAGTAGTTTCATCAGCTGGAAAAGTCACTGTGCATTTTGCTTTCCCACCCCAGCTTCCCTGGAGGCACTCAGATTTTGGATTTTTGTGGCTTTCCCTTAAACTGGTCAAGTCATGGGCTGGGCCCACGGAGATCATCTGTACAGATGGGGAAACTGAGGCTAGAAAAGCTCAGGACTGGCTCTCAGATCCGTCAGGAGTCTCTCTCCAATCTTATGGGAGCTCCAGAGGCTTGGGGCTTGGAGCAAAATCATGAATATACACATATGGGTGGATAGGAATGAGGACTGAGGACTGATTTGGGGGCTGAGATCCCAGGCTCCTCCCACATCCTGGGTCTAGTCCCCACCCTGTGGGCAGGGCCCTGAGCTACCTGAAATGGGAGCCTCTCATCAGCCAGGATGGCAGCTTTGGTCCAATCGATGACCTCGGAGAAAGGCAGCTCCCACCGAGGGCTGAGAAGCACGGGGATACAGCCGGCCTGGGGGAAAGGGAGCACTGGGGAGACCCGTCGGATCCTACACACAGTCCCCCTCCCCCAGGTCCCTCCCCATTGGCCTGACCGAGAGAGCCTGCCAGCTCAGGCGTGTGGGGGGACAGGGCCAGGGTGGCCTAGGTTGGGGTTGTACCTGCAGGGCTTGGAGGAAGTGCAAGGCATTGGGAAGGCCGCCAGGGATGAGGCAGAAGGTGGCATTTGGTAGCGTTGCCCCAGGGTGGGTCCTAAGGAGGTACAGGAGGGGGTACCGCACAGGCGAGGCCTGAGACAGCCACCCCTCATCCCACCTGGCTCCCTCGATGTCCCCCCAAACCCTCCCAACACTCCCAAGTTCATAATGTGCAAACGCATTTGTGCTAACGTGTTAACAAACACGCACACACACAGCCGCACACGAACACTGACACAAACACAAGCTTCACACCCGCCCCTCGCCCACGGTGGACTGGGAGGCAGGAGCCCTGGGTTCTCGTCCGCCTCTGCCCTTGGGGGGCTCAAGCATCTCCTGCTTCTCTTTTCTGGACCTCAGTCTCCTCATTTGCAAAATGAGAGAGGGCAGGCCCTGCTGTTTCCTAGGCCTGGTCTGACTCAGAGAGACACAGGTTTGCCACCCCTCCCCCCTCGCCCTGCTCTGCCACGTGCAGATTCTGGCAGATTCTGGGGCAGCCCTCACCTGTGTGGCCTCCATGCCCTGCTTTCTCCCCATCCCAAGAGCCCAGACCCCTGAAAGTCTCCTCTGTCAGGAGGTGGGCTGGGGCCCCAGCCTGGAACCGCACAGGAAGCTGCTGCCCAGAGGCCCCCTCACCCAGAGGACAGGCCTCCTCTGTTCCTCCCACCTTTTCCCCCCAACCCCAGGGCCACTCTCAGGCTGTGTGTGTTTGTGGGGGAAGGGGCTTGAGTCACAGCCTCCCGGGAGCCACCTCCCCGGGACTGCCCACCCAGGGAAGCTGTGCCCATGACCTAGCTACGGGGAAGTGCAGGGAGGCCGTGGAGGGGGCAGGACTCCTGGGCTCACAGGCCTGCTCAGAGTGGGACTGATGACTAGGGCCCAGAGGTCCCCCGACCCTCCTCAGCTACAGCCTGTCTGGTCTGAGTCTGAACCATTGAACAGATGGGGAGACGGAGTCTCAGAGAGATCCAAGGACTAGCTTAGGGTCTCAGAAAGGGTTAAGGCTAGAACTAGAACCAAATAGATGGACTCCTGACCCTGGGTTACTTGAAGTACCCCAGAGCTGTGGCTTAGGGGGGCGGGTCTCCCGGGCGTTCTGCCTCCTGCCTTCTGTCTCTACGGCTCAGGCGGCCACGAGGCTTCTCCTAGAAGAAGCCACACATTAAACAAGAGAACATTCTCTAACTCTAACAGAAGCTGCCACAGCACCAGCCAGCCACAGCCCTCCTCCCCTCCCCAACAAAGCCCTAAGGGACTGAGAAGCCCTAAGTTCAAGGCTTCCGAGAACCCAGAGACAAAGAGCTTTCTGAATAAACTGTACTCCTCCGTCCTCACTAACTTCCACTCTTCCCTCCTCTGTGTTTCTGTACATTGTCCCTCAGCCTCAAGCATCCCTCTCCCTCTCTGCCTTATAGCCCAAGGAATTCTTCCTATTCGATCTTTTTTATTTAAATAATTTTGTTTGTTTTAAGATTTTATTTATTTATTTGAGAGAGAGACCAGGAGTGAGAGCAGAAGCAGGGGGAGCAGCAGAGGGAGAGGGAGCAGACTCCCCACTGAGCAGAGAGCCTGATGCGGGACCTGGGATCATGCCCCGAGCCGAAGACAGACGCTTAACCGACTGAGCCACCCGGGGGCCCCTCCTCCTACTCCATCTAAAGGTCTAAGCTCAAACCTCACCTTCTCTGGGAAGCCCTCCTTGATCTTTCCAGAGATGGCGCCCTCCTCTCCGCTCCCACAGCCTCTGTGTGCACGCAGTAGTAATGAGCCGTGCCAACCTTTACTGAGCACTGTTCTGAGAGCTTTAGGGGCAGTAAGTAGCTCACTTCATTCTCACAGCACTCCGAGATGGGAGGTCTGTGCTGTTAGTCCGCTGCTGTACAGATGAGGGAACGGAGGCCTAGAGGAGCCAGCAAGTAAAGCAGTTTGCACAGTGTCTCGCTGCCTAACGATCTGGGTCCGAACTGGGGACTTGCCTGCCTCTCCCACAAGACTGAGCAGCTTGAGGGCCGGGGCCCACATCCCCACGGCCTGGCGAAGCCCCTGGCCAGGACTGGGCACGTAATGGCTGGTTAGTGAACGAATGCTCAGCGTGGGATAAATGACGGACCCTGGACCATGGGGCCAGATGTCTGAGAGGTCAGTTTTGGCACAAATTCTAGGAACGGATCTGGCTGACGGTAGCGGGGCGGGGAGGAGGTGTTGGCGGGGGTGGGGGGTGACCTTGGAGATGGTGAGATTCCCGTCGATAGAGGTAAATAAGCAGAATTAGATGAGCACTGGCCTTAGTGTGGGTGTGTCTGTGTGCATGTTATGGAGGGGACCTCATGGGAACTGCATATGAGATCTTAGGGTTCTGTGACCCTATAAGGCGTTTGTCATAGACTCAGGGCCTCAGTGCCCAAGGATGGAGTCCGTGTGGCTCCCCTGGGCCCTCTTGCGGCCTGGCCATAGGCAGGGCCACACTGTGACTTCCGTGCACCCTAGGCTTTTTGGCCTTTGGGGTCTCTGCCATAAACAGTATATATCAATTACATTTGATAATTTCATTGGTATAAAAACAAAAACACTGGGGTGTCTGGCTGACTCAGTTGGTGGAGTGTGCAACTCTTGATCACGGGGTTGGGTACCTTTTACAATTACTTAAAAATAAATGAAAACATGAATACTATATATTAGGGGCACCTGGGTGGCTCAGTTAGTCAAGCGTCTGCCTTTGGCTCAGGTCATGGTCCCAGGGTCCTGGGATCGAGTCCCGCTGCCAGTCTCCCTGCTCGGCGGGGAGTCTGCTTCTCCCTCTCCCTCTGCCTCATCCCTCCCCCTGGCTCGTGCTCTCTCTCTGTGTCAAATAAAATCTTTAAAAACATATATATTAAAACATTTTCTTCTACTTAAATTACTGTTTTTTCTTCTGATTTTCAAAGAAATTGAAAATGTTTTCCTAGGTCCCTTAAAGTACCACGGGACCTAGGCAGTGTGCCTCCCAGATCCAAAGGAGACTTTAAAACATGCATTGAATTTATGTTAAAAAAACAAAACAAGAACCTAAGTGGGGGAGAGCATGCACACGGTGGTGTTTGTAGGCACACAGAGTACCTCAGAAAAGACGTGAGAGAAACTAGAAATGGTGTTTGGCTCCAGGAAGGAAAGCTGGGTGGCCAGAGACAGGGGTGGGAGGGAGTTTCACTGTATACCCCTTTGTGCCTTTGGAATTTCGTACCCTGTGAATGAATTCCCTATTCATAAAAATAAATAAATAACAATTTAAATGGGTGGAGGCTTATTCCGAAGCAACAGGAGACTGTTCACCAAAGGTGGAAAAATACGGGCTTTGGAGTCAGAAGTGCAGGGTTGAAGCCCAGCTCCGCAGCCGCCCAGTCGCCAATTTGAGGGAGGCCGTGGTGAGGCAAGGAGTTCGTCACCAAAGGGCCTTGGCTGGCTCCCTCCACCACTTTGAACCTCAGTTTCCTGTTCCCTGAAATGGGAATGACAATGCCTCCCTTGCAGGGTACTTGAGGGTGTGTGACTTGTGCCAAGTGGCTGGCACAGCACCTGGCCCAGAGCAAGCTCTCCCCGCGTGTTCACTTCCTCCCCTCCCCCGCTCCCACCCTCGCCTGCCCAGTGAATGTGGGACAGTGGCTGTGGGATAGTGGCAGGGACTGTGAATTGCCTCTTTCTTGGGCCAGTGCTTGTTTATTCAGGCCACCTTCCGGGGGGGCTGCCCCGTGGCTGGTGGCCTCCCTCTCTCCTTCTGTCGCTATACTGTCTGGCTGCTTCAGGCAGCTGCCTGACACCTCAGGGAAACTGAGGCTTACGTGACTCCAGAGATTACAAGGCCTGTCCCCTGCAGGGGGGACTGAGGCCAAAGACAGAGAGCTCTTGAGATTGCAGAGGACGGTCAGAGCCTGCCAGGTTTATTGCCACCTTGGAAATAAACTCACCCACAATGCTCCTCAGAGGGAGGCCCTCGCGGATGAGCAAGCCTTGACCAGTTCTGGCCGATGTGGCCATCTTGGCCGTCAGTACACCTTCAGCGAGTCAAGAGTTCACCTACTGTATGAAGCTCCCTAATTTCCAGTTTCTCAAAGAAGTTCAGACTGAAATAGCTTTCAGATTCACCCACTGCAGTAATTAAAGTCAGCCAAAAGAAGAAGTTCCTATAAGCAAGAACAGCTAAAAGCCTAATCAGGAAGGTCAGGCAGGGCCATGGTGAACAAGAGAAATTTGTTCACTGAAGATAAGCTCTGTCTGCGCTCTGAGCTTCAGGGGCCTGGGCGAGGGGAGGGGAGGGGAATCCAGACCTTTCAGATCACTGCTGAGGACTCCTGCTAGGGATGGGTCCAGGCAGAAGGGCCTGGGGGCCATGGCATTCCTACCTCCGGCTGTGGGGCTCCCTGGAGGCCACGTGCCTTGAGGAGGTAGAGGGATTGCATTCCCAGGAGAGCCCTCTGGCTAAGAGAAACCCCTGAGAAGCAGAGGCAAAAAGGGAGCTTGGCCACGTGAAGAATTCCCCGGGGGAGAGGGGGGAGCCGAGAATAGCCCATGTTGTTCTAGAAGAGAACAGGGAGATACCTGAGGGAGGGACACCAGAGTGACAGGTTCCAACTCAGGTCTGCCCCCAGACATGGAGAAGGAACCTTCTGCCGCTCGCGCCCTGGACAACCTCAAAAGGACGTGAATTCCTGCCTGCCCCACCAATCTTTGGACACTGCCGGGCTCCCAGGGGCGCAGAGGGGTAAGAGTACTTAGAGGTTAACTGCTTTATCGCCTGAGGCGAGTCACTCCAACTAGCCCAGGAACAGGAGTTTCTGAACAACTCTGCCTGTCCTACAGGCCACCACGTCCCTTACAGGTCTCCAGGCAGTCTCGCTGCTGGGAAGTTCTGTTGGTCTGACCTCACTCATATTTGCTGTTTCCTTAAGAGATTAATCCCCCAAATTAGACACAGGAGCAGCTTCCGTCTGTGACCAGTCCTTAATCTCCACAGCTCTGAGGCATTTGATGGGTTGATCGTACACCCTTGGTTAAAACTCAGAATTCTAATGCTGAAGGCTTTGGAAACAGGCAGCTCTGGATTCCAACACTGGCTGTGCCCTATCTGTCTGGATGGCCTCAGACAAGTTCCTTAACCTCTCTGAGCTTAGTGTCTGTACACAAACAAATGATAGCAGTTAGTATTATTTTATTATAACCATTATTTATAATTTAGCACAGACCGAGCACAATAGGCATGTATGTTAAAATATTAGGGAAGGAGGAATTGGAATAAGAGAAAAAGAGTAAGTAGGAGTGAGTCATATTTTTGTTTTTACAGACCCCCAAGGGAGAACTCCCAAACCTACTCTGCACACCCCGTGTTACCTTCTGGGTGGGGTTTCTCTCGGTCTAACCTGATTCTCCCTCCTGCTGCAGCTGAAGCCAGACTTTGTCAGGCCTAGCTGGTTCTCCAGTCCCATCTCCCTCCCGCCCTCCACCCTGACCTCTGGGCTCCCACTGCAGATCCCTTCCACCCAGCACCCCCCCGCCTCCCCCCTCCCCGGGATGGTGGTAAAGGTCCACTTACTGCTCAGGTCCGCGGTCCTGCTCACAGCGCCCATCCCAGGGGCAGGCAGAGGACTCAGTGCCTGCTGTGTGCCACCCGCCCCTCTCCTCCGCCAGGGCTAGCAGGGGCACCCCAGGGTGGGGGCTGTGCTGTCCCAGCTGGCCAGGGGCCCCACCTCGCCATGGGTGGGCTTCAGGGAGAAGCGGGAGGGCCACGTCAAAGCCAGGTCGGAAGGTGTCCACCATGGGGCTGGCCTTGGCCACCATCGCCTGTCCCACTTGCAAGGTCTGGGGGCAGAAGGCCGGGTGGAGCCCGAAGACCAGATGGTTCCTTCCACCATTCCATTGCTGGGGCACGGGGCTACACTCCCCAGCCGGGGCTTCCAGGCTGAGGAGGAGGAGGAGGCAGGCCTCGTCGGGGCTGACGGAGTGGTAGCGGGAGCTCTCAATGGAAGCCAGGATCCCACGGTGAGCGTCCGAGATCGGTCCAGCCACCGGGTGGGCGAACACCTTGAGTCCACCACCCCTGCACTTGGAAACATCAAAGCAAGCTCCCCAGTCGCAGCTGCCAGCACGGGGGGCTGGCGGAGGTTGAGGGTCATCTTCTGGGGGCTCCCCAAGCTGGATGAAACTCTGTAGGAGCTCTGCGTCCAGCCAGCGGGGCCAGCCTTGGGGGACACCTGCCCAGGGTCTGGCAGGAACTGCCAGGCGGAGGAGGGGAAAGACTCTCAGAAGGACGAGGAGCCAAAAGGCTGACAGTGCCAGCCAGAGGGACTTTCTTCTCCACGACTGCATGTGGCCACCCGCGGCCTGGGCTGGGGGAAGCAGGAGGAGCAGGGGCTTGAGGATGAGTCGCTGGAGCTGGGCTCTGCCTTCTAGTTCAGCACCTTCATTGCACAGATGGGAAGACTGAGGCCCATTGGGAACAGGCTGCCTGTGTAAGGTCAAACCCTAAGTCACCAGCCAGGCGCCGGGAGGACCCGGCTTTGTGGCCTTGCCTTCTTACAGTCAGGAATCTGCTTCCTTGGCCTTTGGATAACCAAGCCAGGCTTTGCCCCCCCAGCAGGGCCCCCTGCCCCTGGGCACTGCTCAGGCTGATGCAATCCCCTGACCACACTGCAAGGCCACGTCCTTCTGCCCTCCTGGCTGCACCCCCTGACCTTGGCCTCAGCAGAGAGGCGGGCAGTCTGCCAGGCCATGGGGAACCCGTCAGGGCTCTCGCAGGAGGTGACTTGGCCAGGGTGCGGGGCTGGACAGAAGGGGGGCTGGCCTCCCCAGTCCTCCCCTTGCCTGAGCAGCTCCTGAGTAGCCCTGGGTGCCCCTGTGCCCACTGGCAGGCACTCCTGGGCTGTGGGCCCTGCAGCTGGAGCTAAAATTAGACCCCGCACCCCATGTGGGCTATCGGGTTGGCTGAGGTCAAGGTCTGGGTCCAGCTTGTGCCCCCTGCCTGGGGGGCTGGGAGTGCTCTGGGTCCTAGTCCTCTCCCACCCTGCCGCTGTCCCCTGCTCAGGAAGCTCGGCCCCTCCTCCCCCACCCCTAGCAGCGGGTCCTACACCCTCTGACTTGGAGCTATCACCAGGCGGATGCCGAGGACCCTGTCTCACGGCCCCGTCCCATGGCCCCCCAGCCCTGCCGGCGTCTTCTCCAGTTCCCTCTCAGGGCAGCATCTGGCCGGACCAGATCTCTTTCCCAGCCTGGCTCCTCCCCTGCCAGCCCTGATTGGCTCCTGCCTGGGAGGCAGGGTCTCCACTTAACCCTTTCCAAACCAGTTTCCTCGATGGTCAACCATCCTCACCAGCAGGACCCACACCTCACAGACGCCTCGACAGCCCGAACCTCTGAATTCACACGTCAGCGCTCCAGGGCAGAGGTTTAGCCCTGTCATTCTTCACATTCTTCTGCGAAGTGAAGCTCAGAGAGCGGTGGTATCTTCCTAAGATGACAAAGATACGGCAGGGCAGGGACTTGGACCCGGAACTCCTGACCCTTGTCCTTAGAGGTCCCCCCTGGTCACCCCAGCTGGCGGTGCAAGTGTGGGGAGTCTGTCAGTCAGCAGATGAGAAAGTCCACAGAGGAGGAAAGTGAAGTGTCAAGTGGGGAGAGGGGTAGCTGGGGCTTGGCGGGGTGGGTGGTATTGGGAAAGACTCTCTCACCTGTTCCCAGAATTAGCCCCTCCTCCTTCAGCACCACCCCCCAATCCCATCCTGCTGCAGCCTTTTCAGGCCCTCTCCTGTCACCTGTCACTCAGGTGCCCAGGTCTGCCCTCCTCCAGAGCTCTGTAGGGAAAGTCTTGATGCTCACCCTCCAGTTTGTATGATAAGTCCTGCCTGACGTTGAACTTGGCTATACATTAGTCCACAGCCATTGAGGGGTTCCCCTGCTGCTTTCCTTGGTCTGTGCTCTGAGAGGTGGGTTGGGAATGGCGGATATCGCCCACTGAAGAATCACTGAGACACAGACCCTGATTGCCAGGAGCCCCAGTCTGATGAGGGAGGCCACACTGGAACGGGCTGACAAGAGCAAACTCTGCCTCTACTTCTTAACAGCTGGAGGATGTGGGACCTCTGTCCCCTCATCTCTACATGGAGGTGAAGATCTTCACCGTGAGAGGGTTGTCAGCTTAAATCCGGGCTTATCCCATGGGGTCCCTCAACAAGCGGCAACCTCCTTTCCTTGCTTGCCTTGCCCTGACCTCAGAGGACCACTGATCTGACCAGGGAGAATGTTTTGCCCTCAGTGGGAATGTTTGGTCGTCTGTGGGCAGCAGGTCTGAGGGAAGAGCACAGTTCATTCACCCAAGAATGTCCTCAAAATGGTAGCACAAGGGAAACCTGGCCTCTTTGTCTACGGTGTCCATCACTGAGTGATGGACTGACTTTCCCTGCATGCATCAGGCTTTCCTAAGGGGAGAAAGGCTTTGCACTTGCTGTTTGCTGCTCCTACCATTCACCTTGCTCAGCTAACCCCACCTCATCTGACAGGAATCAGCTCTCCTCCTCCAGGAAGCCTCCCTGACTCTGCGGGCTGGGTCTGGGCCCTCCTCTAGGTTCTCATGCCACTTCTCCATCGAAGGATCCCTGTACTCATTCATTCATTCATTCATTCATCCAACAAGTACTTATTAAGTACTAAATGTGGGCTAGGTTTTGTGCCAGGCCCTGGAGATATGACCCTGAAGAACAATAACAGCTAACATTCCTATTACACTTACTATGTTCCACTTGCAACTCCAAGTGCAAGTATATTAGCTCATTGGATCCTCTCCTAGGGGGGCTCTGAGGAAGGTACTGTTTTTTTTTTTTAAAGATTTTATTTATTTATTTGACACACAGAGAGAGAGAGATCACAAGTAGGCAGAGAGGCAGGCAGAGAGAGAGATGGGGAAGCAGGCTCCCCGCTGAGCAGGGAGCCCGATGCGGGCCTCGATCCCAGGACCCTGAGATCATGACCTGAGCTGAAAGCAGAGGCTTTAACCCACTGAGCCACCCAGGCGCCCAGGAAGGTACTGTTATTACCCCCATCTTATAGATGGGAAAACAGAGGCCCAGGCAGCTTAAGTAAGTCGCCTAAATTCCCAAACGTTGGCCAGGATTTGGACCCAGGCAGTCCTTTCCTTCAGCCATTGCACCATCCTGTCTCCTGAGTGAGACAGATACACCCCCATTCTTGAAGAAGTCACCGTCCCTGAGGAACACCAGGATCCAGGCAATTACAGGACGAGGGGGGGAGGGAAGCAGGGCGTGCTCCTAGGGGCTGCCTCCCCCAGCGACACCTGCCCTAACACTTGAAGGACACAGTATGTGTCTTAGAAGAACCACTGTGGCTGCCTCAGTGGGAAGGAGACAGGAGTGGAGGCAGGGACTGCTTTTTCTTATGACTGTCACCCCCACATGTCATTCATTCCCTCATTCCATAACTCTCCTTCATGAGCCTGTACTGTGGGCCAGGTGGGTTCTCAGGGCAGGGAACAAAGCAGACAAAACCTTGCCCTCATGGAATTCACGTTCCAGGGCAGGGAGATTGGCAATGAGCAAAACATAAATCAAATGTCTCTTGTTTTTGGCAAGAAAGGCTGTGGAGAAGTTGCAGGGTTAGATGGGTCGAGTGGGGAGGCACGAGGGGCGCGCCGAGAAGGAGGCGATGGAGTGAGGGTGTGTGTGTGTGCAAGGTCAGGTCACTCCAGCAGGGCAGGGAGAAGCCAGGGCACAGATTCTGGGGGGCCGTGGACGTGTGACAGCGTGAGAGGCAGGACCTCCCTTGTTTCTGAGGCCCTGCTTGGACTCCAGGGAAGAAGCCGCCACAGGGCCAGAGACAGAAGCGGGGAGCGCTATCGGCCCAGGGGAACCATGCGGGGAGCCCTGATGGTAGCTAGGACCAGTGTGGCAGGGATGAAAGGGGTGAGAAGTTCTTGGATTCTGGTTATGTTTTGAGCTAGGGCAAAGGACAGATTTGCTGCTGGGCTGGATAGGAGGTTCGGCCTGAGCCACAGGCTGCGGGAAGCTGCATCGGCCAAGATGGGGGAAGATGGAGAGGGGAGCCGAGGTAGGGGAGAAGGCCAGGGGCCCGGGTCTGAGACTAGGGATTTTGTCTCATTCACCCTTCTCATGCCAGCCCTAGCGTAATAAATGGCCAACAAATACTTGTTGAATGAGTGAGTGAACTGACCGGTGGACAAAGCTGGGAGGGCTAGGAGGCCAAGGCCAGCCGGCGAGGGGCTTGGTAGGGAACTCCTGCTTCTGCTCCCCCAGTGCTGGGCACCCTGGCCGGCTCCTGCCTGTGTCCACACGCACAGACACGCACAAGCCGACTCCTACCTGCAGCGCTGCAGGGGAGGCCCTTGGGCTGGCTGGACCCTGGGCTTGTCTGGCCTGCGATTCACATGGTTGCCCTGCGGCTTGGATGAAGGAAGAGAAGGCAGGCCGTCCTGGCAGGCAGCACTGAGCCGGGCTCATTCTAAAAATACATCACCAGGCTCTGCCAAAACCTCCCTGGGCCTCCGCTGTCGAGCTCTTCGGGGCTCATCAAAGGCACCCGGAGCTCGCGTGCTATGCCTGGGCTGGGATCAATGGTCCAGGAGCCCACACTCTGGGGATTGGGGGGTGGGGGGTGGGTGAGACAGGGCAGGGAGGAAAGGAGCACAGGGAGAGGGAGGAGGAGGAGGAGAAGGAGAAGGCCAGGGCTATTGCTCAGCTCCGGGAAGCTTCTAGAAGGCAGCCCTCTTGTTTCCCGCAGGGCAGGGTGGAAGTGGACCATGAGTGGACTGGAGACCAGGAGGTGCTCTGGACAGCATCGCTGGAGCTGGAGCCCTGCGGTGTTTGCTTCCGGGCTACAGTGTGTCCCACTGCAGGGGGGCTGCCCGAGCCAGGGGGTGCTCCCTGCCTGAGGTGCCAGGTCTTGTGTTGGTCAAGTGCCCAGGCAGAAAATGGGGGCTAACACCACTGTGTTTGATCTGCAGTATTCCCTCTTTCCACCTTTGTTCTGCCTCCCTCCTGTCTCTCCTTCTCTGGAATAGGCCTGGAATTTCCAGAAGGAATGTATCTAGTCTTTCAAGAGAAAGGGGCCTGAAGCATTAGCTCAGGTGGTCTTAAGCTGTGTGCTCCTATGCAAGTTACTTCACCTCTCTGGGCTGCTGTTTCCCCCTCTATAAAATGCCGAGAATAGCACATTCCTCCAAGGCTTTCTGTGAAGAGGATTCAATGAGATTGTGAATGGACAACCTTTAACACACCACGCCTGGCACAAAGCTGCACCCAACGACTGCATCCTCTGTCTTCCTCAGACCCCAGGGAGGTGAGCTGGCCTGCACCAAGCTGTCCATATGGGGTAGATCAGGGCGCAGACTTGGACTTTCTCCCCTGTGCCCATGTTCCTCCTGCTGCACCTCCATCTCTGTTTGGAAAGAAAGACACTTGGAGCTCCAGGAGGTGATCACCATGGCAACCATCTGCTGCTTCTCATCTGCTGCTGTTTTTTCCTCCAGCTCTGAGCTTTCTGGGTGTCTCACTGCAGAATTCACATGTGTGGGGGCTGGAGGCCATGGGAGGCTCCAGGGTCTCAGCTCTCACGTGCCTGAGCACTGACGACCCCAAACGGCGGCAAATCCCCACAGGACTCTAGGGTAGTGATCCAGCTCCAGCCAAAGTGAGTCTTCCCCTGAGGCTCCACCACGATGCAGAGGGATTCCTGCCCATAGCGGAGAACTTGCACCCAGAAACCCAGACCTGGGGCAGGCCCAAGGAAGCTGCCCGGGTCCCTGGGGATAGGAGGCAGGGAACGCAGGTCTGGTCTCCGCCACTCCCCCAGGTATAGCTATGTGACCTTGGACAAGTCACACCCTTTTCCCAGACCTTCAATTTCTCTCCATCACCCTAATGTAGTAGCAGGACTAGGTTTTTGGAGCAAAAAGATCTGGAATTCTTACTGAGAAGTGATTCTGACAGTTTGGAAGCTCAATCCTTCCCTTTCTCATCCTGTGAACACTTGACTTTGTCAGGAAAAATGTGCAAAACTTGGAAGTGAGGCAATGAGGAGACTGTGTGTACTTTCATCATTCTCCTGGGGCATCATCCAAGAAGGCCCCAAGGGTCATGTGACCCGCTACATACTGGGGGCCCAGATATGAGAATTAAGACACTAAGGTGTAGGGGCACCTGGGGGGCTCAGTTGGCTAAGCCTCTGCCTTTAGCTCAGGTCATGGTCCCAGGGTCCTGAGATTGAGCCCCTTATCGGGCTCCCTGCTCAGTGGGGAGCCTGCTTCTCCCTTTGCCTGCTGCTCCCCCAGCTTGTGCTCTCTCTCTCTCTATCAAATAAATAAATAAAATCTTTTTAAAAAGACACTAAGTTGCAGAAAACAGGTAAGATACAAATGATTTTTATAAAATAGCAGCAATACAAATGATCTCTGACCGGTAGAGATCATCCCAAAGATTGTAAGTCATGCCCTGTTGGGTATTTGCCGGGTTGAATCTGATGAGCAATCTCATTCCAACATTCTCTGTGCTTCATGGGCCATCCTCCATGAGTCCCCTGAACCAGCCCTGTCGTCCTATAGTTTCCTTATGAATGAGTGAAATACAACTTTGACACGCACTTGCTATGCAGCAGCAGGATCATTTTTTTAAACACTTGGCAGATTATAATTTGATACCTCAGTGAACCTCATTTTCCTCTTCTGTAAAATTCAAGAGAGGAATTCAAGGGAACTTAAGGGAGGGGACGGTACATTTGCTCCCCAGTGCCAGGCATGATGGAGCTCTTCGGATCCATGATTTCATTTAAGCCTCACAGCAAAATCGCCCACGCAGGGATCTGCTATGCCCATTGAACAGGTGAGATTAGTGAGTTTCCGAGAGGTGATGTGATTGCCCCAGGGCTGCACAGCCGGTGAGTAACTGGGCCTAGATTTGAGCTGCGGCATCGCAGGGACCTAATCCCTCCTGCTTCGGAGGTTTATTGTGGAGCTGGTTGAAGGAGACAATGTATGGGAAAGGGCTTGGCCAACTGGACCAGCACGTGCACGGGTGAATAATTATTGTCAGCGGAGGCTACCTTCTAACCAGCCACACCTAGACACAGCCCAGGGCCTGGGTCCCCAGCCCTGGGCCATGGGTCTCTGCCTCTTACAGGGTAGATGTCTAGCAGCTGGAGAAAGCCAGAAGGGGTTGAGGTGAGCAGGCATCGCTGGGCCAACCTCTCACCAACAGGGACCATCCTTGCCTGAAACTGCAGGCTGAGCTTTTGGCCCTGGCCACTCCTCTGGGGCCTGTGCTCCTGGGACTGGGGTCTTAGGGTGGAGGCTGGGGCACAGCAGGACCAGACCCGGCAAATAAAGTAAATTTCAAACCCTGGTCAGAGTCATTCTGTTCCCTCCTCCTGAATGTTTCGCTTCAATTAATCCCTCTCCCAAGGCTATAAAGCCAGGCCTAGCCTCCTCAAGTTCTGCACCCTCCCAGATCAGCCCACGCCCAGACTCCTCAACCTCAGCCCTGGGTGCCAAGGGGTTAACTGACAGGCCAGCTTGGCAAGTGTTTACAGAGCAGTGGGGCTGTGTGGAACCCCAGGTAATTAACAGCCTGCTTTTCAAAGCCAAGGCAGGAAGATTTGTTTCTCCTCTCCTCCCTCCCTAGGGATGCCACTTGGCAGAGTAAACACAGCTTTCTGTTGGCTCTTTGAGGAGATGCCCAGCAGAGGAGTGAGAACTAGGGGCAAGAATCGGGCCTGGAGGGAGGTGGGCTTCAAGGAAGAGATGAAGGGGGCTCGGTCGCATTTCTCTGGGAGTCCTGGCCCCACCTCCAAAGCCTGGCTCAACTGACATTCCTTAAGACATGATAATTATGGCTGTAATTGATGGGAGCCCATCATTTATTTATAATTGATGAGGGCCACTTACAGACATCAAGACATTGCCTCATTTAATCCCTGCGATCACAGGAAGAGCTAGGTGCTCCCATCTCTGCCTCCAGAGTAGGGAAGGGAGATGCAGAGAGATGAAATCACTTGTCTGGGGTCACTGAGCTAGTGGGTAATAGAACCAGGACCAAACCACAATCTCCCCAACATCAGGCCTGTGGGACTTCATACTTTCCCTTATGGAAGAAAAAACCGTCTATTTGTTGAGTACCTACTATATGCTAGCACTGTGTTGTACATTTTTTCTTTCTTTTAAGATTTCATTTCTTTATTTGAGAGAATGAGTGAAAGAGGGAGAGAGCAGGGGGAGAGTGGCCCTGAGTAGGGAGCCCGATGTGGGGCTTGATCCCAGGTCTCTGGGATCATGAACTGAGCTGAAGGCAGACACTTAACCGATTGAGCCACCCAGGGGCACCAGACACTTTATTTCAATCTCTACTCTGGAAGTATCATTTTCTGGAACCTCTTTACTGTGCCATTAACATCAGAAGAGTGACACAGTTCAGTCCAAGACGGGGGGAGGAAACACAGGCGTGAATCCCCGAAAAGACGGACAGGATGGCCCCTGGCAAGTTGCCTCTCGTAATCCCAGCAGCGTCCACATCAGATCCCTGAGGTCCTGTTGGCCCCACCTGCAAACATACCCTGAGGCCAGCCTGACTTCCACCTCCCTGCCCCCACCCTAGTCCTGGCCGCCATCATTTTGTGTTTGGAGCGTTGTGTTGGCCTCTGGCCTCTGATTTGCCCTGGTCTCACTAAAATACTATTTTCTACAGCAGCCAGAGGATCTTGTTAAAGCGTAAACTCCATCCCTCCTTGGCTATAACTTTGTATTAACCATGTCTTTTTTATTTTCCGTATTTTGATGCTTTGACATGGGGGGTGTGGCTTGCTGACCCTGGAGGGACTGCCCCTCCCAAGGCTAGCCCATTCCTGGAGATAATAAACAAGTGACTCCTGAGCTTGGCTTGATGCAAGCCAACCAGTCCAGGGCCCATACCCCCAAACACCTCCTGGAGGGCTCTCCTGCTCAGGGCCACTCTCCCCCTGCCCTATTCACCCCAGGGCCAGGTGCTAGATAAGGTGGGGGGGCAGAGACACTGCCCCTGTCTCAGAGCCTGCCGACGTTATTCATACTAGCCAATCCTAAGCTTCCCTCCCCTACCTTATCCATTCCTCCCCCAGAAACCACAATAAAGGCTCTTGCCCAGGCTTTCTCCTTGCTCCCTCTGCCTGCCTCCTGACTGACCTGGTGCTTTTCCATGTGACCCCCTGGAACATGACATGGCCCCTCCTCTCAGGATCTGTGAGTATCACAAACCGTCTTTTTCAATCGTACTTGTCTCCTGATCTGTTGGCCTTGCCATACCTCAATAATAAAACCTTTTTAAATTTTATTTATTTATTTGTCAGAGAGAGAGAGAGAGAGAGAGAGAGAGAGAGAGAGAGAGCATAACAGGCAGAGTGGCAGGCAGAGGCAGAGGGAGAAGCAGGCTCCCAGCCGAGCAAGGAGCCCAATGCAGGACTCGAACCCAGGATGCTGGGATCATGACCTAAGCCCAAGGTAGCTGCTTAACCAACTGAGCCGCCCAGGCGTCCCAATAAAACCTTTTTAAAAATAAACTGCCCCCCCCACCAGTGGTTTTCATCACACAGAATAAAATCCAAGCTTCCTTCCAGAGTCTAGAAGGCCCTGTGTGATGTCACCCCTGCTGACCCTCCAGGACCTTGTCCCCGGCCCATCTCTGTCTCTCAGACTCACTGCACTCCAGCCCATGGCCTGATTGCTACTTCTCAGACCCAGCAAAGCCACTTCCCACCTTGGGACCTTTCCTTGGCTCTTCTCTCTGCCTCAAACATTCTTCATCCAGGGTTCAGCACGCGTTCCCCCATCCAGGGCTCTGTATACGCGTTGCCTTCATGGAAAAGTCTTCTCTGAACCCTGGCCATCACGCGATCATAACAGTAGCACTTTTTGGGCGTTTTCCACGTGCCAGACACCATTTCGCACACTTCCTGTGTATTCACTCTTTAAATCCTCACGACAAGCGTCTAAGGTAGGTGTTATTATTATTTCCATTTTGCAAGTGAAGTCACAGGCTCAGAGAGCTTAAGTGACAGGACCCAAGTCTCACAGCTAACAGGCAAGAGGGCTGGGACCCAAACCTGGCAGCCCATTTCCAGAGTCCACACCCTGAACCACTGCACCTTATTTCCTGGTGTGGAGCTGGTTTGTAATTAGCCATTATTGTTGTCGTTAACAGAGGCTGAATTTCACTCTCCAGTTTTCTTCTTCTTCTTCTTCTTCTTCTTCTTCTTCTTCTTCTATGTATTTATATTTTTAAAGATTTTATTTATTTACTTGACAGCAGGAGAGAGAGCAAGAGAAAGCACAAGGTGGGGCAGGGGCAGAGGGAGAGGTAGAAGCAGGCTCCCCACTGAGCAGGCCTCAATCCCAGGACCCTGAGATCATGATCAGAGTCGAAGGCAGACACTTAACCAACCAAGCCACCCGGGAGCCCCATTTTTTTTTGGTCTTGTTTTTAAATATTTACTTGTTTGAGAGTGAGAGAGCAAACCTGAGCATGTGAGGGGCAGGAGGGGCAGAGGGAGAGAAAGAGAGAGAAGCAGACCCCCACTGAGAGTGGAGCCCAACCTGGGGCTCCATCTCACAGCCCTGAGATCATGACTTGAGTTAAAATCAAGAGTCGGATGCTCAACCAACTGAGCCACCCAGGTGTCCCTCTCCTGTTCTCTCTCATGGAATTCAAATTCAAAATCCAAACTCTGTCCAGTCTTCCACCATCCTTCCCATTCCCCAGGGTCTTACACCAATTCACTTGACTTGCTTGGACCCCAAGTCATTCATGTTTCCAACTCCTTGCTCTGGGTGTCTCTTACTCATTCGCTCATTCTCTAAACAAACCCCGCTGTGCCCGGTGCTGCGCCAGGCCCACAGAGAGGCATAAGATAGCATCCATGTGAGGAGGCAGACCTGTCATGGAGATGTCAATGCGTGTCCGGGAAGCACTGAAGTGCACAGGGGGTTCAACCAGGATCTCCCAGAGGAAGTGACATCTACTTCTGCTGGGTTTGGAAGGCCGGACAGGAAGCAGATGGGACTGGTGCAGTAGGCACAAATGGAAACGGCATAAATCACGTGAAGGAGGCTGAGCACATGCAAGTCAAGGGAGCAGGCGGTCCCTTTGCGGAGAAGGAAGAGTGAATCTGACTGGCTAAAGGCAGTTGACTCAGATCTTGGAGGGCTTCTGGGCTTTCTGGTGAGGATGCGGGGCTTAGTCAGTCCTAGAAGAATTTTGAGCAAGGACTGATGGGGCATTACTTATGTTAGTAAGGGATCCACCTCTACTCACTCCCATCTNTATTTATTCATTTGACACAGAGAGAGAGATTACAAGTAGGCAGAGAGGCAGGCAGAGAGAGAGGAGAGAGAAGGAAGCAGGCTCCCTGCTGAGCAGAGAGCCCGACGTGGGCCTCGATCCCAGGGCCCTGGGATCATGACCTGAGCCAAAGGCAGCGGCTTTAACCCACTGAGCCACCCAGGCACCCCCATCTTCTCAAACCTGCCAAGAACTTGGTCCCCACCAGGCCAGCTCATGTTCTGTAGGCTGGCCAGCCTTTACCAGACATTTAATGGGCTTGATGATAAAAAGGCTGGGGGCCAGGAAGAAAGGATTGAAAGTGGGAATTCAGGACCTCCTTGGCCTCTGGGCATCCCTGAACTGGCCTAGCCTCCAAGAATCATTTTTGTTGAGAGGTTCTGGGAAGCAGGCCATTGCCAAGGCCAAGTAAACTCCTAAAGGCATAGACGGAGCCAGGAAATTGAAAGGGTAATGCCTTCACCAGTTTTCTCCTCCCAGGTGGGGGTGGGCAAGATGCCCAGCCCATTCCTTTGCAGGAAACCCCCTCCACCTGGCCTCCTTCCTCTGGGCTCCATAGCCCCTGCCCCTCTCAGCCAGTGCTCTAGTGACTGCCTTTGGGGCTGTCCCCTTAGCTGTAGAGTTAGGTCTGATAGAGGGGAAATGTTGGAGCAACCTCAGAGACCCCAATGCCTACCTGTTCCCTCTGGCCAGGTACCAGGTATAGTAGCTGAACAGGGTTTTGGTCATGGCTTTGCCAGTCATTGACTGTAAGACGTTGGGTAAATCACCTGGCCTATGTGAACCCTGTTTCCTGACCTACCAACTGAGGATGGCACTACGGACCTCTCAGAATGATGGCATCAGTGGAATGAGATCAGTACGCGGCACTTGGCACAGACGTGATTCTTGTCAGTGCCGGACACTCGCAGAGGGAGTTCATCAGGTGGAGGGTGCAGGGATGGGTGAAGGTAAACATTAGATGGATCACAATGGGTGGCCATGGCAAAGGACACAGCACTTGCAAGGACATGGAGGGTAACAGGGTATGGCCAGATTGGGGAATGCGATGTCCCCAAGCAGTCTGCTGAGCCCAGAGCAAGAGGTGGCTGAGAATGAGGAGATTGGACAGGAGCAGGGAGGGTCAGGATGGGAGGAGAGTCGAATGGGGCTAAAGTGGCTTAGGTTCCATCTTCAGGCTCATTGTCCCCTGGTAGAGTGAAGACTATGGGATGTGATCCATGTGAACCTGGATTCAAATTCCAGTTCTGCCCTTGGGTGAATCACTTAGGCTCTGTCTTAGCTTGAGTTCCCTCAAAAGTGGACCCTGGGAGTTAGGTGCTTATAGTCTATTTGGGAAGTGATTTCAAGAAACAGAAGTAAAGGCTTGGAGAAGATGAGTCTGGGAGAGGAGCTGACCTGGACAGGACACATTTGTGGGACGCTTGCTGCCATCAGTCACTGGGTTCAGCCCCCCTGGGGATCCTCTGAGACGCAGTGTGAAATGTACCTCAAAATCATCTTGGCTCAGGATGGGGAAGCACAAATTTCCTTGATGGCTGAAGGTCGCCCTTGGGGTGTGGAACATGATACCCTCTAGCCCCGCCTGGTTCACTGATGCCCAAGAAAGCTCTTGGATCAAGGAGGCAGGCAGAAGGAGGAGCTTGAGTGGATAGGCCCTCAGCTTGCTGGAAAGTACCACATTGGCAAGGGACCTCAGAGAAGGGATGAGGGGAAAAGAGGCAGGCATCAACACTCCTATTACCTTTTTTTTTTTTTAAGATTTTATTGATTTATTTGAGAGAGAGAATGAGACAGAGCGAGGACATGAGAGGGGGGAGGATGAGAGGGAGAAGCAGACTCCCTGCTGAGATGAGCAGGGAGCCCAATGTGGTACTTGATCCTGGGACTCCAGGATCAAGACTTGAGTCAAAGTCAGTCGCTCAACCAACTGAGCCACCCAGGCGTCCCCTCCTATTACCTTTTTGAGCCTCTGGGTTTTTTGTCTGAAAAACAGAAAGACTGTGACATACTTCCCAGAGGGATTAAAAGAGGTTAAGTATTGAAACTTCCTAACGACATGTCTGACACATTGTAGATAGTCAAGAAATGGTAGGTATGGTTGGGCTCAGCACAAATGTCAGCTCCACATAGAATACCTCCTGGACCATTATTCTCCCATCAGAGCATCCCGCCTGTTTCTTGTAGAGCACTTAACATAGCATGTGATTATCTTGGTTATATGTTTGCTTATTATCTGTCTCTCTCCACTAGGATGAAAGCACCAAGTGAGTAAGAAATTAATTTCTCAATTCACCCCCTGATCTCCAGTGTTGAGCACAGTGCCTGGGACATACTAGGGGCTCAATATTTTTTTGAATGGAAGAAGAATCATTATATTAACAATAATAGAGAAGGACAGCTACTATTCTTGACCTTTATGAAGCATATACTCCATCTGTTAACAGGACATTGGGCCTCGCTGGATTCATTCAGACTCCAGCTGGGGCCCAATGCTAAAAGGAGTAGATGTAGCTATATTCGGAGCAGGACCCTTCAATTCCTCTGATACTAGACCACTAACTTCCAGGCTATAAGACAAGAAAGAGCTAAGAGTATTCAGCCAGGACAAGGGTATTTGGGGAGAGCTTGTTTGAAGGCAGTGATTTGAAAAGAAGAAATTCTTTTGAAAATTTGAAAAGAAGAATTTCAAAATTATTGCATAATTTTGCCTCTTCCCAAGGTCGGAGTTGTAGAGAACGTAATGAAGTTTAAGCTTTCAAGTCCTTTCTGAAGCCCTGGGAGGGGACCTAGCAATGTGTTCTCATGGCCACATGTTTTACAAAGTTGGAAAAAGTAAGATATTGAAAATTCTTTTTTTGTTGTTTAAAGGGGGTCTCCCCAAATTGTATAAGCTTCAAGCCTCACAAAACCTGGATCTATCTCTGCCCCCCATCAGACTCAAGCCATTTAAGTAACCAGGGATCCACGCATGCATGAGCTCACTTGATCCTTGCGTCAGCTCTATAATGTAGATGCTATTGTGGTCCTCGCTGACAGATGAGCAAACTGAGGCCCAGATCTCAGTTAGTCAGTGGCAGATCTGGGATTTAAAATTCATAGCCAGGGCACCTGGGTGGCTCAGTGGGTAGAGCGTCCAACTCTTGGTTTTGGCTCAGGTCAGACTTGAGCCCTGAGTTGGGCTCCGCACTCAGTAGGAAGTCTGCTGGAGGATTCTGCCTCTTCCCCTTCTCCCCACTCTCGCACTCTCACTCTCTCTCAAATAAATAAATAAATCTTAAGGAAAAAGAGCTTCTAGCCTATCTTCAGGGCTCAGACCCTTAATTATAATGCTTTCCAGCAGTATATATTTGTTCTCTTGTCCATTTTCCCTACCAGCCATGATTACTACCCCAAGTAATTTCTATACACCCAGCACCCAGCCCAGAGCAGACATTAACATATGTTGGTATATAAGAAAGAAGAAAGGAGCCTCTGACTCCAGGAGCTGGCCTGGGACTCACAGTTCTGTTCCTAAGTTGAAAGGAAACAATTCCACAGAACATCGACATGAATGGGGCCACTATGTCCATGATGGGTCAAGATACAAACAGGACCGTGGCGCCTGGGTGGCTCAGTCAGTTAAGTGGCTGCCTTCAGCTCATGATCCCGGGGTCCTGGGATCGAGCCCCACATCAGGCTCCCTGTTCAGCAGGGACTCTGCTTCTCCCTCTCCTTCTGCTGCTCTCCCTGCTTGTGCTTGCTCTCTCTCTCTGTCAAATAAATAAATAAAATCTTAAAAAAAAAGATGCAAACAGAACCATTCCATAATCACCTCTGAATATAGACAAAATGAACATTGAACATTGTCCAAACTACAAGAAACACCAACCATCCCCTATCCTGGCTAATAAAAGAGACTATCGCTTCTTACTAATGACAGCTTTCACTTTAGTGAACTCTTCCCTCCTTCTAGATAAAATTAAGATCCCAGTCATAGACTTACTCCTATTTCTGGATACCATCCAATCCAGAGCAAAGCCCTGCTTCCTTCAACCCTCCCTGAAATCGACTAACAAAAGCCCCAATTCTAAATCTTTTCTGATACCCTCTTTGTGAGATGGCCCACAGTTCCAGATCGTGTCTGCTCTCACTGCAATGAGTATCCGATTGATTCAATTACAGCTCTGTTTCTGGCGCTTTCTTACTGCAGTGACATTAACACAAGTATCAGTCATTGATGGGTCGTTGAGCATAAAATATCACTGTCAGCAGTTCCAAAGTGTTGCTCACCCAAAACTAGTTGATCATGATGGGAAAATAGTGGCTCCCTTTGGGGAAGGAGTGGTTATCAACAGGCAAGGGACACGAGGCAACCATTCAGACTGTTGGAAACGTTCCACATTTCACACTAAATGAGGATTACATCTTTTTTTTTTTTTTAGATCTATTTATTTTAGAGAGAGCGTGTGGAGGCAGGGAAGGGGAGAGGCAGAGAGGGAATCTCAAGTAGACTGCCTGCTGAGCACGATTCCTGACTCCACTGAGGCGCTCATGACCCAAGGCGAAACCAAGAGTTGGTTGCTCAACCAACTGAGTAACCCAGGTGCCCCTATTTATTTATTTGAGAGAGAGAGAGCAAGCTTGTGTGCATGTGAGGGGGGAAGGGGCGGGCGGGGAGGAACAGGGACAAGCCGACTCTAAGCTGAGTGCATAGCTTGACTTGGGGCTCAATCTCATGACCCTGAGATCACAACCTCAGCTGAAACCAAGAATCAGACACCCAACTGACTGTGCCACCCAGGTGTCCCAACCTACATCAAATGTTTTTTAAAAGATTAAGCTGTCCACTTACTAGTAGTGCGCTTTACACACTTTACTGTATATATATAACAGTTTGATTTTATTATTTATTTATTTATTTATTTATTTATTTTTTAAGATTTTATTTATTCATTTGACACAGAGAGAGAGAGATTACAAGTCGGCAGAGAGGCAGGCAGAGAGAGAGGAGAGAGAAGGAAGCAGGCTCCCTGCTGAGCAGAGAGCCCGACGTGGGCCTCGATCCCAGGACCCTGGGATCATGACCTCAGCCGAAGGCAGCGGCTTTAACCCACTGAGCCACCCAGGCGCCCAACAGTTTGATTTTAAAAAGTGTTGTCCAACAACTTTGGCAGGTAGTGGAGAGAACAGGAGATCCAAACTGGTTACTTAAATATCAATTTAGTAACTTAGCAACAAGGAGAAGGCTAGGAGTGGGATGGTAGCCAACTGGAAGGGAAACTTGGGCTGTTGGAGGGCAGGATCTATGGTGCAAGCCTGGAGAATCAATTGCTTTGCTAAAAACTTAAAGGATTTGGGTTGTTTATCCCCCCAAAAAGACTGGACTGGATGGAAATGCAATTGAACTCTAGCATTCTATTTTGCAACAGGAGTTTGGGTCCAAAACAGATCTTCCTAACAGTGACAAAGGAGGTAAAGGAGGCTGTGATGGCCCTGTCCCGGAGAAGCTTGAAAGGCAGTTTCCCTGCAAATACCCCCACCCTAGGCAGGTCTGGGAGTAGGAGACAGAGGAATGACCCCAGCTGCTCCTTTCATGACTGGGGACTCTGGTTAGTCCTGGGTATTCTGGGCCAGCTGCAGAGTACCAATTAATTAGTGCCAAAGAGAGCATTCTCGGATGTGTGCTAAGCTTTTTACATTCTGCTGTCACTGCCACTAACCACAGCTTTAATTAAATCCGGGGCTTAATTACCACAGTGCTGCCATCACTCTTTCCTGACGACTTTATTGTGCCTCCTGGAAGGATGGTGGCCGTGACAGTCAGGAGCAGGGGTGAACCTAAAGAAGACCAAAACAGGGACTCTGGACACGGGTGATTTGAGGGTATGTGAGGTGGGGGTGGATGGAGATCACCTGTAGGACTCAGAACCTGACCTCAGAGAGCTCACAATTTCTTGCTAAGCCCCCACATGAGAGGTTTGCACAACTATCCCAACAACTGAGAGGGGCAGAGGTCCTTTGGGACTGGAGGGTCGGGGAAGCTTCATGGGGAGGAACGCCTAACTGACGTTGAAAGGAAGAACAGGATTAGACAGGCCACCAGGCAGGGCAGCAGCTAGTGGAGGGAAGAGCATAAGTAAAGGGGTGGAGGTAACAACAAAAACCCGGATACATCTTGAGAATGGTGAGGAGGTGAAGGTAGCTGGAGGCAGAGCAGAAGAGAGGAGATCCCTGTCAGGGTGAGCGACACTTCTGGGGAAGTAGTGGGGGGCCGGGTTGAGGAGGACCTCCAATGCCAAGCTGAAGCAGGGAAACCGAAGGGACCTCACGAGAGAAAAAGCTGGGTTTTTTTTTTCTTTGCTCCTTTTGGGGTTTCTATTCTTTCTAGACCTGCACCCCTGCCCTACACATGCCTTACTGTATGTATGTCCTCCTTGTAAGGGACAAAGAGTTAATGATATCTTTGGAGTCTTCCAGCACAATAGAGAATATCTAAGGAAATACTGGACAAAACCATCTTGCGCATATTCCAGACCACTGGCACTAGACATCTCAAGGCCAAGACCCCTGGCTCCAAGAAGTGAGTGACTTAGGACAGACATCTGGACCCTGTCCTTGTTCTGATGAGTTCCTGGATGCCTGAGATCCTGATCATGTGTGTCAGACCACGATCGTCAGTAAATCCCGCAGACCCCAAGCAAAGACGAGACTCAGGCTCCTTTCCTTTCTGAGTCTCCCAGACGCTCTGTCTGTATCTGCTGTCTCTATATCCTCAACAAACCACTTTCACCTCCTGCTGGCTGGAGTTTGATTTCCATCCTGCATGAAGCCAAGGACCCTCTTGGCTAGTCCTGCAGGACCACCTCTGGGTCCTCAGACCCCACCTGCCTGCATCAAAGCTAAGAAGTTGGGACCTCATTCGGTGGATAGTTGGAAGCTGTTCAAAGTTTTTAAATCGCTTTAATGATCCAAATTTCTTTTTTTGTAAGATTTTATTTATTTATTTGACAGAGAGAGAGAGAGAGAGAGAGAGAGAGAGAGAGAGAGATATCACAAGTAGGCAGAGAGGCAGGCGGAGGGAGAGAAGAGGAAGCAGGCTCCCCGCTGAGCAGTGAGCCTGATTAGGGCCTCCTGAGATCATGACCTGAGCTGAAGGCAGAGGCTTTAACCCACTGAGCCACCCAGGCGCCCTGATCCAAATTTCTTACAGAAGCTTACAAGACTCTTGAGGATGTGGCTCTACCTACCTCCTCAGGTGTCTCTCCATTCCCTCCCTCACACTCCTGTGCTCCAGCCTGAATATAAGACGTTCTTCACAATCCCTGTATTCCTGGCTAGGTCCTATTCCCCCGAGTCTCAATTTTAGTATCTAAGATCTCTAAGAAGCCTTGCTGACATTGTTCCATTTCCCCGAAGCCTGCGCAGGTGCCCCGTTTCGGGATTCCAACAACCTGCTGTTTCCCCTATTAGAGCACACATCGCTGTGTTGTAGTTCTTCATCTGTCGCAATCCTCCGCTGGACTGTGATTTCGTTTGAGGCGAGGGACAGTATCTTGTTCACCACCGTGTCCCTAAGAACCAGCATAGGGGCAGCAAAGTGATGACGGATGGAGGGGCTGGGCTGGAGGGGGTGGGGACAGTGATCACTCAGGATCCTCCCTGTTTTCTGTCGCTGAGTTTCTGAAGGACAATGGAAAATCACAAGTGTCAACAGGTATCGGTTGGTAGAAAATGTGCGCTTAACTTCAATGATCAGCTTCATATTCTCACAGAGAGCAGACTACGGGTAAATCAAAAAAGGATCAAACCTTTCCCCCAACCCCCGCACTACCCGGGGAAGAAAGCGAAGCCACGGCTATCGGTAGGCACGCCCGGGAACTATTTGAGGAGTGGTGAGGCGGAGGGTTACTAACCGGGACTATATGCAGTAACCCTCCGCTCGAGTGTTGTAATCGTGGCGGCGACGCCTCAGACCACCAGGGGGAGGAATCGCGCCGCACCCCGGGACTTGGGGGTTTCATTCAACAACGAGGGGCCGTGTGGAACTCTGGGGATTGTAGTCTTAGGGTCGCAATGCGCAATCTTGCGCGATGCACCTCGGGAGTTGCAGTTCCAGGCAGAGATGAGGGGAGTGCTTTTAGGCGCCAGTGATGAGTTCTGGAAACTACACCTACCACAGGGCCACGGGGTCCGGAGTAGTTTCTGGTTTCCGTGGAGTTGACCTTCTGGGTTACTTCTGAGGGGTCAACTTGACTGGGTAAGTTGGATTGGAGAAAGCTCTTGTTCTGAACTGAGCTCTCAGCCGGCTTTTTCATCTTCCAGCCCGGTCTGGGGGCTGCTCGTCTCAATCCCAGTAACTCCGCATTAATCCTTCATCCTTTTCTGTTTCCTGTTCAGACACCTCCAGTATCTACCCGCACCCTTAATGCTCCCACTAGCTCGCGCCTTCACTCCCGGCACCCCTGGAATCCCACCCTGAGCTCTGGTGGTAGGACCCGGCCCCCGCAGCCCCACCCGAAGCAGACACCGTGACGTCCCCGAAACCTGGACTTCTTCATGCCCCACGCCTCCTGTGTGCTTCTCTCTTCGCCTCACTTTCCGCTGTTTCATGCTAGTGGAAGAAGGGTCTCCATTCCTTCTTCTCACTCGGTGGAAGAGCCCTGGACTCAGCCGGCCCGGAATCTCGTCCACCTCTGCAGCTCACTCGCTTTGTGACCTTGGGCAGATCACGCAGTCTCCCTGGGACTCCCCTCTTCATTTACAAAATGGAGATGGCCAGTCCTCAGTCAGTCTTAGGGTGAGGCTCTTTGGTGGAGCCAATAAGCTAATATGTGTGAAAGGGCTTTTTAAACTGTAAAGCCTCCACAAGCGAGAGAGGTTATTTTTTTAAAAATATTTTATTTATTTATTTGTCAGAGAGAGAGCACAAGCAGGCAGAGTGGCAGGCAGAGGCAAAGGGAGAAGCAGACTCCCCGCCGAGCAAAGCCCGATGTGGGACTTGATCCCAGGACCCTGGGATCATGACCTGAGCTGAAGGCAGAGGCGTAACCCACTGAGCCACCCAGGCGTCCCGAGAGAGGTTATTTTTATTATAATTATTAATGCTCCGGAACACTCTTATCTTGGGTCCTTTTCTATCTCTGCCCCCTTGTTGCTCAAGCCTGCTCCTTGAATGCTTGGTGTCTCCATTCCCTAAGAGCAGGATATTTCCTCACTTCCTCCAGAGACCAGAGGTCAGGCTAATGAGCTTTAAGTCTCCAGAGAGCTTTGTCTGAAAGGAAGCCCCAGAGAAGCTCTTCTCTTGGACGCTGTCCTGAAATAGCCTGTGATGAAAAGTCCACACAGCTGGCAAAAGGGAGGCTGGTTTCTGCTCACTGGAAACAAGATCCCAGCAGGAGATGGGACAGCTGCATTGTAGGTACTGTCCATCTCTGGGGCGCTTGTGGGCCTTTTTGGTACACTCTGATTTTTGCTGGGGTGTTTCAGACCCAAAAAGGCTGGGAGTAAAGATTCCACTTTGCCAAAGGGTTTAATACAGAAAGAATGAAAGAGACCTTGGACCCTCGGCCTGGTATGATGAAATAGCATTGTTAATTAATTTTTAACATTTTGTGAGCACTTAAAATGTACCAAGCCCTAGGCAATATATCACTTTTCTTATTTACTTATTTTTAAAATTTTTTATATATTTTCTCAATTTTCTTACTTAAACTTAACTTTTGAAGTGTCTTCATTTTATTTGTAAGGAACTTAGGCTCAGAGAGATCATGCTGTAGTAACTACTGTAGTTAGAGCTACCATCTGTAGTTATAGTACCTTCTACATGTGAGGTGTTTTATATTATTTCGTTTAATCCTCATCGACAACCTCGTGAGTGCTATTTCTGTCGTATGGATAAATTCTCAGAGGCTTAGAATTTAAGGAACTTGCTTAAGTACACAGCCAATTAAGAACTGAATTCAGACTGTCACCAAAGCCTTTATTTTTACACTACGCCATATAACATTTTTGGGTAAAAAAAAAAAAACAGATTAAAGAATTGAGAGGGTTTAAAGCAAAGCCAAGTAAAGGAGCATTTAGTGGGTCCTTACTCCATAGGGAAAGATGAGGGTAGATGGTTCGGCCTCCAAAGAAGTATAAAACACAGCCTTTATGTAATATGTATATCCAAAGAAATGAGGCATAAGTTGTGTAAACATTGAATCAGATTCATTGGATAAGTTAATTATTGAGACCAGTTATATGCAGGGCACTACATTAAGCCTTGTGGCTGGCGGGAACATGGTTTTTGGTAGCCATGGGGATTGAACCAAGTGAAATCATAGTCATCATCTCATTACTGTAAAATGGTGGCCTGGAACATTGTGTACACTCAGTAGATGTTTGTTGCATAGATGCATCTCTGAATAAAAAGTCCTATGTATCATCTGGGCCAGAGATTCTCAAACCTTGCTGGTGAGAAACATGGGAAGCTTTTAAAAACTGACCTCTGGGAATGAGGACCTTAAAATCTCTATTTTTGAAAGTTTCCCAGGTGGCTGTGACAGTAGACTCAGGAACCTCTGAACTAGGTTCTACTTGGACCACTTGTAGGGAAGTCACTGAAAACTGCTAGAATAGGTAATTATCCAAGAGCCATCCTAAGGCAGCCCATGATTGGTTAGCACGTGAGGGATATGGACAGTGCTTAGAGCTGAGAGGAGGGCAGGTGGAAGGACTTGTTAAAGCACAGTAAACCAGAGATTTCACTGGGCCTTGATGGATGGGGCAGGCTTGCATGGGTGGAGACACTTCTAGACAGGCACCACCATGCAGTGTTTGGATGAGGTGAGCAAAAGAAGGTAGAGACGCCAGGACTGATTGCCTTGGGAAATTATATGACATTTATTAGAAATGACTCTACAGGGGCACCTGGGTGGCTCAGTGGGTTAAAGCCTCTGCCTTTGGCTCAGGTCATGATCTCGGGGTTCTGGGATCGAGCCCCACATCAGGCTCCCTGCTCAGCAGGGAGCCTGCTTCCTCCTCTCTCTGCCTGCCTCTCTGCCTACTTGTGATCTCTCTCTCTCTAATAAGTAAATAAATCTTTTAAAAAAATTAAAAAAAAGAAAAGAAATGACTCTAGATACCTGGGTGGGTGTCTCTTAGGCAAAGTTGGATGTTCCCATCTCCCTACTTCCTTGGGCATCAGTTAATGTGAGCCCAGAGAATGCAGGTTCATTTTTGTGTATGCCTCACTCTGGCCGATTAGCTTTAGTTTGTATTTATTTCCAAACTTAGTTAAAGATTCTCCCAGAAATTTTCCAGGACTACTGGAGATTTCTGCTCCCTTCTGTTTAGCAGTTTTTAACTCCACTCATCCTGATTCCTGTCCCATGCACTGTTCTCTATGGGGGTAAGACTGAAACGTCTTCACATAAGAAGTTACTATCATTCTGATCACCCAGTCCTGAAACCTGACTCCACTTTGGCACTTGTCTCCCTTGCCTCCCCAAATTCACTCATTTGCCAAATCCGGTGGTTTCTACTTTTCATGCTGTCAACAAATACTTCCTAAATACTTCGTGAGAACCAGGTACTACACAAGGTGCTTTAAATGCATATTTCATTTCATCTCCCTAGCAACCCTACGAGGATAGATAGTTTTCCATTGTACCCATGGAGAATCAGGCTCAGTGAGATCAGAGGATCTGCCCAAAGTAGAGAAGCTAGGCAGCAAAGGAGCTGGGCTCAAACTTGGCTCCTTCAAACTTAATATCACCCATTTCCAGAGTAGATTCCGGCTCCTTACCCTATCACTAGGGAGACTGCTACCCTCCACGGCTGTTACACCTTTCTCTTCTCCCGTGTGCTTTCTTACCTCGGTGCCTTAGCTCATGCACTTCCTTCTACTTGAAAGTCAACTTTTGCCATCTTCCTCTGCCCTCCATTGTTAAGCTACAGAAGTGTGCTTTCTTCTCAGAACTCCTGCATCTGATCCTCTTATCTGATCCTGTTTTTTGGCAGCTAGAACTCGGGGCTGCTTCATTGTCACGTGGGTCCCGTGTGTCATGTGCCCCTGCCCTGTGTCTTCCGTGTGTGTGCCCTCAGCAGCGAGGGGAAAAGGTCAGGGTGTGAGACTAAGCAGCACATACTCAGCTTCACTCTGGCTAACCAGTCCACTGACCTCATCAGGACCTCAGTTTCTTTCTTTTCTTTTCTTTTCTTTTTAAGATTTTATTTATTTATTTGAGGGAGAGAGCAAGAGAGCACAAACAGGGGGAGCAGCAGAGGGGGAGGGAGGAGCAGGCTCCCGGCCAAGCAGTGAGCCCGATGCGGAGCTCGATCCCAGGACCCTGGGATCATGACCCAAGCTTAACCGAACTGAGCCACCCCATTGGCCCGAGCTTAGTTTCTTTTTAAAAAGAACTGCATTCTACTACTACTGAGAAGTAGAAAGAAAATCATTTATTATATTCCAAAGTTAAATAGAATGATGTTCGGATTATTGGTTATTTGGGGTTTGCAACCCCAAATAAGTTGGCAACCAGGAGATGTATGTGTAATAATAGTTCTGCTTGTGACATGCAGCTCACTTAACCTCTGAGGACCTGTATGTAGTTGGGAGGGTGGGAGATGATTGTGGCAAGGATTGATAGAAATGGCTTCTAAAGTTTCTTCTTGCCTGGACACGCTTGGATTTGAACTTTCTGATCCATCCCAGAGTGTCTTAAAGAAAGCAGAATAGTGTAATGACAAAAAATGTGGGTCTGGGACTCAGTGTATTGGTTTAGATGCTTTTGGTTCAGGCAATAGAAATCTTAAGACAGTTGGTTTTAACAAAAAGGGGATTTACTGACTCATGTAACTAGAAAGTCCAGAAGTGGGTCAGGTTTTTCAGGTATTGTCTGATCTAGAGATTCTTAATATCTTCACAAATATGACTCCATTTGTCTGATTGTCTCTGCTTTACCGTCCTCCGTGGGTAGCTTCATCCTCGAGGTAGCAAAGCGGCTACAACATTTCAAGGCTTCATATCTGCATATCACTCTAGTTCAGAACGAGAAAGAACATTTCCATCTTCAACCATTAAAGTCCTGGGCTTTACTCTGAATGGACCAACTATGTCATGTGTCCACTCTTCATCCAGGGACTGACCAGGGGACACCAAGGGCTGATCGGTTCAGGTTAACTAAGGCCCAAATCTAGAAGTTAGGGAGGGGGTGTCAGCCCCACCCAAGCCACAGGGCTACTGCATAGGAGGGTAAGATAGAATGGATATGGAGAAGTTTGGCCATATTCTCCACTGTTACAGCCACATTGCCCATGATGAAATACTGGCTTTGTTAGCTATATGTTCTTGGAGAAATTACCTAACTTTGCCAAGTATTGGTTTCCTCATCTCAGTTTTTCAGTTAATAATGTATTAAAGCGGGCGCCTGGGTGGCTCAGTGGGTTAAAGCCTCTGCTTTCAGCTCGGGTCATGATCTCAGAGTCCTGGGATCTAGGCCCGCATCGGGCTCTCTGCTCAGCGGGGAGCCTGCTTCCTCCTCTCCCTGTCTCTCTGCCTGCCTCTCTGCCTACTTGTAATCTCTCTCTCTGTGTCAAATAAATAAATAAATAAATAAAATAAAATAAAATAAAAAAATAATGTATTAAAGCACTTAGTGTAATTCCTGGCACTCTGTAAGTGTTATGGCAATGCTGCTGGGGATGATGAGATTGAAGAAGGAGAGAGACCAATGGCATTGACCCCAATTTAGGGGAGCAGCCAAGTTACAGGAATGTTTGCTGGTTAGGAGCACTCACACCTGCTTGATCTAGGCTCCTGGTTGATCTGCTGCCGCATAATACTCTTCTCCATCTCTGACCTTTCTTCTCTTACGTCCTGGGTAGAAATGCTTCCCTTCCTCTCCCCTGCCTCTAAATCTCCTACCTCAAGGCCCAGCCTAAGTGCTACTTTTGTCATAGTTCAAGTCTGTGTTTGTATAGACGTATAACTGAATCTCCCCCCTGAGCAGGATCAATAGACCCTAGTAGACTGAAAAACTTAGGTCTGGATTAGATAGACCTGGTTTTGCTGCCTGGAAACAAGATAACTTGGGAAAGTTATTCAGCCAGTTTCCTCATCTGTAAACAGGGTCTTCATAGGCCCTTCCTCAGAGAGTTGTGGAGAGAATGAAATGATGTACTGTATGGAAGGAGCTTAGTTCAGTGCTGACACAGAGCAAGTAATACATCTTATTCCTGGCCTCATGAGGACGTGATCTGGGTTACATTCTCTGAAGAGGTTACTGCCGTGCTGGGCCACGTGGTGGGTGCTGAGTAAACACTTGGCAATGGGTTTTTTGTTTTTGTCTTTTTTAAGAGTTATTTATTTATTTGAGAGCCAGAGTGTGATTGAGGGGAGGGGCAAGGAGAGAGGGAGAAAATCTCAAGCAGACTCCCTGCTGAGTGTGGAGCCTGACTCGGGACTTGATCTCATGGCCCTGAGACTATGACCTGAGCTGAAACCGAGTTGGACCCTCACCTGACTGAGCCATCCAGGCCTCCCCTTACCAGTGGGTTTTGGGGAGCATGGAAGCTCTCTTTCCCCAGCTGTCTCTTTACCCTGCTCCCAACAACAGCAAAGCAGCCCTTAAACCTTGGCGAAGTCAGTGTAGCAAAGTAGATGATGTGGAGGACAGAGTGAGTCCCTGGCAGGGAGATGGGCTGATAAGGAGCTGTGGACACGGGTGACAGATAACACGTAGAAGCAACAGGAAGCTAAGAGGAAACCAGCAAGGGGCTCTTATGTGTTCTGCCCGCAGCCATCAAGTCAGCACTGCCCAAGTCATTGTTTGTTTCAGCTGGTGATGAAATGGGGGTGAACCAGTCCGTGGGCTTCCCACCTGTCACAGGACCCCACCTGGTGGGCTGCGGGGATGTGATGGAGGGCCACGGTCTCCAGGTAAGTGCCGTCCGCTCTGTCCCCGCACATCTCCCCTGCTGCTTCTGTGCCCTGACTTTTCAGTAGCCAGCCTAACGGTGTGGTTCTCAGCAAGGGAAACAGTTAGAGCTGGTCTGGATTTGGTGTCTTCCCTGACCTTTTTCTTCCTCTTTCTGGTTAGAAACCTCTCGGTAACCAGAGATGGATTCTTTGCCAGCTAGGAGAATCAGGGGGCTCGAGCTCCAAAGGCAGCTCTCAGATCCCCTGCCCGGTCTTGAGAGCAGATGCCTGATCTGGAAGGGTTTCCAGTCTCGTCCCAGTCTGAAGGTGTGAGAGGGGGAGCAGTGGACCGTGTGCTTGTTGGCCTTTGACTCCCCAACCTGGGTAGGAAGACCTGCTCCTCCTTCTCCTCTCCTGCCTTTATCCCTTTTTTCTGCTTTGGTTCTGGACTTTCCCTTCACCAGTTCCTAGGTGCTTCTCTGCTGGCCCTCAGACTCCCCCTCTCCCTTGTGAGAGGCTCATACCTCCTGTTAACCTGTTGCCCACTCCCACGTGAAATGAGCGTGTTGCGGCTTCCTAAGGGCCAGCCTCAGGAACGGGCCTGGGTGACCCCCAGATGCCGCCCCATCCACCGTGACGGCTGATCACCTTCCCAGGGCTCCTCCAGGCCTGGGCTCAGGGCCAGATTTAAATCTCTCTGATCCAAGCATTGAAAATATTTTGGTGCCCCCCAGATGTCATTGAAAATACAGTGGGCTCTTTGAAATAACATAAGCCTTACGTGAATGGTAAAAATAAAATTGCTGCTTTCGGGATTTTCTGAATGCAAAATTCAGGTGTATGAATTAAAGCTTAAGTGCCCCCATTTTGGTGGCCTGCTTCTCTGGTGTGCCTGTCGGGAAATCTAACCAAGCTTGGGCTTCTTGCTCTGAGCAGTTGCTCTCTTCTTTCCTACAGGGAAGCTTCTTTCGACTCTTCTACCCCTGCCAAGAGGCAGAGGAGACCACGGAGCAGCCCCTGTGGATTCCCCGCTATGAGTACTGCACCGGCCTGGCCAATTACCTGCGCTTTAACAAGCGCTGGGGAGGCTTGCTGTTCAGCTTGGCTGTGAGTAAGTGCTGGCCTCACCCCCACATTCCCAGCTTCTTGGTTCTGTTCCTGGGAGATCCCTGAGCAGGCACAGTACTATAAAGCTGGCATCGTCTAGCCCTCTTGTAGTGGGGCATGCATTAGCTGGTGTGGTGGGAAGAGCTGGGGGAGGATTATATACATTGGTTACAGAGTTAGGTTGTCCTGGATTCGAATGCAGACTTCATCGTTAACAGTTCCTCCTTAGCTCTCCTCTCTCCAGGTAAAGTCAAGTTGAATCATCCACTTCCCCCAAAGGCCCCACCATGAGGAACTCTAGCCAACTGCCTTGGTATCTCGGGTTTACCCCATAGGGTTACCATGTTTGGTACTTCTTTGCATTTATCTTCCCGTATTCTATCATATTTGTACTTTCTAGGGAAGAAAGGGGGAAAGCAAAGGTGATTGATTGCCCTGGACTGCTCAGGGGCATGAGGTGCTTCTCCAGTGAGGAGGGCACATGTCCCCACCCATGCCTCTGCCCAGGCAGCCCCTGGGATTCCGGCTTTGGGGCAGCCAGAGATTCTATAGCCCCTGTCTCTGCTAGGATCTTGTCGCCTGCCTGTTAGCTGGAATGGCCCCTTTAAGATAAAGGACTCTGGATACCCGCTGATCATCTTCTCCCATGGCATGGGAGCCTTCAGGTAAGAGCTTCTATTCCTCAGACCTTGTCATAGCCCTTAACTCATGGCAGCTGCTGAGTCTTAACTTGCTCCCAGAGGGCAGAGAGACAGAATTTTCCATCTGCCAGCACTGGGTCCACCTTCCCGTGAAGGCCTCCCCCAGGCCCTTGTCACCTGGTGGGGTCTTTCCGTGGGCTTCACATCCTTTGCTTCTCATGTTCCTGCATGGATAAATAAATAAGCAGACATAATTGATTTTATATTTATATTATATTTAAAAATAAACATTTTTAAATAAACACTTCTAGCTCTCTTCCCATATAATAGCACGGAAGTATTAGGAGGAGCTGGAGCATTATAGCCAGAGTCATTGCTTCAGTGTCCATGGAGGGACAGCTCTGGCCAACGTAGCGGTGAGATGGGCTCACTTCCCGCACACCCAGAGCACAGAGCCCCGCCTGGGAGGCTGTGCTCTGTGTGAGCTCTGGACAGCCGTAGAACTCTCTGAGCCTCGATTTCTTTCTTTCTTTCTTTCTTTCTTTCTTTCTTTCTTTCTTTCTTTCTTTCTTTCTTTCTTTCTTTCTTTCTTTCTTTCTTTTTTAAGGTTTTATTTATTTATTTGACAGAGAGAGAGAGAGATCACAAGTAGGCAGAGAGGCAGGCAGGAGAGAGAGGAGGAAGCAGGCTCCCCACTGAGCAGAGAGCCCGTTGCGGGCCTCGATCCCAGGACCCTGAGATCATGACCTGAGCTGAAGGCAGAGGCTTTAATCCACTGAGTCACCCAGGCGCCCTGAGCCTCGATTTCGTCAGCTGTCACAGGGGGATGCTGCTCCCTCTGCTTGGTTTGTGAGGATCCAGTTAGACCGGCACCTAGTTTTGTTTTGTTTTTTTTTTTTAAGATTTTATTTATTTATTTGACACACAGAGAGAGATTACAGGCAGGCAGAGAGGCAGGCAGAGAGAGAGGAAGAAGCAGGCTCCCTGCCGAGCAGAGAGCCCGATGTGGGCCTCGATCCCAGGACGCTGAGACCATGACCTGAGCTGAAGGCAGAGGCATTAACCCACTGAGCCACCCAGGCGCCCTAGACCGGCACCTAGTAAGCGTGCACACACACAGTGCTCTCTGCGTGGAGGAGCACGGACTGGTGATCTGCAAGGTTTCCCTTTCCAGACTTTGGGAAACTCTGCCTGATGTTTGTAAGGCAGTATCCATTCAGAAATCTTCCTGTGAATCCTGATTTCTCCACCTTGCTGTGTTATATAGCTTAATAACTGTAGTCCCTATGTTCCTATTTAAATTTGTGACTATTCTGTCTTTCTGTCTCTATGTCCATTATCAACATGTAAGTCTAATTTATGTCCTAGAGTGTCACACATTTTTTTTTAAGATTTTATTTATTTATTTATATGAGAGAGAGAAAGACAGAGCACGAGCAGGAGGAGAGGCAGAGGGAGAAGGAGAAGCAGACTCCCTGCTGAGCTGGAAGCCTGACATGGGGCTCGATCCCAGAACCCTGGGATCATGACCTAAGTTGAAGACTGATGCTCAACCATCTGAGCCACCTAGGCGCCCCTGTCACACATCTTAAAGGTGTCTATTTTTGCCTTCCCACTCCCCAAACAATTGTCTACACTGTAGCAATAAATACTTTATTTATTTATTTATTTGACACAGAGAGAGAGACAGCAAGAGAGGCAATATAAGCAGGGGAGCAGGAGAGGGAGAAGCAGACTCCCCGCTGAGCAGGGAGTCCGATCCAGGGCTCGATCCTAGGACCATGGGATCATGACCCGAGCCGAAGGCAGACGCTTAACAGCTGAGCCACCCAGGCGCCCCTTGTTTTGTTTTTTAAAGATTTATCCATTTATTTGAGAGAGAGAGAGAGAGTGAGCATGAGCAGGGGGAGGGGTAGAGGGAGAGGAAGTGAGAGAATCTCAAGCAAACTTTTCCCTGCCGATTGTGGATCCCGACGTGGGGCTTGATTCAGGACCCCGAATTCATGACCTGAGCCCAGCCAACTGTGCCACCCAGGCACTCCGAGGGAGATCTGTTTTAAAAGCAAATAAGACCTTTAATTTCAGCACCTAGAACAGTGCCTGGCAGATAGTAGGCGCTCAATAAATAGTTATTGAATAAATGAATGAATGTCACTTCCCTACTTAGTCTTTTTAATAGTCCTTTGAACTTATTTCAGCTCCTGTCATCGTCTTACCCAAAGTCTCGAGCCTTGTTTCTTACTACTTGCCCCACTCCAGCTCTCTAGACAAACTGACCTCTTCTCACTTCCATAAAGGCACTACGTTATTTTCTGCCTCAGAGTTTTTATCTGTTCTGTGCTTTGTGGCTGTTCCCTTTGCCTGGAATATTTGCTGTTCTGCTCCTCTCTTCCTCCCGTCCCCCCCACCCCTTCATCTTTGCCCGGCTAATTCCAGATCACCCTCAAAGTCTTAGTTTGGATGTGTCTTTCTTAGGGACACCCATCCTGACCCCTGTATTATAGTAGTTGAAGTTTTCCTATAATGTGCTTTCATAAGATAACCTGTACTTTCCAGTACTTAACACAATTGTAGTGAATGAATTACATGTGTGATTATTCTTTCCTACTAGATTGTAAGCCCCATGAAGGCAGACACCATGCCTGTCTTCTCTCTCTTCCAGTACCTAGGACGATGCCTGGAAAGTAGCAGTTTCCCAGTGAATATTTATTAAGTGAATACAAGGGCTATGTTTTGCTAGGTTCTCAATTCATTTAACAAATATCTGTTGAGCACCTGTTCTGTGCCAGCGCCATGGCATGGGAAGAGGAAGGTGAGTCCTCTGGAGATAAGTCAAGGAATTGCATCCACTTGGGGAGCCTGAACATGGACTTTCATAACTGTAGCCCGTGCCAGGAGAGTAAATGCAGAGATGAGGCCGCAAGGCAAGTGGATGATTTTCAATATTGCTTTCTTATTCAGTAAATTTACTACCTGCCATACACCGGGGCCTGTGATGGGGTTGTGTACTCACTAGTGAATAAGATAGAGTCCCTTCCGTCAGAAGGACTGTAGTCTAGCAGGAAAAAGAAGTAAGAAATATTATCTCCTAAGCTCACAGGTATTTTATACAGAGAGCAGATGAGCACATGACTTTGGAGCGTGGTCTTTTAAGAATCTGTATTGAGACTTTGCACCTCAGTTGACCTGGGTAAGCCAGTTATAAATACTCTTCATTCCCCAGAATGAAAATCCAAGCCAAAGGGGAGGGAGGGAGAGGGACATGGTTTCTCTTGTTGCACATGTGGTTAATTCAGGATCTGAAATCCTTTCAGACCTATGGGTTCCCACCCCAGGGAGGAGTGTGCATTTAAACATTCCCTGCTTGCAATGTGCTGTTGTTCCTTTGGTTTCCTCACAGTCCTGTAGGTGGAGGGGGTGTGTATTTTACCGAAGACCAAACAGGCTCTGAAAGGCAGACTTGCCGAAGGTTACACAGTCTGAACTGGGAATGGATCAGAGATCTCTCTGGTTCTTATGCCTAGTTCACTGCCTCCCTCGGAGAAGTGAGAGAAGGTGAAAGGAAATGTGATGTCTGTCCTTCCTGACTTTCCTGAAACAGTTAGGATCCGGGCAAGTTGTATTAACAGAAACACCCCAAACAATAGTGGCCAAAGCAATAGGAAATTTGTTTCTTGCTCAGATAAAAAGAACGCTAGTGGTAGACAGAGATGATAAGGTACTTCCACAGAGTTACCAGAGAACCAGACTTCTTTTATCATCTTGCTCTGCCCCGTGTGGCTTCCATTACTAAGGCTGTCTAATGACGTTGGGGGGCTGCTTTAGCTCCTGCCATTACATCCACATTCCAGGCAATAGGAAGGGAGAACTTTCCTGAAACTTTTTTTTTTTCCTGAAAGTTCTATACAACACAATCACTTACTTCCCAATGACTAGAGCTTCTCTGTTCATTATAGTAGCTTCTAGCCTCATGTGACTGTTGAACATAACAAATATGGCTGGTCTAAACTGAGATGTGCTGAAGTATAAGATAAACACTGGATTTCAAAGACTTCATATGGGAAAAAAAGAGCTTTAATAAAATATTTCATTAATTTGACATTCTTTTTTTAAAGTAATCTCTCTCTACCCAACATTGGTCTCAAACTCATGACCCCGAGATCAAGAGTCAGATGCTCTACTGACTGAGCCAGCCAGGCACCCCTAAGTCAGACAGTTTGATTATATGTTAAAATGATAATGTTTGGGCTCTATTGAATTAAACAAAATATATTATTCAAATTAATTTCACTTTTTTTTTTTTACTTTAAAAATGTTATCTACTAGAGAATTGTAATTACTTGTGAGGGCAGTATTATATTTCTGTTACTGGGCTGGAACTTAATCACATAGATAAACTTGGCTGCGGGGGAGGCTGGAAATGTCATAACTGACACCTGTATCTTCAACTGATAATCGGATTCTGCTACTAAGGAGGAGAGAAAAATAAGTGTTTAGGCAGTTAACAGTGTCTGCCGTATTCCTTTTTTTCTGGGAAGTTGGAGGATAGACAAATTCACATGCTCAATTACAGGTGCATATTTGCATTTTACAGAAATAGCCGGAGTGCCTGTCTCCAAGGATCTGACCGACTAATTTGGGAGACATACAATAATATATAGACAACAAAAACACAATTGTTTAAGTAGCCAGACTCTTCTGGGGGTGGGTGGAGGAGATGAGTCAGGGTTCGTGTGGGGTTGAAAACACCATGGATGGATTTGCACATGCTTCTTGGAGCCTTGGCGAGATGAGCGGTCTGCTAATCAGAGAAAGCACCTTGAGGAGGGAGGGCTGGGACAGGTGAAACTTCCTCCATTCAGTCTTTTTTTTTTTTTTTCATTTGCCCCAGGGGTACAGTTCTGTGAATCATCAGGCTTACACCTTTCACAGCACTCACCATAGCACAAACCCTTCCCAATGTCCATGATCCATTCTGTCTTTTGAGATGGTCACTAGCAGAGCATGGTTGGAATGGGAGCTGCAGGGGGCCAATTCTTTTGACCACTCCTCTCCTCTCTTGCATCTCTAGGACACTGTATTCAGCCTTCTGCATGGAGCTGGCCTCCCACGGCTTTGTGGTTGCTGTCCCGGAACACAGGTGAGGGGGTGAAGGCCGTAACCAACTCTTGGATTGGCTGCCACCAGTTGGCTAGGATAGAGGCTAGTCCCTTATCGACATATTATTTCCAGTCTTCACAACGACCATGCAAGGCAGGTATTGTACTCATTTTCAAGGCGAGCAAACCAAAGTTCAAAGGTTCACTTGCTGGAAGGGACACAGCTGAGTTGGGGTCCAAATCCAAGTCAGTCTTCAAAATAGGTGTTTTTTTCTACTCTCCTATGTATGCCCCCCGATCTTTCTCCCTGCTAGCCAAAAGATGATCCAGAGTGCCTTGGCGGGAATGGAGGATTTGGTAAAGCGGGGGAAATAAGCTCAAGGGTGTCCTCTAGTTTCTTTGGCGGCATGTGTATTTCAGGGACGGGTCAGCCGCGACCACCTGTTTCTGCAAGCAGACCCCGGGGGAGAACGAGCCGATTCACGAGCTGCTGGAGGAGGAATGGATCCCTTACCGTCAGATTGAGGAAGGGGAGAAGGAATTCCATGTCCGGAATTGCCAGGTAGGCTTGTGTCCATTGGGGAGGGAGTGTTAATAATCTTGTCCTCCTGACACTAACAGTCACTAAGAAGACTTTGAACTAAACTTCTGTCCTGAAATCTCACTCAGAGTGGGTCTGAGCTTGCCACGGCAGAGGAAGGGGGTAGTAATCAAGACTTCACAATTGCAGGTGACAGAAATTCAATTTAATCTTGGTAGACAAAACAGAGAATTGACTGGCTTATACAGGGTGAGTGTAAGGGGCAGGACCACTGGAGCCAGATACCATCAAGATGTTTTTTCCTTCTCTGTCTCCTCTGCTGGTTTGTCTTATCTGCAGACTGGCTTAGAACCATGAGGTTAGAACCACAGCTCTGGATGGATTGAGTTTGCATATATTTGGCCTCACTACCTGGGAGACTAGGGCTCTTTGGGGGTTTGTCCCCCAGTAGTCAAACCTGCCTCAAGCTGTAGTATGAAAAATCCTGGAGGGAGGCTCCTGCGCCCAGGAAAAGTACTTAAATGGGAAATTTTCATCAGAAATACGTCGACAGATTTGAGGGGGTCATAGTCCTCAAATGTCAGGGGTAATGGGTGAATTGGGGGCAGGTAAGTGCTAGACCGACAAAAATAATAGATGTATGCTATAAATAGGCAAGTAGAATCCAGTACTGGGTTGATTAAAAAAACACTCTTATTTCTTTTGTATTCAGAGTGCTTTCATATATGTTGTCTTATTGGGTCCTCCTGACGCCCCATGGGGAGGCAGGTAGAGACTGAGTAGCAGTGCTGACTCCAGTGGACTGTTAGGTGGCACCTGTGTGAGCTGCTGGGAGGTTGCCGAGCCTTCCTCAGGCTGTGGAGCCCAGAGCGCTTGCTGAGATCTAGGTGGGCACACTCTCCCTGCACCCTCCCTCGGCTCTGTTGGAGAGTGAGGTTCTTGCAGGATGGCTGTGCCGTGTTCCAGCTCCCACCGCGACTGTCTCTGTTGTAGGTGCATCAGAGGGTGAGTGAGTGTACACGGGTGTTGAAGATCCTGCAGGAGGTCACTGCTGGGCAGATCGTCCTCAACATCTTGCCCGATGGGCTGGATCTGATGACCTTGAAGGTATGGCAGTAGTTGGTAATGACCTGGAGCACATATACTCATCAGGACTTTTAGGGTTACAAATAACAGAAACCTAACTCATTCGCTTAAACCAAAAGAGATCTTGTCCGCTCAGGTAGTGAGGAAGACCACAGGCAGGTTGGCCTTAGGCCCGTGTAGCGAGATCCAGGGTCTCAGACATTGTCATCCAAGCTCTGGCACTCTCTCTTCCTTCTCCTGGCTCAGTTCCACTCTGTGTGTGTGGGCTTCATTCTCACCGTACTCTCTCCATTAGGCAGGAACGAAGATTGCTGGCAGCCCAAGCCTATGTTTCAACGCAGCTTCAAATTTAAAAGGAAAGGAGATTCTCTTGGCTTCCACTATTCTGAGAAGGCTGTGGCCCTGCTTGGGTTACATGTCCCTTCCGGACCAGTCACTGTACCAGGGGGACAGGGTGTTCTGATTGGCCTGCCTACATTATACACCCACTTGTGGGTCAGGGGGAACCCGAGCGCCGGCACTGGCATCCCTACGGGGCCACACGGATAAGGGAAAGGTGTCTCCTTCCCCAAACGAAGGGCTGTTGAGCAACAACCAACCTGTGTTTACAGCAGGGCTAATTCCTTCCTTTGAGAGAATCCCAAAAATCCTCCTAGGAGGACAGAAACTGTCCCAGCTACGGAATTTGGTTCCTATACAGATATATTCCCAACACTCCCCACCCCACCCCCCTGCCCTGATCTTTCCCACCTGATTTCCAAAGTAGCTCAGGCCCTATTTAGAGAACCAAGAAATCACACAAAAGCATGAAGAAAAAAAGCATTTTTTTTTGCATGTTGACATTCGTCTTTCTAGTTCCTTTAACACACATAACATGTATATGTTTTTAAAAACAATAATGTTATTATTTAATACAAGCTGTTGTGGCCCTTTCTTTCATTCAGTGGAATAGTCTGAATGTCTTCTTATGCCAGTTAATATTTTTCTATGGCATGATTTTTAATAGCTGCATAGTATTCCATCACGTGAATAGGAATGGTGTGTGTATGTGTACATATATACATACATACATATATATATAAATATATATAAAGTAACAGTTACTCCTGTATGAGTACTTAAAATGATAAGAGCCCCCAAACAGAAACTTAATGCAGCAAGCATTATTAGCTCTTTTTTTTTTTTTTGAAGATTTTTTAATTTATTTACTTGACAGAGAGAGAGATCACGAGTAGGCAGAGAGGCAGGCAGAGAGAAGAGGAGACAGGCTCCCCACTGAGCAGGGAGCCCGATGTAGGGCTCGATCCCAGGACCCTGAGATCATGACCTGAGCCAAAGGCAGAGGCTTAACCCACTGAGCCACCCAGGCACCCGCATTATTAGCTCTTCACATAGAAAGAAACCAAGGATCAAAGAGGCTAGGTATCTACCCAAGGTGACACAGCCGAGTAAGTGGTAGAGTGAGACTTCACACTGGGCCTTTTTGATCCCAAAGACTGTGCTGTGTGTCCCAAAGCCTTGTTAGAAAATGCCTTTTAAAGGCTCTGGTTGAGTCAGGGCCATCCAGGGCACAGTATCTGCCTGGAGGGCAGCTGGAAGGGCTGACATCTGAAGCTCTTTTCCAGCGGTGTGACGTGTGCCACCAGCCCGCTGCAGGCAGACAGGGTTTCGGGCACTGAAGTGCAGGGCTGCATGCCGGTGAGCCTGAGACAGGCATTGGGCAGGCTGGAGTCAAGCTGGATTATGATTTGGGGAAAGACAGAATAAAAACAGCTAAGAACATTTTCACGTTTTCACATTTTCAGAGTAAGCTCTGAGAATTGGTTACTCACTCTTGTTGGCAAAGTTGTGGGGAAGTAGATACTCTGCTGTTGCCTGTGAGAGCACAGATTGCCCCACGCGGAGCAGTTTGGCAATAGCCGTCAACCCTACAAATGTGGGCGCCTGAGTGGCTCAGTGGGTTAAAGCCTCTGCCTTCGGCTCAGGTCATGATCTCAGGGTCCTGGGATCGAGGCCCGCATCGGGCTCCCTGCTCAGCGGGGAGCCTGCTTCCTCCTCTCTCTCTGCCTGCCTCTCTGCCTACTTGTGGTCTGATCTCTCTCTCTCTCTGTGTCAAGTAAATAAATAAAAATCTTTAAAAAATAAAAAAAATAAAAAACCCTACAAATGTGCATATTCTTTGACCCAGCAATGTCCAGTTCTGGGAATATATTCTCTAGATATCTGCACATGCAACGTGATATTTGTACAAGGTTATTCATTCCACCATTGTTTGTAACAGCAAAAGATTGGTAATATCCTTAGTGTTCTCCAGTAAGGGAAGTGGTTTAATAGATTATGGGACAATGGATGTATGGATGTATGTTTTGGCAATGCTAATTGCTATAACTCCTAAGTCCCAGATCTCAGTAGCTTAACGCAATAGAAATTTACTTCTCTTCCACGCAAAGTTGCAAATGGGTGCTCCTCTTGCAAGGGGTGACTCAGGGATCCAGGCTCCTTTCAGCTTATAGCTCTACCCTCTTCCACTTGTGAAACCGAACACCACTGTGTGCATTAAGCCAGGAGCGGGGAAGGGCATGGAGGTTTGTATGAAACACTTTTTATGGGCCAGGCCTGGAAGTAGAGATACTGCTTTTACGCTCCTTCTGTTGGCTGGAACTCAGTCCCAAGGCCACATCTAACTGCTGGGAAACAGAGTCTAGCTGTATGTCCGGGAAGAAGAGAGACACATTTGGTGATCAGCCAGCCATCTATGCCATGGGGAAACCAGATGTAGCTATAACAAAGGATAAGGAAGGTGTTTATGTAACTAATATTATTATGCACAAAGGTAGGTTTTGTGTGAAAAGAGGGGATGTAGAGATTCACATTTACCTGTGTGTGCATAAGTAAGCTGTCCAAAGACACTGAAGAAACTGACCCGTTTGGGGTTATGTGTTGGACAGCTGTGTGGAAAGGGAACGTGGTACTTGTGTGACTTCACTATATGCTCCTGATTTTCGGCGTATATGAATATATTAACCTATTAAAAAAAAGCTGAAGTGGCCATCAACCAAGTTGTTGGTCTGAAGGTACTAACCAAAGGGGGAGAATTTAGGTACAGAGCCTCAGGGTGGAAACTGGGGAGAGCAGAGGAGAGCACGGGTTCAGGGCAGAGGCTGGGCCGCAAAGGCTAGAGAGATTTCCCAAGCCCCTCGGCAGTGGCTTCTTATATAACCGTGCCCTAAAGACTTCTAGGGACAACTCGAAATAGATAGTTGCAGAGCAGGAAGAGCAAGCCGACTCACTCTGCCAGATCAAAGTCAGGACAGATACCCAGAGGAAGTAGAAGCTGGGTTTGTTTCTGCATGAGCAGTCCTTGCCTTCAGAGGGACATGGAGGCAGCAGGAGCTTTCTGTTCTGTCCTGGACTTGGCTCCTGTGTCACCCTTTGGACCGGCTGTAAGGCAGGGATCTGGGGGTTGAAGACCATTCTCGTTCCTAACGTGCTCTCACACGGATGAATCTATATAGAATTACATCATTTAGGCTCAGTCATTTATTCACATATATTTGGATGGCTGCCCTGACCCAGGTGTTATAGGAGGTATGATTACAAAAACAAAGATGAAGAGCATAGTTTTCAGGATTCCTGACTACAGGAAGTTGTCCAGTCTGGGGATTGCCTGACTGGCCGCTCTCCGGTGAGCAAAAGGTTCTTACCCTACAGGCGGGAGCTCACCCCCTGTATGGTGATTCTGCCTCCTTGTCTCACTCTCTGCCTCCTGCCTCTGAAGAATTCCTGAAAAAGCAGCCCCACGTTTCTGACTTGGTTCAGTTCTCCGCTTTCCTCAGGGCAGCATCAACATGAACTGCGTGGCTGTGATGGGACATTCATTTGGCGGGGCCACAGCTGTCTTGGCTTTGTCCAAGGAGACCCAGTTTCGGTGAGTGTCCCAGTGACGCTTCTGTGAGCTCCATGCACCATTCATTCATTCGGCAAGTATTTGTCACATGAGTGTTATGTGCTAGGTACTGGTTTGGGAGCCGGGGACTCAGTGGCAAACAAGAAAATAAGGTCTCTATTTCATGGAATCATGTTATTGTGGGAGGAGAAAAATGAGTAAACAAGCTAACAGCCAAATCCCCAGCACTCGGGTGCAGTGAAGAAAATAAACGAGGCTGATATGCCGGAGTAATTGGAGGCTTCTTTCAAAAAGTGATGTAAGCCAAGACTTCTTTAGAAGCCAATCACATAAAGGTCTAGGGAAGGATCATTCTAGGCAGAGGAAACAGCTAATGCAAAGGCCCTGAAGTCAAAGGAAGCTTGCCGTGTCAGTGTGGGAAAGGTGCAGTGAGTGAGGGGGAAGTGGTTCAAGATGCGATCAGAGAGATAAACAGGCTAGATCACATGGCCATTTGGCCAGAGTAAGAGTTCAATTTTATTCCAAGTATGATGGGAAACTGTTAAGGGTTTTAAGCAGAGAAAAAAAATTTTTTTTAAGTTTTTATTTATTCATTTAACTAATCACTACACCCAATGTGAGGCTCAAAGTCACGACCCTGAGATCAAGAGTTGCCTATTCTGACTGAGCCAACCAGGCACTCTGGAAAAATCTTATTTACACGTTAAAAGATTCCCTTAAGGGGGCACTTTGGTGACTCAGTGGATTAAGTGTCCGACTTGATCTCAGACCAAGTCTTGATCTCAGGGTCGTGAATTCAAGCCCTGTGTTGGGCTCCACGCTAGGCATGGAGCCTACCTAAAAAAAAAAAAAAAAATTAAAATAAAAAATGATCCCTCTGGGCACTGTATGAAGAGTGGAACGGAGCAGGACAGGACTGAAAACCAGGAGGCCAGGTAGAGGAAGTCTATTTCAGAGTCAAGGTCGGAGGTGATGGATTGGCATTAAGATGGAGAGATGCAAATTGAGTCAGGATATGTTTTAGAATTTGAGTGGGAGATGATTGTCTTTTATTGAGTTGGAGAAGACTGGAGGAACTCTGGGTGGGGTAGAGGAGCTAATCTTAGGCCCTTAGTTTTGCCCAGGTGACAGATTGCTCAGCACACTGGCCATGTCTTTGAGTGGTGGCACCAAGGAGGCTTTTCTTGACCTCCTGTGCCACACACACTGTGGGCTGACAAAGCTCCTCGTGCAGTCAGGGCACTAAGCTCTATTTTGTTCCCTTGTCTATTCTGTCTCCCCTTCTCGACTGGAAGCTCCTTAAGAGCAAGAACTGTGTCGTTTATCTCTGTATCCACAGCATGAGGCTGAGCACATAGTAGGTACTCAATGAATGTTGAATGAATGAAATGCCTTCCGAGTAACCCAGGTCAGCTGCCTGAGAGTAGACCCAGAAAAAGGTCTGATCCTTGCTGTCAGGGGGTTTAAAATCTAGAAGGATCTGGGGTGCATGGCTGGCTCATTCAGTAGAGCATCCACCTCTTGATCTCAGGCTTGTGAGTTTGAGCCCTGCGTTGGACATGGAGCCTACTTTAAAAAAAATACAAACAAACAAGTAAATAAAATCTAGAAGGATCTTTGATGACAGGTAAAAGTGATCTCTCCAAGATCCTAACTTTAGGGTCTGTGCCCTGGTACCCCTTTCCTGGCTTTCTGAGCCTTTGTCCCACTGAAGGGAAGAACCCTGCCCCTCCCCCACCGGCCGGACTATTCTTGCCTGGGTTCCTGCATGGCAGTTCCAAATGTCTGGTCCTGTCACAGGTGTGCTGTGGCTCTGGATGCTTGGATGTTTCCTCTGGAACATGACTTTTACCCCAAAGCCCGAGGACCTGTGTTCTTTATCAATGCTGAGAAATTCCAGACAATGGAGAGTGTCAACTTGATGAAGAAGATATGTGCCCAGCACGAACAGTCCAGGATCATAACTGTCCTGTGAGTAAGCCTACCCTACCTGCCATTGGTCCCTGCCCAGGGTCGTGACCAGGATTCCCAGTGTCCTCTCCATTTGCTATTCAGTGGTGGCTCTCTTAATTTCTTCTAAATTATCCATACGGTCTGCCCATTAATACAATACTTAGATACTTCCTGAAGTGCAAAGTCTTAATTCCTTTAGGATTTCCTATCTGTCCTCCTCCACTTAGCTCCACTTACAGCAATTCCTTTACTACTTTATATGATTTGATGACAGGATTTACCTGTTGCTTTCTGGAAAAAGGGTATTGTAGGATTGTGAGTTAGAGAGTGAAAGTATGGGTCCGGATGGACTCCAGAGATCTCTAACCTCATTTGGGAATTTTATCGAGTCTTTTGAAGAGTGGAAATACAATAGACCCTTGATATTCACAGGATAGACTTTTGGAGACCTTGAATACCTCAATTCAGATATCTTCCCATGAATCATCCATATTCTGCCCAAGAGAAACCATATTCTCTTCACTCCCATCGCTAGCACTGTCAGATGGTTTTCTCTCAGGAGCCACTTTCATGGAAAGCAAACTTTGAGTGACCTTCAGATTGGTACTGTAGATCGGAAGTGGCATAGAGTTCAGGTGCAGGGATGAGGGCCATGGACAAGTCTCCAACTTGCTTCTGCCCTGCCCTCAAGCCTAGCAGAGCCTGACCACACATGCCTCAAGGATCCCAGGTCCTAGTTCAGCAAAACAACAAGTAACTACATGTTACAGGCTTCTGGAATCACTTGGGTAGTTGAAATGCTGAATCCAAAGCGCTGGAATGCTGGGAGTCCGTAGTCAGTAGTTCTTCCCTTGCTTCTCTTGGCTAGGCTGTCTTCCTAGGGTCAGCCCTCTCCTTTTGATCTCATGGCTGCAGGGGACTGCTTGACAGTTTCCCCAGGGCAGTCAGATGGAGGATGATGGTGACCTCTAGAGGGAAGGGAGGTGAGAGCAATTGGGAAGGGGAACCCAAGTGGGATTGAACTATTGGCACTATGTTCTTAGCCGAGTGCTGGATACTCAAGTATCCATTATATTATTCTTTACACCTTCTTGTCTGCCTTAAACAACACATTTTTAAAAATAAGTCAGGTTTTCCGCATGATGTTAACCTAAGTTTAGCATTTAGATTTTCTTCCCTCATTGAATTGACTAGTAAATATTTAGCTGTGAGTCATAGCCCAAAGTGAACCTAGTGAGAATTTCACTTTTGAATTAAATGTATTTGATAGCTAAGAATTTAAACTCTAATCCAAAAGCCTTCTTTTATAGGCGTTTGCCCTTTTCTGATTATTTCTTTTTTTTAAAGATTTTTTTTTTAAGATTTTTTATTTATTTATTTGACACAGAGAGAGAGATTACAAGTAGGCAGAGAGGCAGGCAGAGAGACAGGGAGAGGAGAAAGCAGGCTCCCTGCTGAGCAGAGAGCCCGATGCGGGCCTCGATCCCAGGACGCTGAGATCATGACCTGAGCCGAAAGCAGAGGCTTTAACCCACTGAGCCACCCAGGCGCCCTGATTATTTCAATAAAGGCAATTAATCCCTCTTCCTGTTTACTCTGTGGCACAGTTTTTTTTTTTTTTTTAAGATTTTATTTACTTATTTGACACAGAGAGAGAGATCACAAGTAGGCAGAGAGGCAGGCAGAGAGAGAGGAGGAAGCAGGCTCCCCGCTGAGCAGAGAGCCCGTTGCAGGGCTCGATCCCAGGACCCTGAGATCATGACCTGAGCCGAAGGCAGAGGCTTTAACCCAGTGACCCACCCAGGTGCCCTGTGGCACAGTTCTGACAAAGAAGGAGCTGATATGTTTTGTGACTCTTCAGAAGTCACCAGGGAAAAGCCACAGAACAGTGGTTTATAATCACAGGAGAATGGCAGGTAGGGTAGGCCTCGCTGCCTTGCCGCCTCACCCTGTGCCCGCCTCCTCCACCTAACACCCTTTTCCTGGCACTGCCAGATGTAGTCTGAGGGTTGAGGCAGCTTTGAAGCCAGACATGCATGTGTTCAAGTCCTAATTCTGTCCCTTCCTGGCTGTGTGAGCTTGGGCAGATTATTTATTCTCTGTCAAAAGGAAAATACTTCCCTTCCGAGATTGTGATGAAAACTCAGAGGTGATGCACATAAAGCCCCTTGCACGTGGTAGGTGCTTAGCAAATATTTGTGTGCTCTTGCCTTCAGACCCATACCAGTTACTCATTTCTCTTTTCCTCTAGTGGTTCTGTTCATCGGAGTCAAACTGACTTTGCTTTTGTGGCTGGTAACTGGATCGGTAAATTCTTCTCCACGAAAACCCGTGGGAGCTTGGACCCGTATGAAGGTCAGGAGGTTATGGTGAGGGCCATGTTGGCCTTCCTCCAGAAGCACCTAGGTAAGCAGAGAACTGGGGTTTATGGGCAGCCGTGGGGATCCCTTAGATTTCCCTACCTAGGGGCCTATCCTGACATGTCCCAGGTCAGGAAGATGTATGGCAAAAGGAAAACCGAGTGAAGGAGAGAGTTGCATAGCGTTATAGAAAGAACACTTAGCTGTAAGTTTGCACATCCTGTCTCTTACTCTCCGAATGACCTTGGCCTGGTCATTTAACTTCTAAGCTCTGTTTCCTCACTGTAAATGGAATTTTCACCTCTCTCCTCCATTACCTGTGTCCTAACTCGTTCTCACTCCCCTCATCTATACTGCGGAGGAGGTTATGATGATAAATGGGCTAAATTTGTAGAAGTGCTGTAAACAAAACACAGCATGGAAGGCTTATGACCCGTATCATACATCACAGGCCAGCTAAATGGCAAGGGCTGTGGAGGTCTTTGGTGCAGCCTCCCCACCAGAGGAGGTGAGAGGGCGCCGCTACGAGGGTCTGCCCTCGCTGCCTCTCCGTTTTAAGACTGATACTCTAATCAGGCTCCTTTTGGTTACAAGGACTAGAGATTCAATCATTTACCTCAAGAAAACAAGGAGAGTTTGTTTATGGAAGAATACCCAGCCACGTGGGAGGTGAAAAGTTACAGGCACCGAAGTAGCTTTGAAGGACTGACCTCGCTCTCTCTCTCTCTCTCTCTCTCTCTCTCTCTCTGGTCTCTCTTGTGGGCTCAGTCTCTCTGTCTCTTCCTCTCATGACATCTGTTTCTCTTGCCTCTGGTCTGTATTTTTCTCCTTTCCTACTCTGGTTTTTCTCTTGCGATAGCATCTACTTATTCATAGTTAACTGGTTCCTCATAGCTTCGGTTGGCTCGAACCACTCATGGCTTGGTCTCCTTATCTTCTGGCATCCTTTCCTCTGTGGCTCCCACTGCTCACTGTCATATTTTCTTGGATTTCTTCGGCCAGATTCCCAAGAGAGACAGCTTGATTCTCCCAGCTCACCTTTACTTAGCAGCACATTGTAGGCCACTGCTGCACTGAGGCCTGGAGCTCTCTTGACCAGATGTCCCTTTATAATCCAGCCAGAATGGAGGAAGCCCGGGGTGCCTGGGTGGCTCAGTCGGTTAAGCATCTGCTTTTGGCTCAGGTCATGATCTCAGCTTCCTGGGATCAAGCCCCGCATTGGGCTCTCTGCTTAGCGGTGAGTCTGCTTCTCCCTGTCTCTCTGTGATCTCTCTCTCTCACTCTCTCCCAAATGAATAAATAAAATCTTTTTTAAAAGATTTTATTTATTCATTTGAGAGAGAGTGAGAGAGAGAGGGAAAGCATGAGCAGGGGGAGTGGCAGAAGTTGAAGCAGACTCCCCGCTGAGCAGGGGGCTCTATCCCAGGACTCCAGGATCATGACCTGAGCCGAAGGCAGATGCTTAACTCACTGTGCCACCCAGGCACCCCAATAAATAAAATCTTAAAAAAAAAAGAATGGAGGCGGCTACCACTGTGTGCACCGGACTGACCCCTCAGCGGTGTTTTGCACAGGGCAGTTTCCTTCAGAAGGGAGCCAGGCCAACCTGAGTTTCCACGGTCACCTCACTCTAGCCTAAGACCCAAGATCTGATCCTTTTTGACTCCTCTCTGCTTGCCCTGGTCATCCCCTCAAGGGCTACCCCCAGAATCCTCAAACCCCTTGCCCATGGCAGCTCTTTAGATATTCGAAGTAAGATAGATGTCCATGGCCTCCACCTGTTCCCCACGTAGCCATTTATTATCCCGTTTGGATGCACCATTTGTCAAGGTGTCTTTAGATGTGTAGTGCCCTGACTTGAACCTGACATATCAGATGTGGTACATACAGCAGGACGGTCACCTCTGTGCTCTGGACACTAGACATCTAGTTGTGCGGCCCAAGTGCATTAATAGTTCCAACAATTGCCTAACAAATTTGAATTCACTGTGCTTTTTTTTTTTTTTAATATTTTATTTATTTATTTGAGAAAGAGAGTGAGCGAGAGAGAGCACAAGCAGGGTGAAGGGCAGAGGGAGAAGAAGACTTCCTGCTGAGCCGGGAGCCCAACACGGGACTCGATCCCTGAACCCTGGGATCATGACCTGAGCTGAAGGCAGTTGCTTAACCGACTGAGCCACCCAGGTGCCCCATGGCTTCTGTTTGCTTTTGAAACATACTTATTCTGTTATGAATGTATTGACTCTCTTAATCTGAATTTACATATCTACATACCTGTTCATTTCATCTTGCTCCTTGTGAGCCATTACGCCAGCCTGGGTTTAGAGACTTTAGGGTTAATAGAGACTTTAGAGCAGAGCCCTATCACCTTGTAGGAGAGGAATGGATCCACGATCCTAGACTGCAGTGGGGACTGACTGGTCCTTGGCCCACTTTCCCTGGTAACTGTTAGCATCATGTCCTTAGGTAAAGAATGAAAGATGACAGGGAAGCCCACTATGGCATGATTGGGCTGCCTTTAGGAAAACGTCTGTCGAGCTAAGATGCTTATTACCAGAGACCAGCTGAAGAGATGGGAAAGAGAGTCTTAAACTGTAGGGAGATTATGGAGAACTTGCTTTATGCCAGGCCTTCCACTAAGTACTTTAGATTCACCATCACATCCAATCCCAACAACGGCCCTCTCCAGTAGGTTCTTGTATTATTAACGCTATTTTATAGATGAAGAAATGAAGCTTAGAAAATTTAAGTAACTTGTCCAAGGTTATCTGGTTATTAAGTGGCAAGGCCAGAATGTGCCTACATTGTCTGATTCCAAAGCTCACATACTTAGCTGATGCTCTGTCCTGCCAGCGACTCCCATGACCAAGGTACGGCCTCAGTCTTGAGGAGACACAGAGAGCAGGCACCTAGCTGACGGAAGGGAAAGGACAGCCAGGAGAGGAGGCTCCCTAGACAACGTGATGTTTGTCTTTAACTTTACCAGATGAGTCTGGTTCACCAGGGAAGGGGCAAGGGTCTTCCAAACCAAAGGCACAGAGGCTTGTGCGGTCGGTTTGGAGAAATTGTGTTTAGTGTATCTGGCACTCAAGAGAGTGAATTGGTGGAACATAAAGGCAGAGAAGGTGTGGGCCGTCTGGCTGCATCACGGAGGACGGGTGATGGGCCTGTCTGAGAGGCTGAGGGTCCCACTCGGAGGCTCCGGTGTCACCAGGTGAGAAGAAATGAGACAGAGCCTGAAAAGACAAAGACTCTGCTTGGGGCAGTTAACTTTGCAAAGGGAGAAAAGCATTTTGGTGGCCACATGGTACATGTCACACGGGAAACCAAAATGGTTTGCAGTGAGCTGTACCTCTCCCCGGTCCTAAAAATAACTCTGGGCGCCCATTTGCCACTGACCCAGGAATATTCTTTCTCTTCTACTTAAGGGGATTGGTGCTTCTGTCCTATTAGCTGTAGGCAGCTTCTGGCTCTATTCTTCCGCTCTCCCTTCTCCTTTATCTGTAGACCTCTGACACCCTCCCCTCCCCTGTCTCTGGGCTGATTACCTTTGCCTTCCACCTCACTGAGAGAATGGAAGTAGTCAGTACTTCCTGGAAAATCCCAGGGCCTCGTCCACCCACCTTTGTGTGCCACTCGGCTCCCCACCTGGTTACTAGTGCCCAGTCAGTTGTGTAAGGCCGACCTCCCCACCCACACACCAGGTTCCCTCCTCTCCCATGGGCTCAAGGTGATTGTGACAGCAGGTTTTTCCTCTTATCTTCGGTCATCAATGGGCCCCTCTTGACCCAGTTCATTTCACCCTGAAATTTCTTCTCTCTTTTTTAAAAGATCTCATTTATTTATTTATTTATTTGGGAGAGAGAGTGAGTGAGAGAGAAAGAGGCACACTAGTAGGGGGAGAGGCAGAAGGAGAGAGAAAAGCAGACTCCCCTCTGAGCAGGAGCTCAACTTGGGACTCGATCCCAGGACCTTGGGCTCATGACCCGAGCCGAAGGCAGGTGCTTAGCCGACTGAGCCTCCCAGGTGCCCCTCACCCTGAAATTTCTCTTAAAAGATACCCACTTGACCCCACTTTCCTCTCCAGTTAGCTCCCCGTTTCCCTGCTCCTCCTAACAAAACTCCTCAAAAGAACATCCGTCTTTACTCTTTCTGGTTCTTCTCTTCGCATTATCTCTTAAGCCCACTCCACTCAGGCGTTTGCATCCCAGTTCCCTGTGAGAATTGCTTTTGTCCGAGTGGCCAGTGACCCTCACAGCCCTCAGCCCACCACCTCAGGTGATGAGTTCTCCTTCCTCATCTGCAGGAGTGCTCAGCAGCTTCTGAGAGGGCTGGTGACGCCCTCCTCCGTGAACCCTGCGTTCGCTTCCAGGACACCCCACTGTGGGTTTTCTCCTCTCTGGATGTCTGCTCCTCCTCGGTCTGCTTTACTCCTTCCGGGGCTCAGGGCTTGGACCTCATCTCTGTCTGTATCCCCTGATGTCATCCATCCATTCTGGTGGCTTGAAGTCTCAGGCAGACAACGCCCCACTTTATGTCTCCATTTCGATCTCTCCCATGAACATCAGATTGGTATAACCCGTCACTCAGTGTTTCTCAGTAGACATCCCAGCAAAATCCGATTCGAGTTACTCAAGGTGACGTCTTCATTTTTGTCTCTGCTCCCCTTTCCAATCCCTTGGAAATCCTCTTGGCTCTACCTTTCAACTACATGTGGAACCTCGTCACGTGTCCTCACCCCCACGACTACCACTCTGTCCAAGTGGTCTCTCCCTGCCCTTGCCTCCCCACATGGTCTTTTTTTTAATCAAGTGGGGAGAGTGAACCTGATAGAAACTAAGTCCATTCTCTCACACCCCTGTTCTGAATCCTCCAGTGGCTCCCCATTTCTCTGAGACCCAAAGCCAGTGTCCAGTGTCCTGCTGGCCCCATATGATTCGGCCCTCGGTCCCTCCTGACCCCCCTCCCTGCTGCTCCTCCTCAGGCCGCCTTCAGTGTTGCTGCACGAGCCTCCAGCGCCCCAGGCACACACCAGCTTCAGGATCTTTGCACTGCTGTTCCCTCTGCCTGGGCGCTGTTCCGTTTGGTCTCGTGGCTTCTTCCCATCTCCTTTAAGTCTTTTGTGCAGATCTCCCCAGTGAGGCCCACCCTGACCACCCTTTTTTTTTTAAGTTCTTTTATCTAAGTAATCTCTACATCCATTGTGGGGCTAGAACTCATGACCCTGAGATCAAGAGTCATACACTCTTCTAACTGAGCCACCCAGGCGCCCCTGACCCCCCTTTTTAAACCCCTGTACCTTCCCTTCCTCCCTTCATCCCCATCTCCCAGGAACCACCACTGCTTCTCCTATCCACTCTGTTTTTCCCCATAGTACTTATCACCTTGTCCCATCTGGTATAATTTATTGTGTTTATTGCTATCCGTGCTTATTAGATTATGAGCTCTATGAGGATAAGGGTTTCTATTTGTGTGTGGATGTATTTTTGGCACCAAGAACAGATTGGCCCATCATGGGTGTGCTCGATAGTTTCTGAATTAATGACTGTGTAGCACTTACTGTTGAGGACCTCTTCCTTGCCGGGTTCTTGGCAGGGCACTGGGGATCCAGAGATGGAGGAGAGTGGTTCCTGCCTTCTGTCCCAGCTTTTGTTTGCTTTGAACAAAAGCGCCATTTGCCTGTTCAGCTGTGCCCTGCTCCCTCCGCCTGAGGCCTTAGACCCTTTCTGACTGTTCTTGTTACGTTAGACCCGTCTGTGTACGATCCCAGGGCCCTCTCTTGAATCGTATGCGGTGTTGGGCCGCCTCATGATGTTGCCGTCTGGTCCTCTCCCGCCCGTTGGAGGTCCCCCTGAATGTGAATCCCCCGGCTGATGTGCACAGGTCTCTTCCTGCTCAGCAGCTTCCCCGAGCTTGGACGAGGGCTTTCCATTTTCTCACGCCTTCTCGCCCAGGTTTGGATTCTGTCTCTACCACTTCTCCTCTGGAATGACCTAGGATGAATCAGGTAGCTTCACTGAGCCTCAGTTTCCTCCGCTGTAAACAGTGCATTTCTGGCACAGTCTCTAGGATACATTACCCTTCAGTAAATGCTGCCTTCTGTTACTATTACCCTCATTGAGTTGTTACAGGTTAAACAAGTCATTTATGAAGCACATTTATAAAAGCACTCAATGAATAGTAGTTACCATACTGCTGTCTCCGTCACACCCACCATTACCAGTCCTTTCTGTAACCCTGTGCTCCTCTCCAGGATGACCCCACCCCCGAAATCCACGGTAGCAACTCTTTGACCTAACCTTACAAAGATTTCCCTAACCTTCCTGTTTTTTTACCCCACACAGACCTGCAAGAGGACTATGACCAGTGGAATAGCCTCATTGAAGGCATCGGACCATCGCTTACCCCAGGGGCCCCGCACCATCTGTCCAGCCTGTAGGCACAACCGGCCATTTGTGAAAGGTCGCTGAGCTGAGTTCCCATTTGGGGCCTGCCCGGGGACACCCGTAGCCTCCTATCAAGAAGTGGTCGATGTGACCCTTCACAGAGGATGTAATTACGCTGCTGATTGGATAACTGGGTACTTTGATCTTGGACTTGTTGATCTTAAACTCATGCTGGGACTTGGATCACTTACTGGTTGGCAAACTGACTTACTGGAAACTGAACTCTGATGGTGTGGGGACAAGCAGTGGGGTAGAGCTGGGGGGTGGGGGCTTGCTTCAGTCTTTAAGCTGAACAGTATTAACCCAGCAGCCTACTCCCTCCTCCCGTTGGGCCATTGTGGCTTCTGGCGTGGAAGAAATGAACCCAAAGGATGGAGTAAAATTCCCACCTTCAGGACCTCTAGCCCAGCTTAGCACTACCTCTTCCTACCTCCCAGCCTTCTCTCTCCCTAGGGCTGCTTGGTAAGTTCTGAGCACTTTAGGTAACTTTCTAGGACATAGACCACCATGAGATTTTCCATTTATTTTCTTACTGCGTGAAGCATGGTCAGGACTCAGACTTGTGAGCCCACGGAGGAGGGCGGGAGTAGTGTCCTCACAGCACAGGGAGAGAAGCTGAGGTCCAGTGGTATTGCAGAAGCTCTGGGTGTCATGGAGGTTTGCAAAAAATGTACCTTGACAGGACCCAGCACAAGTTGGTAGAGATGGAGAAGGTAGGTTAACACCATTAAGTGGCCATTTGACCAGGCTCTTGCCACAGGAGGGAGGCAGTTTGGTTGGTTATAATTCAGGCGGCTAGCCCTGGAGATGTCTAGGAACACTTTGGTCTTGCCTCTTACCTCAGGTATCATGAGCCTCCAACATGCTCAGAATCAGAGTGCTGTAATTATCTGTTTTCCGGCTCTGAGGCCCTAGCCTCAAATGTATGTAAAGATATAGACTGAATTTCCATTCTGTTCCATTTATAATATGTATGATATTAATACTCATGTTTGCCTAATGATATGTTGGAATATTTTCTTTATTTAATCTGCATTAGAGCAAGATGGCGAGCCATCTGGAAGTAACTTTTCCTTCTGTCTTTCTTTGTTCGCTTACCACTTATGCCCATGTGGAAAAAAACTTTAAAAGGAAAGGAAATCTTCCTGGAGATCTAATTCAAAGCTGTCTGGGCACATCAACCTGAAATTCTCCTCTCCACTCCTCTAGACTTCATACCTTAGCCCAGGTAGGGGACCCCAGACGAGGCAGGAGCAAAAAGGAAATGCATCTCTGCACAGTAGATCCAAGGTCAGTGCCACCAAAGCAAGCAGGGATCATGTCTCCCATCTCAACAGCTGTTCTTTCTAAGACATGAAATATCGGATCCACTGAGACTGTGGACCTTGGGAGGATCTTAGGAATTCTGGCGAGATGAAGTGTAAGGGGAATACCCTTTATTAAAGCACTGGGCTCTAGGATTCTCTATCCTGGTTTTGAGTCCCGGCTCTACCACCACTGTGTAAATTCGAGCAAATTGTGTTCTATTTCCGTTCTCAGTTCTTGACTTTCTAAAACAGGGATCTGCATCATGAATTGTTAAGAGGATTAAGCGTAAGGATGTGTGACCCATGGGTTATTTAAAAGTATGTTTCCTACTTTCCGAATATGTGAGATTTTTGTTGTTATCTTACAGCTTTTGTTTTCTGGCTTTATTGCTTTGTGGTCAAAGAAAATAACCCGTATGGTCTTCATCCTCCAAGATTTGTTGAAACTTGCGTAAGGCCAGTTTTAGAAATATTCCATATGATTTAAAAGACTATGTTTTGAAGTTTGGGTCTTGCCGTTTTACTCAGCAGCACATTATGGACTTCTGGGAGAGGGCATGCAAGTATTTTTTTTTTTTAAAGATTTTATTTATTCATTTGACACAGAGAGAGAGATTACAAGTAGGCAGAGAGGCAGGCAGAGAGAGAGGAGAGAGGAGGAAGCAGGCTCCCTGCTGAGCAGAGAGCCCGATGTGGGCCTCGATCCCAGGACCCTGGGATCATGACCTGAGCCGAAGGCAGTGGTTAAAACCGCTGAGCCACCCAGGCGCCCGGCATGCAAGTATTTAAGAGAGCCTGCAAACCCCCATGCAGGGACCAGAGCCCCTCCGCACTCACAGAACCAGTAGATGCCACTTCTTGTGCCAGGGGCTGGTCCTGCAGGTGCTGGTTGCCAGTTCTGGCAGCATTAGCCCGTGAGATGCAGCAAATATGTCCCGTGTCTATGCAGGTATGTTTTGTAAAGAAAGTACTCAGAAACTGGATCCATCTCCTCCGTTCAATTCGTGATCTGGTAATGACTTGTTTATCCAGCAACACTGGAGTAATTGAAAATTATCCTTTAAGCCACAAAATACAATATTGACCATTTTGAGTGGCAATCTACCAAAAAGATAATGCAACGTTTTCTTAATGTGAGCTGACCTCTGACTTTTTAGGATGTTTCTATTAAGATAAACTAGATTGTGTGGTCGTTAACAAGCAGCTCCCAAAGGTAACAGGTGTATTTCTCGCCCATGTCTTTGTTCTCTGTTGGGTGCGGTAGCTCTGCCTGGCGGCATCTTTTTTTTTTTAAGATTTTATTTATTTTTTAAAGAGAGAGGTCAGAGGGAGAAGCAGACTCCCCGCCGAGCAGGGAGCCGGATGTGGGACTCGATCCCAGGACTCTAGGATCATGACCTGAGCCAAAGGCAGTTGCCTAACCAACTGAGCCACCCAGGCATCCCAACTGGTGGCATCTTTATCCTCACTTGGGCACCCAGGCCAGCTGAAAGTGTTCATTGCCAGTTGCCATGATAGAGCCCCCACTAGCTCTTGAAACTTCAAGCAGTGCCACCCACTCATTATTTCCATTCACATTTCATTGGCCAGAGCAAGGCCTTTGGCCATACCTAATATCCCACGCTTCCCCCAAGACGGCTGACCTGTCTGCGGGCAGGGCTGAGGTCTGAGCAGCGGTGCCCTCTGGTCTGGAAAGACGTGGAGAGCTATTTGCATCGACCCTCTGTGGCCCCGGTGGCTGTCCTCGGAGCTCTCTTGATTGTTTTTCAGAGTTCATGCTGTCTCCCTTGTGGTCGGACCGCCCACTCTCACTCCTCATTGCCTTAAATGTCCTCGCCCCTGGCAGCCCTCCCTGTTCCCTTCAAGTTTGTGACCTCTGATCAGCCACCTTATTTACAGTTGCCTACAGTAAAACCAGGGAGTCGGAGAGGGCTTTAGAGACTCCTGTAGTTAAAATGCACTGCCTTTAGCGCTTGAACTTTATAATCCTTCCTTTGACTGCTCAGAAGGGATATCACGAGGCCTTCAGTCCTTTCTCCTGGTTTTTTGTTCGCTTCCAGGGGATCGAAAGACACCAGCTAAATGGCCCTTTAGATAAATAAGGTAATCGTGCATATTATTTGGCATTTGCTGGTAAATAACTTTCTGGTTAATTACCTTTCCAAAAGCCAAGAAGAGGTCTTGGGTTTCTTTTGCCTCTTGTTCCCCATCCCATTGTAGGACTGTACCTGTGGAAGCCTCCTAGTAGTACATGGTGAAGTTCTGTGTGTGGGTCGGTGTGTGAGGAGGGAACGTCAGCCAATACAGACTGGGCTGAGGTTCCTCATCCCTCCCCCTTCCCGGACTTGTCAGGCTGAGGCCGATCGGGTTCTCACTGTGCCCCAAACAGTCCCCAGGTGCATTTCTCGTATATGTCCTGACATGGCTGCCTCCTCGCCCATCCTCAGGAGGACTGCGAGGCTCTTGAAACGTTAGTCCGTGGACTTCAACTGTGTGCCTGGGCCTTGGGGGGGTCCTGTATCTGCTCCCCTTTTCTTCTGGGGCCCCTGGGCCTGCCGAGTGACAGAGGGGCAGGGGAGGCTGCCCTCTATTATACTCAGGACCCATGCTCATTAGGAAGGTTACTTCCTGTCCTAGCACAACCACACGCAGATGCCCAGTGTCCCCGGCCAGTGTCGCATGGCGAAGGAACCAAGATGATGATTGTCACAGCCTGTGTTTACTGGGCCTTTCCTGGGAGTCAAGGATTACACTCAGGGCTTCACACGCATCATCTAGCTTGCTTCTCACAGGAACCCCCTGAGCTCAGGTGCTATTGGCCTCATTTTATGTATAAGGAAGCAGAGCCCTAGAGAAGTGACTTGATCAAGAGGTCACAGCAAGAATTTGGCAAAGCTGGCATTTTGGGGGTTTTTGTTTTGTTTTGTTTTAAGATTTTATTTATTTGTCAGAGAGAGAGAGCACAAGCAGGCAGAATGGCAGGCGGAGGCAGAGGGAGAAGCAGGCTCCCTGCCGAGTAAGGAGCCCAATGCGGGACTCGATCCCAGGATGCTGGGATCATGACCTGAGCTGAAGGCAGCTGCTTAACCAACTGAGCCACCCAGGTGTCCCTGAAGCTGGCATTTTGGCATTAGAATCCAAGCTCCTGATCACCGAGCCGTACTGTCGGATACACATAGTTGGTTTTGCACCTTCCTCTGTCTCTTTAAACTGTCAGGATATGAAGAATGTAATTTCATGAGGAATGGAATCAAAAATATCAAACTCTGTGGGGTGCCTGGCTGGCTCAGTCCCTGGAGCAGGCAACTCTTGATCTTGGGGTTGTAAGTTCGAGCCCCACACTGGGTGTAGAGCTCACTTCAGAATAAAATCCTTTAAAAAAAAAAAAGTCAGACTCCAGCAATTTTCTATGTGACTTGTATTTAGACTCCCCCCGCATTTTTGAGAGATGGGTTGGGGAGGGAAGTGCACCTCCCCATAGACTGTGGGTCAGGTGCTTGATTGGTATTAGCCCTGTGACTTCATACTGTTCTTGAACTTCGCTTTCCTCTTTGCCAAGTGAGAATTCTAGTAGTATTTCCCCCTTCGAGTTGTTGTAACAGTTAGATGAAGTACTGTGTGTAAAGCGCTTAGTCTGTACTAAGGGCCTAATCAACACTAGCTGTGACCAGCACTGTGTCCTTTGGTCCTCCTGACACGCCTGTACCGTCAGGTGTCGCCTGCTCTTCCCTGAATGGACCCCGGTGGTTCTGGCCTCAGCTCTTACTGCAGCTTGTCTGGTTTCCCCGGTATCTCCCTCACAAGAAGCCTGCCCCCTGCCACCCAACTGCTGTCATTGTGTGAGGGAGGAGCTAGATGAAGACAGTTGTTCTGTCCTCTTGGCTCTGATTTCCTGCTCCTCACATCAAAACTCAAAACCTACCCCACAGTTCTAGCCTGGCAGGCTCTCTTTACCACCAGGAAGGGTCTCCACTCTTAGGTTCTGGTTTGGGTTTTAGTTTTACTCCTGATCATCCAAGCACACATGTCTGTGCACCAGATAGAACCTGGAGGTCCTAAAATGCTGAGTGGGAAACTCAGAGATCTGTGTAGATGTTGGTCAGAGGGAGGAGGACCTGGTGGTCGTTGTCTGCTGCCTCTGAGGTGGGCATAAAGGGCTTCAAGTGCCCAGTGACCTCCTCAGAAGACACTCCCCAGGCCTGACGAGGGCCTATGAATGACCTCAGCTCTCCTCCTCGCCGCCAGCTCTGCTTTTCCACCAGCTCTTCTGTGTCCTCCCTGCTGCCGGTTTCTGGGTCCTTTGAGGCCAGTCTGACCAGCAGCTCACCCCTGGACTAATCTCTTCCCACCCTGCGTCCTGCTGCCAAATCTGCCTAAAACACTACTTTTTATCAAAATGCCAATCTGGCAAGGTGGTCTGATGGGAAGAGGACCAAACTGCTGGTCTGGAGCCTGGGGTACTTGTGTGTCAGCCACGGTCTCTCTTGCTTGGTGACCTCGAGGAGGTGCTTTTCCTCTGGTGACTTTGGTCTCTCTGTCTGTATATTGGGCTCTGGGGTGGTGCTTGTTGAACTGGCTGATCCCCGAGGCCCCTTCGGTTCTGCCATTCCAGGGCTCTGGCCTGGAGTTGTCAGGAACCCGCAGGACTCCCTTTTCCCTGTAGGATGGCATCTTGTCGCCTCACTCCGTCTGGTCTTGCCCTATCCCTCCTGTCCTCTGCTTCTTACCACACACTCTTTTTCCCCAGTCCCCCTAATATGCCTCCCCAATTCCCCAAACAACACGCATGCCCTTTCCCACGATGTTTTCTTGCTTTGGGGGGCCTCCCAACCTCCTTCCTGTACTTGCAAGTACTGCTAATCCTTTAGGCCCCTCTCGAGTTCCCCTCTTCTCTAAGAGCCTTCTCGATTAGACTCGACTAACATTTGATCTCTTGGCCTCCTGCTCCCTGGGAGAAACACATCCGTGCCATATTTAGTATTGGGCTGGATTGCATTATTCCAGGAGCAGGACCCATCTGTTGCACGGGAAAAACATCCCCCCGTTGACCGACACGGGGAGCAGGGATCAACTGTCCCCTCCCCGCTTGTCCCCCGCATCAGCAGGCTTCTCGTTCCCCAGCCAGGCTTGAGAACAGCTGGTGTTCGCCCAGCCCTCTGATGGCTCCAGCTGCCCTTGCTTCCCTTCCTTTCGGCTTTCTCAGACCCCAGCTGTGGGGCCCAGGGGCAGAGCCAGTGACGACGCAGCCCGGGGCAGCTGGAGTGAACAGAGATACACGGACGCCGAGCGCCTGAGAGAAGGAAGGCAAAACTGAGCACAGATCACACTGATACTGAAAACGAGGGAAAGTTTGCCAGGTTATTTTCCCCATCTTGCTCTCATCTAAAAAAAGAAGCTGCTCTGAAATCCAGTCCTCCTCAGCCTGCGAAGCCAGATGGTCCCTACATGCTCAGCCTGCCAAGTGTGCGTGTATAATTATTCATTTGCATGCTCTCACACCCGGGTCTGAAGCCACACACACTTTTTTGCCATTTGATCTGGAGCCAGTGAACCCTTCTGAGCTTTTCTTTTTCTGTAAAATGGGGTCACTGATGTCTGCCCTGCCCACCTCAGGATTGGGGTGGAGGGAGGGTTTCAGATGTAAGAGCGGCTTTGTAATTTGCAGGGCACTAGGCAAATACATATTGCTATTAATAGCAGAAGTGCCATATTTTGTTTTTGCCAGTGTGCTGCTACATAATGAGCACTTGTTTTGTGCCAGATTCTGTGCTAAGTGTTTCACATACATTGTATCATTTAAGACTAACAACATCCCTGCAAGGTAGTGCATGTTCTCCCCATACTGCCGCTCTGGAAAATGAGGTTCAGAAAGATGTGCTCGCTCTGCCACAGTCGCCAGCATGTGATTAATTCCTGGAGCCAGGATTTGAACCTGAACTTTTGGGTTCCAAAGCCAATACTCTTAATTTCTGACCATTCCTGTCTCACAAAAAGAAAGCAGCTCTTTACCCTACATAGGCGAAAATCACCCATGATATGCCCTCCAGCAAATGCCCTCAACAGTTGGGTCATGCAAAGCGTCATTTTTGTTGACAATCCAACTGAGTCCTGAGAGTGCACCTGGAATGCTTTTCTAGCAGTAGAGGTGGGCTGCTTCCAACAGTCCATCTGTTATCTGTCCACCTCACAGAAAGTGAACAGTTCAGAGAACAAACCCATGGAGCTGACCAACTGACAGAAAAAAAATTTTTTTCATCTCTGACATATATTGTACATCAGTGATTCTCAGCTCTAGACGCACATCTGAATCACTTTGGAACTATGTTCAAATACGGGTGCCCTGGCCATGTCTCTAGAGACCCAGAGAAGCTGATTGAGAAGGTATAGGGTGGGCTCCAGGGGTGTGTGTGTGTGTGTGTGTGTGTGTGTGTAAGAGAGAGAGAGAGAGAGAGAGAGAGAGAGAGAGAGAGAGAGAGAGAGAGGGAGAAGCTCCAGGAGTATTCCTGATATGCAGCCTAGTTTGAGAGCCCCTGCTATGGTTTAACATTATTAGCCTATTTTTCTCTTCTTTATGGAACAAGAGTACTAGCTGAAAATATAGAATCATTAAATTTTAGAATTGGAAGAGCCTTTTGGTGCATGAGGAGACAAAAGCTCAGAGAAGTTCAGCAAGAAGTTGGTAGAGAATTAAAATCCAGATCTCAGGCTGCCTGGGTGGCTCAGTTAAGTGTCTGATTCTTGATCTCAGGTCAGGTCTTGATCTCAGGTTGATGAGGTCAAACCCTATGTTGGGCTCCACCCTGGGTGAGGAGCCTCCTTAAAAAATCAAATCAAATCCAGATCTGACTCCCAGTGTTTTAGATGAATCTAGAGATGCCAGGGTTTTGTTGGATTCAGGAAGAAAATCCTCAGGACCCACTCACCATGCCATCCATGGTTTCTAGCCAGGCATACCTTGGAGTTTTGTGTAGAGAAAAAGCCTGGGCTAAAAGGTCTGTGAGAATCAGCTCAGATGGCCTTTCTCACATGGGTGCATTTACTCTCATGGTTGGCTGTGTCCTCATGAAACTGAATCTAGAGGGCAAGAAAGGCCAACAGTTAGGCCCCGTGTCATAAGTGCTGTAATAGAGGTCATCTAAGGCTCTGAAGTGGTACAGGGTGATTAGTTAACTTCTGCAGAGGAGAAGAGCTCTCAGAGAGTATCATATACTTGAGCTTGGTATTTGTATTAGTTATCGCAGCATAATAACCCCGAATTTAACAGCTTAGAACAACAAACATTATCTCACACTTTATGGCTCAGGAATTCTGGAGTGGCTTAGTTGGGTGGTTCTGGCTTAACATCTCTGTTGGGGTTGCAGTCAGGATATCAGCTGGAATTACTGTCATCTGAAGGCTTGACTAAGACTGGAGGATCCATTTCCAAGCTGGCTCACTCAAATGGCTGTTGGCAGGAGGCCTTACGTCATGGAGCCCTCCATGGGGCTGCTGCTCAAGACGTGGCAGCTGGCCTCTCCCAAAGCAAGGGATCCAAGAGAGAGTAAGATGGAAGCTGCAGTGTCTGTTATGACCCATCCTTAGAATTCATATTCCATCGTATCCACAATATCATATTATTCTTCAGGCCAGGCCTAGTCAGTGGGGGAGGGGACTCTACAAGGGTGTGAACACCAGGATGTGGGGATTACTGGGGGTCATCATGGAGGCTGGCTGCCACAGAATTGAAGATGAATGGAGTTTTCCAGATGGCTAAGGGAGAAGGCCTTCCAAGCACAAGAAATAACATGTAAAGATGCAGAAATATAAATAGCAGGGCATAGCATTTTCAGAACATTTTAACCAGTTTGGAGAAAATAGGTGAAAAATGGGGATACAGGGGAGCTTACTGAAGAAATCAAGGCCTTCTATATGTCAAGTGACGGAGTTAAACCTTTCTCATTTGCCCAGTGGTTTTCAGATGTTTCCACATTTTGGAATCATGTGAGATTTTAAAACTAACAATGCCAAAGCTACACCCATATCAATTAAATAAGAATCTCTGGGAGTGGACCCAGGTATTAGTAGTTTTAAAAATTTCTCAGGTGAGGGGTGCCTGGCTGGCTCAGTCAGCGGAGCACGCAACTCGTGATCTTGAGGTCGTGAGTTCAAGCCCCACATTGGGCATAGAGCCTACTTAAAAAAAAAAAAAAAGTTTCTTAGGTGATTGTAATATGCAGCCAAGGTTGAAAACCAGTGCTGTATGGGCGCCCGCGTGGCTTAGTGGGTTAAAGCCTCTGCCTTCGGCTCAGGTCATGATCTCAGGGTCCTGGGATCGAGGCCCTCATCGGGCTCTCTGCTCAGCAGGGAGCCTGCTCCCTCCTCTCTCTCTGCCTGCTTGTCTGCCTACTTGTGATCTCTCTCTCTCTCTCTCTCTCTCTGTGTGAGCGTGTCAAATAAATAAAATCTTAAAAAAAGAAAGAGAGAGAGAGAGAGAAAGAAAGAAAGAAAGAAAGAAAGAAAGAAGGAAGGAAGGAAGGAAGGAAGGAAGGAAGGAAGAAAGAAAGAAAGAAAGAAAGAAAGAAAGAAAGAAAGAAAGAAAGAAAAGAAAGAAAGAAAGAAAGAAAGAAAGAAAGAAAGAAAGAAAGAAAGAAAGAAAGAAAGGAAAGAAAGAAAGAAAGAAAGAAAGAAAGAAAACCAGTGCTGTAGGCCACATGAAGTAACCGAAAAGCTTGAAGCAGGAGAGTTATGTGACCAGACCTCCAGTCTCTTCTCAGGGGTGAGGAAGTGCAGCTGTCCTTTCCCTCTCTGCTCACCTTGAACGTTACTAGTAGAATCCTCTGCACTCGCCCCTCACTCAGGCATTCTATGTTTCATCATCTTTACTACCAAAAATGGAGCAGAAGCATCTAAACTTTAGCAGCTCGAGTAACTTCTCATCATCCTAAATTGCCTATTTATAAATTTCCAAACCCAGAGTGGATGCCAATTTTCTTACATTAACATAATCACTCTTGAGAGTTGTTCCCCCCTGCTTCACGCTTTCATATATCCATTTGTCTATTTCTGCACGATCCTTCCATCCAACAGGAGAGTGTAAATGAGGGCCGGGGCCTTCTGAGGCAGATGGACTTCTGGATTGGAGTCCCGATGTCATCCCTTATTAACGTGTTGGGTGACTGAACCTCTCAGGGCTTCAGCTAACTCATCTGAAAAATGCAATCCTATCTGCCTCAGAAGATGCTTGAGGATATCAGATGAGGTCATGCAGGTCAAGACCTCTCCTCAGTGTCCAGCACTATAGCACGCCATCAACGTCTGTCCATTACCACTCAATATCCCAAATGACATTTTGATATTCCGTCATGTCAAACACCACCCCCCTGTTTGGGTCTACTTAGCAGCTCTCCCCATTGCCAGGGTTTTGAGCCATTTTTAGTTGTTTTTAGCTATCATATTTTACATTTCTTTGTATAAATTGGTGGGATTTCTCTTTAAAGTTCTTTCCCTAATATTTTAGAACTGAAAGTTGAAAATTGGAGAGATGTGGTAACTTGTCAAACGAAGGTCTTACTGCTTGTTAGTGTCAGAACCAGGACGAGGGCCAGGTCCCAGATACCCTGAGGCTTACCCTTGTGTCCTTTCTCCCCTGCCACCCAGATCCCGTACTCACTGGAGATTTGACGACTGGCCCTTCTTCCCTTCTCTTCTCCAGGCTCAGTGATTCAGATTTCCCGGTGTGCCCTCTGACATGCCCTCCCCCACCCTTTCGTCATCCTACGGGCCCTTCATCCATCCACTCTAATTGGAGCAGCAGCCCTGCCGGTCCCCGGGGGGGTGGGAGCAGACGATGACTAATGCTTTGGAGACCTGGACTCCTCTCTTGGCGCCTCTGGATCTCTGTTGGTTGATGTTGTGCAGTCAGATGGGGATGGGGATCCATCTGACTCACGCCTCTCTCTCCTACCTGGAACACCGTCTGATTTCATCAGATCCATCTTCCCAGAACAGCAGAGTTTAAAGGGACCATAAAGATCGTTCTTTAACTAGCACCTGTTATCTATACAAGGAGAAAACAGACTCAGTGATGTAGGTTGATCAGTAGCAGATCTGGGACTGGGACCCAGGCCAGGAGACTCCCAGCGTGGTGGTGAGGAGAGGGCCCTGGAGCTGGGCAGGCCTGGGTATGAGTGAGTCCCAACCGTGTGAGTTTGGGCAACAGTTAAGTGATGCCCAATTTCCTCTTCTGTAAAATGGTGATACCCAGCTCAGGGATATGATAAGGAGTAAATGAGATAACTAATGTTGAGTGTGGAGCACTATGCTCTGTAAATGGTAGGTAGTCGGTAGCGCACAGGGGCTCAGAGTCTGGGCTTTGAGATCAAAGAACTATTCAAATCCTAGACACCCACTCACGAGTTGAGCTGTGTGATCTTGGACAACTTACTTAACAAGAGCTAATACTCACTGAATTTACTGTTTCAGGCATTATGCCAAGCGCCTTACAGATACCATTTCATGTAATGTTCGCCATACTTTTATGAGATAAGTGCCATCAATATCCTGCTTTTACAATTGGGGACACTGAGGCATGCACCAGTTTAATAATTTTACCTCACCCTTCATATTTCTGATTATTTTCAACTTTAAATTCTTTTCTGCCAAGCACATATTCTTCCTTGAATGATGAAGAATTTTCTCCTGCTTTTGAGCTTCGGAACAGGCTGTAGTCTCTTCTATCCTCCCCTCCCGTCTTCTCTTCATCAGATTCTGTTCCTCCCCTCTGTTCCAGCATTGCCATAGATGCTACTCTGAAAAAACCCAGCCTGCAAACCTCACACAAGCTGCTCCAGCATCTTCTTGGCCCTGCCTGCTGCCAGTGCCTGGGGTCTACTCCTCAGGGCTGTTAGTCCCTCCCGCCCAGGTCCTCATGGACACTGGTTCCCCTGTCACACAAAGGACCCCGTGAAGGACAAGCGTCCCTGTCCAATTCAGTTCAACCAACATCTTAGCTGCTTGTGTGACTGCTGGACCAGATGTCGGGCACGGTCCTGACTGGTCAGCCAGGCTGACAGAGCCCAGTCTGCTCAGCCCTACTCTGTAAAAATGAAACTCAAATTTCACACCCCGAATGCAGAAATCTGAAAACATGCATGCCTGCAAAAATGTGGAACTGGGGGGAATACTCATTGGTAATATTCACGCCCTTCTGGTGGTGCACCAGTCAGTTGGTGCAACCACTTTGGAAATATCTTCCAGAGTTGAAGAGGCACATACCCGAGGAGCAGCAAGTCTACTTCTAGGCAAACCCAAAGGAACCCTGCTCACGTGTACAAAAAAACACACACATACAGAATCGTTCCTTACAGCACACGAATGTTTCTTCATCACAAAAGTTATTGTTTCCCAAAAAGTTCCAACTGGGTTTTAAAAAATAATGAAAATACAGAATTTTTAAAAATCACGTTTCATTTTAAAAAGTTTATTGTGCAAAAAGATACATAACGTGAAATTTACCCTTTTAATCCCTCTTAAGTGATTTAAAATGCATTCACATTGCATAACCTAAAAATCCCATGTTTCTTGAAGAACACAGGTTTAAATGTCTGGATGGTAGAACGTAGTGAATTAGGAAACACCTATGTTGTTAACAAAGCATTAAACAACCCATGTTTTAATTTATCCTAGCATTTAACTGCCCTGTTTTCTTGTTGACACAAAAGATATGTGCTGGTTATTTTTTTTTCCTTCCTGTGCTTGTGCTTCTATTGTTTTTTTTTCCAACTTTGTATTATGAGAAATTTCAAACATTGGGAAAAGTTGAAATCATAGTGCAAAGAACACCTGTCAACTCACCCCCTGGATTCAATAATTTGAGACTCTTACTCATGCAGTTTATAAAATATCACCTTCATAGGTCTCTTGTGTGGGTTCTCTGTTTCCTGTGTCCCATTCAGGTCCATTTCTTTCTCGGCTTCCTTTTTCCTTTTGCTTGAGTACGCATATTGCTTTGAAAGGTTGTGTGACAGGGAAACGTGGAGTCCTTTAGAACCTCAGATGTGTATGTTAATTTGGCTGGGGAGAGAATTCTAGGTACAAATTCATTTTTTTTTCCCCACAGACCTTTGAAGACCTCACTCCTTGGTCTTGCAGCATGCAGTGCTGTTGGTAAGAGACCTGATGCCAATCTAAGTCTTGATCCTTTATCTCTGGGAACTCTAGAGGCTGACTTTTATCCTCAGAGGTCAGGCACTTCACCAATATGTGCCTAGGAGGTATGTATCTCTTTTTGATTGAAAGACATTTATGAATAAATGTTTGATTAGTTTGTTTGATTAGTATAGATAGATAGCTGGTGTAGGTTCCTCTGAAGCCTGGGAGGTTTTTTCCCACAGAGGACCTCTTTTCTCCGTAGGAGGTCTGACTCTGGGTTCTGAGAAGAAGGGCCTGTCAATAAGCAAGCCTCCTTTCAGACAATCTTGGGACCCCCAAAGTTCTAAAATAAGGAGTGGAACAATGTGTTACTGGTCTGTTAGTTGCAATGGACAGAAAACAGGCATGATCCCGCTTAAGCAAAAACAATGTGTTGGCTTAGGAAGTTTGAAGTAGGTTTGCTGACTATCTACATGGTGGCAAGATGGCTGCCAGCAGCCCCAGACTCCTGTCATTTTTATAGTCCACAATCCCAGAGGGAGATCCTAGAGTGTTCTCTCCCAGGCACCATATTATTAGATCCTGTGGAAGGAGGTTGACTCTGCCTGGGTTCTATACCTTCCTCTTAGACCAGTCGCTGTGGACAGGAGATAGGTGCTAGAATTGGCCAGGCTTGGGCCATGGCCCACTTCTTTTGCCTGGGGCAGACATGACTCTGTGACTCTTCACCAGAAACATGTGGGATGGCAGAAGGGCAGGAAGCCCCGCAAAGGGCAGAATTCCAGGCAGACAGACCACTTATATCATCATAAGGAGTCTAGGGTTTTTCATTCCCAGATGGAGCAGTCTCTTTTTCTCTTCTGGGACCTCTGGCTTTTTCACCTGAGAACCCTCCCTGAGATCTCTTGCTTTGTTTAGAAATCACTTCCAATATGTTTAGCAGATTTGAGAGTGGCCATTCAGCCCTGAAATGCATTGGCACAGGACTGTTCATATGAGGACATCTACCCTAAAAACCAAATCATTAAATTTATAACTTTTTTTTTCTGTCAAGCAGTACAGACAAAGCAGACATCCTCACTTCCCCTCTGAGCCCCGCCCGATGCCAGCTCTTGTTTCTGAAAGTCAGGAATGATCTGCAGTGGAGAGGGCGGTCAGAGACACAGTAGAAATCAGGAATGGAGTCAAGGTCAGGGTGGAATGAGAGTCAGGGGAAAGGGGAGGGTCTGAGAGAACGCTCAGGGTTGGATTGGTCTTTCAGAAGTTACTTGGTGATTTTTTTTTTTTTTAAATTTTATTTTTATTATTTGCCCAAGGGGTACAGGTCTGTGAATCATCAGGCTTACATCTTTCACAGCATTCACTTGGTGATTTTTTTAATGGTAATTTTCTATTTTGACTCAGTTCTATCAAAATGTTGCCCATATCAAGTTGGCTTTGCCAGACTGCCCTGCTTTGAGGCCCAGTTGGAATGAGACTCAGATAGCCGACTCCCAGGCCAATACTCTTATCAGATGGTGCACAGTCTCCTTGCAGAGACGGCCCAGACCCAGACAGAGCAGATTCCAGCCCGCTCTGCCCTCATTTGTCTCCTGTGGGTCACTGCCTGAGCAGATACTCCACCCATCCTGTGTCCCGCTCCCCACAGCCCCTTCCTCTTCCTCCTGGGTTCAGGTCAGGAAGGTGAGTGTGGAACAGGAAAGGGTGAGCTAACAGGCTACTTCCACCTCCTGCCCCTGCCCTCTAGTATCTCCAGCCTCTTTGTCTTTCCTCAGTAAAGACTGAGGCCCAGAGGATGCCCTCACCTCCTTGTCCCCCCCGTTCACAACCAGAGCTGCGGAGCTTGAAGACTCCCTCCACACTGCCGCAGTGCCTGGGAAAGCCATAGACCACAGCCCCCACAGCACTGGCTTGCTGGGGCAGACAGAGCCATTGTTTCCCAGGGAGCAGTCCCTCCTCACGGTGAGGTCTCAGCTTTGAGTCCAAATTTTTGGTTTTAATTTGGTTTCTCTTCCCTTCTTCACCTCTTGTATTCTCGCCCTGCCCCCCAAACCCCGACACACACATACCTCCCACCCCCATTCTTTGCGTAAGAGATGTTCTCCTAGTTAGCTTGGGCTGCCTTAGCAAAATATCACAGACTGAGGTGTTTAGGCAACAGACCTTTATTTCTCACAGTGTTGGAGGCTAGGAAGTCTAGCTGATTTGGTGCCAGCTGATTTGGTTCTTGGGTCCCTTTTCGGGGCCTGTAGACAGCTGCCTTCTCCCTGTCTTTGCCTTCTGTTCCTCTAGAGCCATTGATTCCATCATGAGGGCCCCACACTCATAATCCCATTGAACCCTATTACCCCTCAAGGGCACCGCTTTTCAGTGTCATCACATTCCCAGTTAGAGCTTCAATGTATGAATTTTAGGGGGACACAAATATTCAGTCCATAATAGATGCTTACTGTAGAAATTTTCAACAAATACAAAAAAGTAAGATGGAAGAAAAGTACAACCTAGCCTACCAACTAAAGGCAAAGAGTATTTAGAAACTTCTAGCATATTTTCCTCAAGTATTTCTCAACAGTTTATTTTTTTCAACACTTTAAAAAATATCATATATGCAACTTTGAATCTCATAAGCATTTTTCCATATTAAACAATTTCTATAAACATTTTATAATTATGTATTCACCGTTTTAAATGACTGAATAATATTTTATCTCATAATCGTGCCACAATTTATGTGAGCAGTCTCCTCATGTTGTATGCTGAGGTTATTATTTTTACTTTTTTACTGTGATGGAACCTTTCTGCATCTTGACTATGGTGATGGTCCCACAAATCTATATGTAATAAAATTACATAGAACTAAATACATACACATAAATGAGTGCACACAAAACAATGAAATCTGAGTAAGTTGTGTGAATTGATGATTATATGAGATGTTATTGCCATCAAGCAAATGTGTCCCCTCAGAATCCCTACGTTGAAACTTAATCCCCAGTGTGATGATGTTAGGAGCTGGGGCCTTTGGGGGTGACCAGGTCAAGAGGGTGGAGATCTTGTGAGTGGGATTATGAGAGAGATACCAGAGTTTCTTCACCGTTCTGCCATGTTGAGGACACAGCAAGATGCCCACCTCTGAACCAGGAAAGGGGCTTTCACCAGACACATAATCTGCCGGCGCCTTCAGCTTGGACTTCCCAGCCTCTAGAACTGTGAGGAATTCATGTTTTTTAAACCACCCACTTTGTGGTGTTTTTGTTACAGCAACCTGAACAGACCGAGACTGTTACTATTGGGGAACCCTAGGTGAAGGGTATAGAGAATCTCTCAGTACTATATCTTATAGCTGCCCTTTAATCTAAAAATTAACTCAAAGGGTGCCTGGGTGGCTCAGTCAGTTGAGTGTCCAACTCTTGGTTTTGGCTCAGGTCATGGTCTTGGGGTCGTAAGATCAAGCCCCGTGTTGGGCTCAGCGCTGAGTGAGGAGTGTCCTTGGGAGTCTCCCTCTAACCCTCCCCTGCTCGTGCACGTGCATTCTCTCTCTCAAATAAATAAATCTTTAAAAAATAAATAAAAATTAACTCAAAAAGGTTTAAGAAATCCAGTATAGTGGACATCTTCTATATGTACCTATATATATCTCAATTTCTAATTATTTCCTTTAGGTTGATTGCTATGAGAGAAATTACTCTTTAAGAACTACTCATTTCTGGGGCGCCTGGGTGGCTCAGTGGGCTAAGCCTCTGCCTTTGGCTCAGGTCATGATCTCAGGGTCCTGGGATCGAGCCCTGCATCGGGCTCTCTGCTCAGCGGGGAGCCTGCTTCCTCCTCTCCCTCTGCCTGCCTCTCTGCCTACTTGTGATCTCTCTCTCTCTGTCAAATAAATATATAAAATCTTAAAACAAAACAAAACAAACTACTCATTTCTACTCATTAGTAGAAAATAAGAGCTCTCGATCTCAGCACATTGGGGCTTCCTGGCTATCAACCAAGAAGCCTTGTGGGTGTAGAAAACTGACCTGTACATCAGCAGAGGAGGAGGGGTTAGTTATACTCACAGACTGTTCTATTAAATCAGAATGCTAGTTCACTACTTACGATGAGCAACGTTAGCGGAGGGGACCAGACTCCCTGTCTCTTGGCCAGAGCTTTCGCTCCCTGTAGGCCCTCCACTGGCAGAGTCAGGAGAATTAGGTGACGTGATTCAGATGTTAAAGATACCAAGCTAAGGCCTGCTACACACATCTCCATAGTAGGACTAAACCATCGCCACCAGGGATAGACAAATAGGTTCTTAGACAAGGGCACCCCTCCCTTAGCAGTGCTCGAATGGGGACAGCCTGTATTTGCCATTTCTATGCTCCCAAGGTTGATTAAGCCCTGTTTTGGTTAGCCCATTGTTTCTTTAGGTACATGATTATATTCTAGTGAATTAGCCAGATCTTGTTGACCTTGGAACCCTTCCATCTAATTAAAGCACTTTTTCTTAACCCCTTATTCAGTAGAACTGGAAGGCTCTGGAAGGCTCCTAGTCCCTGTGAAATTGTATGCAGAATTTTGAGTGGATAGTCAAATGTGCATTTTTCTGGAGGGAGTGTGTACATTTATCAGATTTTCAGAAATGGATATCCATTTAATAGTGAACATCCATGGCTCCCATGTTCCAGATCTTATACTCAGGGTTTCGCATACATTATCTCATGTTATCCCCACTGAGTCAAGAAACTTGCCCCAAATTATCCCTTTGGGCAAGAACCTCTTTCTTTCTTCCTTCCTTCTTTCCTCCCTCCCTCCCTTCCTTCTTTCTGTCCTTCCTTCCTTCCTTCCTTCCTTCCCCCCTTCCTTCCTTCCTTTCTTTTTTATAAAGGCTTATTTACATATTTGAGAGAGAGACAGAGACAGAGAACGCAGTAGGGAGTGGCAGAGAGAGAATCTTAAGCAGATTCCCAATGTGGGGCTTGGTCTCCAGACCCTGAGATCAGGACCTGAGCTGAAAACCGAGTCAGACAATTGACCAACTGCGCCACCCTGGCGCCAGAAAGAACCACTGCTTTCAAGTGACTGAATCTTTTCTCCGGTACAGTTGATGTCTCTCCTACAGGAAGGTCCTATCTCCCTGCACCCCCCCCCTTTTTTATCTTCCTAAATGAAGAAAGAGTTATTGGCAGCAGCACACCCTCGACCCATGCCAGATGGGGCTGTGGAATCGCTTTGTTGATTCTTCCTAGAGACTGAGCTCCACTGTCTGTCTCAGCATCTGTAGTTACCTGTTTTACTCTCTTATTCACAGATCCCTGTGTGCGCTCCAGTTAGCTTGTGAACTGCACCTCGTGTCTGCATCTCGCCCACCTTGGCAGCTTGGATACCATCTTCTGCGCTCCTTTCTTCCCAAAGGCAGGCCTGCCGTCTGTTTACTCTCCCTTTTACTCCATCAGAGTCTAGAAACTTCAGGTTTTCTAAAAGACCACTGGGTTGCTTTTCATCAAAAGTGGTATGCATTTCAATGTTAGTTTTCCAGTAGAAAGTCAGGCAAGGGGCTTTTCAACATTTATTTGCTGAATATTAATTTTCCAGATACTGTTCTAGGCCCTATGGATATGGATAAAAACCTTTGCCTTCGTGGAGCCTGGGTTTTAGGGGAAGAAAACAGATAGTAAACAAGTAAGTAAAAATATAGTAGGTCAGATGCTTTTAGGTGCTGAGCAGAGGAAGAAGATCGGGGCAGGGCCTAGAGAGTGCCAGCGACGGGGTACTGCGTGTTTGCTTCGGGGGCTCAGGGAAGGCCTTGTTGAGAAGTAACAAGCGAGCAAAGACCTCTGTGGTGTCGTGGAGAAAATGTGGATTTGCAGCCAGACAGGCCCCAGTTCAAATCCTGAGTCTCCACTTTTAACTGTGTGGCCTTGGACTAGACCTTAGCTAGACCCAGCTTTAGTTTCTTCCCTCACAGCATGCAGATCCAAGGACCTACTTCATGAGAATGCTGTAGGACTGGAACAAAAGAATATATATAAAATATCGGGCACCAAATATATGAATGAGAAGCACTGTCCTAGCTTTTGCTACATGATCCTGAGGGTCCATCCAGTCCGGCATCCCCTTAGCTTTGGAGGAGGGTCTTCCTTGGATCTGGAGTCCCCAGGGGAAGGCCTGGAGTCTCCCCGCTTCCCCAGGCCAGCACCGAGAGGAGGTCTGAACCTTCTCTAGTGATGATTTGGATGCAGGTCGCTCCGCAGCAATAACGTGAACACTCCGTTTTGAAAAGAGAGGCTTTTTGTTCTTAAGGAATCGTCTTCATATTTCTCTCTTTTCCTCGCCTGACAAGGGTGTGGTCTGCCATCCGTTCACTGATTGCAAAAACCTCCACTGATTCCACACCCTTGATCTATTTCCATCTCTCTACCACTCGTTTAAAACAAGGAGCTCATTGCTATTCTGCCCACGGTTGCGTCTAAATCATAACTGGGCTGGGAGTTGAATACATTTTTCTCTCTTCTGCTAAATACCACTTTTATCTTTCCGAGCCCGCAAGCCCTCGGACGACAGTCGGCTTTAGCAGTCCAAGTGAGGGCCGGGACCCCTCCCTCGCTCAGAACGAGCCACCCTCCCCATGACCCGTGTGTCTCCCCCTGAAAATCCTCCTGCACCTAGAGCTAGCCAAAGCCACCTTCCAAGCTGTCCCCTCTTGTTTTTGCTGTCCTTCACTCCTTGGCGGGGGTGGGCGTTCTGTGAGCCTGTGAGTCCCCAGTCTGTCCTGTGAAGGCTTGAGTCTCAGCACCCTCTGGACTTCCGTCTCCCCCTTTTGGACTCCTGTTGTAGGAGGTAGAAGGTTGGCAAAATGGGGGATTCAGGGAACTCCTAAAAGCAATTTCATAAACATGACTTCAAGGCGACTTTTGATGCTGAAAGGAAATGATGTCATGGTCTAAATTCAGCCCGAAACTCGTGCTTTTTCATCTCTAATCTTTTCCCGTCTAAGCCTTAACTCCTCCCACGTACGTCCTCTTCCTTCCCGTGAGAAGGGTCAGCATTATTATCATCATTTCATAGACCATCAAATCAACCCCACTGGGGAGGGAGGCAGTGGCTTGGCCCAGATTAGGATGTGAGGCTTCCCCGAGGACAGACAAGCCTGGAGTGTCCCTCGACTGCCTCATTATTTTAATCGTTATGAATTTTTCCTTTCCAGTAGTCCCCATGTACTTGTGGTAAGAAACCCTCGCTGCCACTGTTGCAGTCCTCAGGTCTAAGGAAGACAGATAAGTGCCCCATTTTGTTGTTGGGAAAATGGAGAGTCATTGGGAAAACAAAGGGTGAAGGCCCCAGAGAAATTCGGGAGGACTGGATGGAGGCTCAGAGCCGGCCTCTGCCTCAGCTGCAGAAATGGCCCTCTGAGGGAAAGGCTTCCCCAGCAGCGGAGGTGGGTGGCTGGAAACAGGTTCTGAAGCTTGTCAGCCTCTAGTCAGTCCTGCTTCTGCTCTTTCCCAGTTGTGTCACCCCGGACAAGTTTTTCCAAGCCTCAGTTTCCCCATCTGTAAAATGGGAATCATCACATTTCTTTCTTTTTTTTATTAATGTTTTTTTTATTTGCCCCAGGGGTACAGGTCTGTGAATCATCAGGCTTACACATTTCACGGCAGTCACCATAGCACGAACCTTCCCCAATGTCCATAACCCATCCACCCTATCCCTACCCTCCTACCCCCAAGTAACCCTCAG
>LNAC01000035.1:487139-549518 GCA_002007465.1 Ailurus styani | reverse complement strand
CCCCCGCCCTGCCCTTCAAGTTCCTCATATCAGAGAGATCATGGGAATCATAGCATTTCTACCTTGAGATGTTATTGTAAGGGTTACACGAGAGGATAAGCAAAAAAGTGTGTAGCACAGTGTCACGACAAACAGTAGCTATAATTATTAAATGCCTCCAGTACACTGGGCACGGTGCCAGTCACTGGAAATGCTTACATGAATAAGGCAGATTCCTCGCCTTTGAGGAGCTGACTGTCTTGTGGACAGTAGAAGAGGCAAGCAGACATTTACCGTGCTGTGCCCTGGGAGTGACATGTCCATAGCAGTGATCAGAGCTCCCTGTCTCGGGCGAAATTATATGTGTGAGGACAGAGACTGAACTCATGACCTTAATAATGGAAATGCAAAAAAAATTATAGTAACAGCAAGTAGCAACTGGCCATTTCTGGGGAGAGGGTGTAAAATGTCACAGCGGCCAGTGATTATCATTTCCTCCTTGGCAAGTCTGGAGGTGAGTAATGGAAGCGCTGAGCGTGGCTTTTCTAGGGCCTTAATAAAAGTAATTGTCCCTGAGGCCCTGTGCGTACCAACTCCTCCTCCAACAAAGGCCAGCAGGGTCAGAACTGGTTTGGCGTGGGCTCCCCACCCACCTCTTGGGGGGCGGGAAATAAGTAGCAAAATGGCCAAAGGGCGGTTTGGGAAGACACTGCTGGCCAGAACCTGCTGAAGTCTACTAAGCAGATCATCAGGGTGCCTGGCTGGCTCAGTGGGTAGAGCATGTGATTCTTGATCTCAGGGTTGTGAGTTTGAGCCCCCTGTTGGGTGTGGTGATTACTTAAAAATAAATAAGTAAAGGGGTGGCAAAGTAAGCAGATTGTTTTTATGAGGTCAAGGAATTTAGGAAAATGCCTTTTTGCAGGTTTAGGTAAAAGTGGAACCCTCGTCACTGTGCTTCCCTCAGTGCCTGTGGGGCGTGCGGGAGAGGTGGGAATGATATGACAGAGGGCAGTTCGCCCTGTCGCCCTGCCGGTGGCTTCTGCCCACACACAGGGCTGCATCTGAGGGCCCGTCCCTGTGTGGGCTCAGACTTCACGCCTTGTCCACCGTGCTTCGTTTGCCCTGTCATTTTTGTTTTTCCCCTCGCATGCGTATGATACTTTAACAGGGTATGAATTCTTTTCAGCTCTGGAAACCCGCAGATTCTATAACACTTCTGCAAGTACCTGTCACTTCTTAGGAAACTGAGCCACAGAGAAAGTAAATAACTTATCCAAGATGAAATCACTAGAATGTGGAAATCCCAAATCTGGAACCCAACTCTGCTGTCTGTGTGCCCGATGCTTCCACGGTTCTAGATGCTTCCTTCCCTAAGGGCCATGGATTGGGGCTTTTGCTGAGAAGGAGAGGGTCCCACAAAGGGCCGAAGATCCATGTGGCCTCAAACTCCCTTCCTTTTCTCAATACTCCCTTTCGTGTGGGAGGTCAGAGGGACATCCGGAAGCCAGTGGTGGGGGGTGGAATGAACCCCAGCTTCAGAGGCAGGAGGTCAGAGTTCTCTAACTCTGAGCCATCTCTCCTGTGACCTTGAGCAGGTCACTGCTCTTCTCAGAGTCTTGGGGTCCTTCTCTTCTGTGGGGAGTCTGTGCCCTCTCTCTGCCTACCTTGGGTATGATGAGAATCAAAATAACAAGTAACATCAGAAATGCTTTGAGAGTATGAAAAGCGTGGTAACAATTGCCAGGCACGATTCTGAACATCTTCACACGAACATGAGGTCTGGCGGCCCTCAGATTGTTTCTCATGCATCCGCTCAGTCAGTGCTAGGAAAAAATGCTGATAGAATCCTCCCCCTGGGCCAGACGCTGTGGTCAGCACTGAGGACCTGAGGAAATCTCCAGGCTTTGAGAAATTCAAAGGGAGAAGAGACAGATCCAGGCAAAGAATGATGGAACCTAGACGTGAAGAGTTTAAAATGATGTCCACAGTCAAGACCTCTCACTGAGGTGTCCTGAGGTGCTGTAGGATTTAGAAAGGAGTGTGGTAAGCAACAGTTGGGACCAGAGAAGGCCCCACAGAAGGAAGAGAGTAGGAAGGTGACAGGAGGGGTGTGTGGAGAGGAAGGAACATGCAGTGTGTGGACGAGTCTGTGGGTAGTGCAGCGTGGCTGGAGCATGGGCTGTCCAAGGAAGCGTGGTGGCTGTTTCTTATCATTGAAATGGAGGCTCGTGGTCACCCTGGAGTTCTCTTTGTGCCGTGTTTAGGCAGGTATGTTTGTGTGTATCGGGTTGCCTTTCTGGGTTGCAAGAAGCTCGTGTATATGAAATTCAGGGACGGAACTTTGTTGTGAGGCTCCCCTGGAGGGGGAGAGATTTTCTGTTGCTGTTTTAAACTGTCTCAGCTGCTACCCGGCCATGCTCAGGATCCCTGGCTTCCAAGTCAGTGCAGAGCTGTAGGGTCCCACTGGCTCCACCAGCTCCCAGTGGTGGCAGTTCTGCAGAGAGAGGCCGGGTGCATTGGTTTGCTACAGACTGACGTAACTCACCCCAGTATGTGGGGTTTTCAGTTAAGCCCCATGGCAGGAGTTGGTTTCCACTGGGCCCAGCATCTGCCAGGCCATCCCATCCCGGGTCCAGACGAGACTGGTTTTGATCACAATCCACTACAACTTCCTACAGAGGGAACTCAGGACGCCCTCCTCAGAAGCAGCTATGAATAGGGTAGGTAACTTAGCTTTCCAGAATTCATCTCAGGGATGGTATTTAATCTTCATAGACTGTGTTATTTATCCTGCGAGCCCTTTTCAGTTGGGACATTAGGGTCCAAAGTTACCATTCCATGATTTCTTTTTTCTTTAATTGATCCTGATCTTGACCCAGTTTCCCTTACCGAGAGCTGTGGATTTCAGTCTTGGACAGAGGGAGTTGGAGTGGAGGAGGAATCTTTAGAGATCTCAGTCCTAATTCATAGATGGGGAGAGTGGGACCCAGAAAAGGCAACAGATTTGCTCAAAGTTGCACAGGAAGTTAACTGCAGGGCTAGGCCCAGAACCAGGCCCTCTGATTCGAGTCAGATTTTTTTGGTTGGTATATAAAGGTGCTTTGAAAGTGTTCATGAACCCATCTGCTATGTATGAGGCAATATGTCATATCCTGGGAAGAGACCGCCGTGTAATCCCTGTCCTCTAGGAAGTTACAGCCAGGCTAGCAGAGCACAAATAGAAAAAGATAGCTGTTTGATTTAAAACGGCCCTGGGGGAAGGCAGTATAGTTAGGCAAATTTGACTATGTCTAGGGGAGAGATCTGTAAAGCTCTGAGTGCCTGCCTAACCTTCCATGAGCTTCTGAGAGAGGTGATCATCAAGATTTTTTGTTTAGAAAAGAAAAAAAAATGATTTCAGTCTTGTTGGAACCACACGAGCCACAGCAGAAGGACTTCTGGACCAGCCATAGGCCAGCAGAGAGCAGTGAGGAGCCGGAGGGAATGCAAACGAGTAAGATGGGGGACCTTATGACAAGTGAACCCGTTCCCTAAGCCATCTGTTCTGGCAGATCCCTCCTAGACAGCCCAGAGCAACTAGGGAGCAGGACGGGGGTCTCTGAAACACAAATCACCAGTGGTGATAAGGCCATTGGGCGGGAGGCTGTTTGTCTTTCCTCTCTCTCAGTGGGTGGAGTTTAAAAAGGACACATGGAGTATTTGTTCTGACTGGCCCAGTGTCCTTCCCATGCAATGGCTAGGGGATGCTATCAGAGGCTCCTGGGAGTGACAGTGGATTGGCTTCCAGAAAGACAAGTTAAAACCCTGCTCCAAGGTAAGCTCCGGAGCCTGGACCCTGGCAAATTAGTCTTTTGGCCTGGTTGCCATGGAGACAGACAGGCAGCAGCTGCGCTGGGAACGGGACCAGCAGCTTCACCAACATCTAGGATTCTGAGAGAGCCATGGAGGGGGAGGGGGTTTGACACCGCCCTTTCTCCCCCAGATAGAGAGGCTCCTGTCTGCGCCCCCCGCCCCAGTGCCCAGACTCGAAGGATCTGGTGAGTTGCCAGGGTCACAAAAGGGGCCACGGCAGTGCTGGCCCCTGAAACCCTGCTTTTCTTCCTTCTAGGCCACCGTAATTGTCTCCAGCTCAGCTTTTAGAGCAAATAGATCTTCCAGAGCTGAGCTCCTGGGCCCTGGGAAGGTTCCCTAGCTCCCTCCTTGCAGGTGAGTCTCAGAGTGTCGGCCACCGGAGGCCAATTTGGCCCCATCCTCTGTCGCAGTCTCTCTGGAAAACCTGGCAGAGGCTGTGTGGGGATGTGACCAGGCATTGTCTGGGAAAGGAGCTTGAAGCTCAGCCTAGAGGGAACTCAGCAAATGATGGGGTTTATTGTTCCCTCATTTAATGCTAACTGATATCATTAACATGTGGCTTCAAGCCCTGTCCTCACTCGCCTGGTGGAAACCAGCCGGTGGCTCTCCCTTCCTATGGGTTATCTCTGGAAATTGAAGGTGGGGGAGCAGGGGCCTGGGATCCAGGTCGCCTGTGTCCACTTTCCCAGCAGTGCTGCCAGAAGGTTGTGTCTCAGCGTCTCGGTTTCCTCCTCTTTCGTAAGAGAGAAATGAGCCTGGTATTTTCTGGGGCTTTGCACGCCTGGGCAGTGCATGTGACTGGGGTTGTTACCTAAGAGAGCCCTAAAACAGGGACAACGGAGAGCTGGAGACATCCAGAGGACTTTTGATGTTGCTGTTTTAATTATGAAGGTAGTTCATGTGTGGGCATGGAGAAAAAGTCAGTGCCAAAGTATACAAAGTAAATTGGGAAAGCGACCCATCACTTCAAGCCCCAATCCCTCGTTCCTGCTGAAAAGTACTCATAATTTTGTTACCTATCTTTTTAGATCTTTCTCTATGCATATACTTTCTCCCATATTATATTATGTTTTAATTACATAAATGATATGAGAACACATTATCATTATAAGAAACAAACACCACAGATAAATGTAGAGTCCAAAGCAGAAGTCTCCTTTTCAGTATATTCCCTCCCCCAAAGACAACTATTGGTAAAGTTTAACATCCTCCATACATTTATGTACAAACACAAACACAGAGTTTCAGCTTTTCTTTCTTTAGCATAAATGGAATCATAACATCCATAGTCTTCTGCAAGTTGCTTTCCTGTCACAGCAATACGTTACCCTGGGGCGCCTGGGTGGCTCACTTGGCTCGGCACCAGCCCTTGATCTCTGCTTGGGTCATGATCTTGGGTTCGTGGGATCGAGCCTCACCTCAGGCTCCTTGCTCAGTGCAGAGTCTGTTGGAGAGTCTCTCTCTCTTCCACCTCTTCTGCTCCTCCCCCAGCTCATTCTCACTCTCTCTCTCCTCTCTCTCTCTCAATAAATAAATAAATAAATAAATCTTTTAAAAATATATCTTATCCTGCAGATTTTTCCACATTGGTATACCTACTCCATTCTCCATAACTGCTGTGTAATATTCTCCATTTTGGATATTCTGTACTTATTACGTGGTCTCTTCTGATGGACACGTGAGTTGTTAGTAACCTTTCGGTATTCATATTATGCTCTGAGCATTTGTGGATCTATCTATGTAGAGTTTATTTCTAGAAGTAGACTTGCTAGGTTAACATGTTTTTATATCTTTAATTTTTCTAAATTCTGTGGGGATTTATTTTTAAGTGTGTGTGTGTGTGTGTGTGTGTGTGTGTGTGTGTTTAATTATCCAAGACATGGATGCTCATTGCAAAAAAAGTAGAAAGGTACAGGAAATTGTGTAGGGAGAAAAAAATCACTTACAGTCCCTCTACCCACTTGCCACAATTTTTCACTTTTTGGCATGTTTGCTTCGGATTATTTGCTATATCCAACTGTTGTTACAGTGATCAGATCATACTTCAGAGAAAATTTCTGTCCAGCTTTTTTTATTTAACGTAATAAACATTTTCCTATGTCTCTAAAATATTTTCGTAAGCATCCTTTTTATGATTTCATGATAAGTATTGCATGTACCTACCATAATTCCTTAGCTATTCATCTATTGTTGGACATTTGAATTGCCTATATCTTTTTCACTATAACACCTCAGTGAATATCTTTTTGTATAAATCTTTGAAATCTAATAATATTCTTAAGCTAGATTCCCAAAAGGAAAATTACCGGGTCTAGAGGTAGGATTTTAGTGCATCTATTTTTTAAGTGGAATTTTGAGTTGCTCATAAGCATGCATGGTACATAGTTTGCAAGGTACTATTATATTACACAATGAAAAAAATGTCTTTTATCATATTTGGTCCCTCAGCTGTGGTGTTCCTCCATAAAGGCAACACTATTACCTGGTTTCTCCTGTATCTTTCTTAGAAAAAAACTTATCTATGCTTATACATACACACACACACACACACACACACACACACACACACACACATATACAGACATATATATTCATTTTTTCATATAGAAATAGCATATAGATGCATACTTTTGTATTTTCTCTCTTGATATTTTTTGATGATTGGTCCTTATATGAAAAGAACTGCCTCATTTTCTAGAAACATTGCATAGAATTTCTTTAAATGGATGTGCCATAATGAATTCTACTGAAATGTTTTTAGGGTGGTTCCCATCTTTTGCTATTGGAGCTGTGCAGTAAGGAATGTCCTTACACATATCCCATTTTGACCATGTGCTAGTGCACCCATTTATAGAATAGAATCCTTTGAGTGGAATTGCCGGGTCCCTGGAAGTGTGCATTTTACACAGTGCTAGCTAGTGTGCTCTCCTTAGATGTGCCAATTTCCTCATTAAAGGGCAAGGACAGTTTTTAAAGCTTTCGATTCAAATGGCCAAACTGCTTTCCAGAAAAGTGTTACCTATCTACACTCTTGCCAGCAGAACACCAGCTCTCTGTTCCCTCCTCCCACTGAGTAAAAACAGCACGCTGATGCTTGTGGTGTTTGTGCTCAGTTGTCATTTTTTCCAAAAGGATCTGGGAAAGACTAGTGGAAGTGAGCAAATAGTTAATTTTTAAACCTAAAACAGTTTTTAAAACACGGGATCTGGGAAAATGTCCTAATCCCACTTTTGCCACTCTGTACGTGTGACCTTGGGAAATTGCCTCTCCTCTCTGAGACTAAGGTCTTAGAGCTGTCCGGAGGAGGAGATGAGATAATGCACTTAGTACAGTGCTTGGCATAAAACAAGGGCTCAAAACATGGTAGCTAAGAAGAAAAGTTCGCTGAGGAAAAAATGCCAGCCCTCCAAGTAATCCCAACTGTGAGAGGAAGGGGAGCCTTCCAGGCTCTGAAAAGAAGGCTGGGCGGTGCCAGCTTTGTTCTTTCCCTCAATTTCTCCCTCTGGTCTTTCCTGCCTTGAAGAAAAAGAGGGAAATCTGGCCAGCCGCCCCTGGGGAGAAGCACCTCACACTAAGACTCGCTCCCAGGAGGGGCTGGGATCTGGGACCTCACCCAGATTCCCCTGGTGCGCCTCGCAGGCGGAAGGCAGGCAGGGTTAGTCTTCATCCTCCATGGGGGGGGGGGGTCCTGTCTCGGAGCTTCCACGGCCCCATCGGAGCCTGGGAAGGGAGAAGGGCTGACCGAGCCTCGTGTCTGTTACTCCGAGCTAACAGCAGGCGCTGCTGCCTGTGCCTCCCAGGGTCCAGCATCTCAGAGCTGCCCCCGCGGGCGCGGCCGCGTGCTCGCTGGCTGGGGAGCTCCTTGTGATTTGTCCTCAGGGCCGTTCTCTGCAGCGCTCGCTCCCTTCCAGCCACTCAGGCGTTGGCTGCGGGGCCCCGGGCAGAGCCAGCCCACCCTCGAGGTGCTGCAAGTGGCAGGGAGGGGTCGTTGGGGCTCACGCTGGGTGCTGGGTGCTGGGTGCTGCGGTCGGCTTGGCGAGCCCGGGGTGCGGGGTGGCCTCCCTGCGCTCCACACCTGCACGAGTCCCTAGAGGCTTGCCCTCCCCCAGCCTCCCAGAGCGGGGCTGCGGCTCTGAAAAAGCCAGCTGCTTAGAGACGCCATTTCTGTCCCCACCCTTGTCTGGGCTGGAAGAGCCAATCACGATGCCCGTCTGTAGCTGTGAAAGCTGCAGGTAGAAACCGCCTGGGTGGGAGGGCAGACCGGTGGAGCACAGTGAAGCCATTTTCTGGGAGGGTCTGGAGTCCTTTCCACTCACAGTATAATCACCATGCTGGAGAATTTCAGCCATTCCCTCCCCACCCACCCACTTATACCACAGCCTTTCCCTTGATTTTCCAGGGAGAACGGACAGTGCCCATATGGCCTGGCACAAAGAATGAGCCCGGTGGAATCAGGGGGTGCGGGGGCTCCTCTTGGCCCTGAACCCAGCCTGCTCTGTGACTATGAGAAAGCAGTACAGCCCCAGGCCTGTCTTCTCATTTATAAAGATGCAACGAGGAATAGAGTTAGACCATGTCAGGTATTGGTGAGGTTGTGGGGAAATGGGTTTATACTCTGTGCCCTGACAATTCTATTTCTTCGTTTCTACCCTGGAGAAACACTTTGATGGTATATTTAAGGAGCTTGGCCACTACAGGATCATATCTAATAACAAAGCACTGAAAACAGTTCAATGGCCATCAATAAGGAAAGTATAAATAAGAGTCTATTTTCATAATGGGTCACTAGATTGTAGTTAGAAGGAATAAATTGGATCTATAAATGCAGGGACATAGAGCTCAAAATATATTAAGACAGAAAGTTGCAGAATAATGCATACACCATAATATAACGTTTGCAACATACCAAACGCAACTGTGGTATATTCAAATATATGTAATGCATTTTTCAAAAAATGAAAAGATAAACATTCCCAACTCGTAAGAGTGGCTTTCTCTGGGGAGAGGAGCAGGGACTTGGGAGAGCCAGTGGAGGTGAAAGTGAACTTGAGCTTTTCTTGTAACATTCTGATTTTTTATTTTGAAAAATGACAGTGCATTCATATAATGCCCAAGGAATTTAAAACTATATAGTCATAAAGAAAACACTGGGAAACAAAATATGTCAAAATGTAAACAATGGTTAATTCCAGGTGGTGGAGAATGTAATTGTCTTCTTCTTTGTACTTTTGGGGGGTTGGTTTTGGTTTTTAAAATGCAGGGGAGGGGTTCAAGAGTGACTATAAGACCCATCAAGTCCCTCAGCTCAAAGAGTCTGCGATCTTGTGATTCTAGGTCAGCGTCCCTAAAGTCCTGGCCCCCCTGAAGGATTTTCTAGGGCTCCTGCCCCAGCCATTCCCCAGGCTTGAATCCAGTCTTACCAGTTAAAACCCGAGACCACTTGCAGTTCACTACTGTGCTTGGCTGACTCTCTCTTCTGGGCACTTAGTTGCCCTGTTTCCTCTTCCTGGAAACTTCTTCCCTTCTGGAGACTACCAGAAGCTAAAAGCATAGCACATTCTCCCTCATAGCCCTCAGAAGGACCGAACCCTGCCATTGCCTTTGATTGCAGACTTTGAACTCCCAGAACTGTGCACCAGCACATTCCTGTCGGGGGTGCCTGGATGGCTCAGTCTGTTAAGCATCTGACTCTTGTTTTCGGCTCAGATCATGATCTCAGGGTCCTGGGATCAAGCCCCACAGTGGACTCTGCCTTCAATAGGGAGTCTGCTTAGGGATTCTCTCTCTCCCTCTCCCCCTCTCTAAAATAAATAAGTAAATCTTTAAAAACAAAACAAAACACTAAATTCCGGGGCGCCTGGGTGGCTCAGTTGTTAAGGGTTTACCTTCGGCTCAGGTCATGATTCTAGGGTCCTGGGATCGGGTCCTGAATCAGGCTCCCTGCTTGATGGGAAGCCTGCTTCTCCCTCTCCCACTCTCCTTGCTTGTATTCCCTTTCCCCCCACTTCTCTCTCTCTCTCAAATAAAAAAATAAAAAATCTTAAACAAAACCCACTAAATTCCTGTCATTAAAGCCACCACCCAGCTCCATCTTGTGGCACTTTGTTAAGGCAGTCCCAGGAAAGTAATACACCCCACACCCTCCTGCTTAGATGGGGGGGCTGCGCTCTCCAGGGACCTGAGTTGGCAGGTGCCCATGCTGGGAACAGACTTGAGGGAGTGGGAGGGCGGGAGACAAATGAGGAGGCTGCTGTGGTAATCCAGGAGTGTGGTGGGATCTGCCAGAGCCCAGCAGTGCGAATGCTAGTTACTAATCAATTCAAGGGCTCAGCAATAAGCCCGTGAAGGTCTATAAATCAACCCGAGTTCCAGGGACACATGAGCTTTTCTTCTCCTCGTGTCTTCACTCTTGTTCAGCATCCCACCCTTCTCCCGACACCCAGCCACCCCCACCTTCCGGGCTTGAATTCTACTCAGTCTATACTTTCACCCGCCTTCCAAAGGGTGTGATTTCAGCAGGCTTGGTTTCAGCTTCCTGTGACAGCTGTAACCTCTGTTCTCACTGAATTGCTAAGATTGCTGATAAATGCCAACTGCTTGGAAGTTTTGGAAGTAACTGGGAACATGTCCCCATGCCAGCCCATGGAGAAGAGGTCTATGGAATGGTCCAGAAATTTAATGAATTAAAAGTAACCTGTAAACCCCCTCTGTATTTAGGCCTACAGGTACCCATTCAAGAAAAAGACGAGGTCTTGTGAACTGAAAAGTCATCTTCCTAGCCCCAGGTGGGAAGAACAGTCCACTTACTTGGCCGAAGTCCCAGAGGCCCAGGAGAGGGCAAGTGCTGCAGCCTCACCGTCCCCATACCATCTATCTTGCTCATATTTTGATTATTTGGAAAAAGGTTGGTTGGGAGAAACAACAGAAAGCAGTCACCCCAGCCTCCACATTAAGAGAAATGTCGCTGGGTAAGGAGATACGATGTTACATACGAGGTGGTATTCTAAGTTGGATTCTGGACCCAATGGGGAAATGGAGAATCCAGTTGAAGCTAGCCATTTTGTTGTACCAGTGTTAATGTTTTAGTCTGGATAAATGTTCTATGATTATGTAAGATGTTAACTGTTAGGGCAAGCTGGCTGAAGGGTATATGAGAATTCTGTGTGCTATCTTTGCAACTCTCTGGAAATCTGAAATGATTTCAAATTAAAAGCTTAAAAACAAGGAACAAAATATTTTTAATATCCCTGGGATGGTGCATTTTGAATTGCAGGAGACAAGACTCCAGGATAAACCCTCAGTTATACTGTCTGACCCTTGGCCATAGGTGTTGTTTAGTGGTCAAAAAGACATCAGCCAAAAGATTCAATATTTGCTGAGTGTCTATTCATGGCCCTGTAGAGATACAAAGAGGAAATCATATATAATCCTGCCCTCAAGGAACTCATTGTCTAGTGAGGAGGACAAAGATGTATATGGATCGACTCAATACCAGGCATAGTATGGAGGAGTCAGAGAGATTAACCAAGACCTTGAGAGTGGAGAGAATTGCAGTAGAGACAGAGGCCAAGAGACTCTAGGCTGAGGATTATTACCAGCAAAACACTGAAACATATTCGCTGCATGACTTTTCATGGAACCGGGAATGTGCAATAAAACTGAATTTGGAAGAGGTCGTGGGAGGGTATGGGTTTCAGAGACATAGGTGTACCTAAGGTCAGTCAGGAGGACAAAATTCTTTTCTGTTTTTAAAATACAATTGTTTCATATTAGTAAAAATAATATATGTTCATTTTAAGAAGTTTGGAAATATCAGAGTAGTACAAAGAAGAAAACTGAATCAATTGTTATTTTATCCTCCAAACAAATATTTTGGTGCATTTTATTTCACTCTTACTTGAGGTCATATCGTACACGCAGTTGGGTAGCCTTTGTTTGTTTCTTTCATCAGCCTTTCCCCATCTCATTAAAGAAGATTCTTTTTTTTTCCTTTTTTTAAAAGAAGACTCTTAAAGCATGAAGGGAGTCCACCTTCCTCCTAATGCAAGAATCCTTCTTGCATTCCTAGCAGCTGACTGACAAATCTTTGTTTGGATACTTCCCATAGCAAGAATCTCATTCATTCTTAGGAGGTCCATTCTATTCTATTGTTAGCTAATTCCTTCCATGCATCTTAATTGCACTACCCTATAACTATCCTTTTTTGAGATGACAGATCTTCAAATACATCAAAAACCAGAGTCTCAGTTTAATTCATCTTGAGGTAGACTGCAGTTAGCTCATGGAGGGTCTCAAATGCCATGCCAACAATGACTCTTGGCACTATAAATCCAAGGGAGTCATAAAAAAAATTTTTTTTGATTCAGGAATTTATATGTTTTTCATATGATGTGCCCCAAAGTTTAATCTGTAAAATATTTTCAAGCAGAAGAGTAGCATGGTCAGAGCTGTGCTGAATGACTAACACTGCAGCTCTTACCTATTGAGGGTTTTTTATGCATCAGACACAAGGCTGGGTACTTTACATTTAATATTTTCAGGTTGCGGTTCCTGACAACAACCCTATGAAGCTGGGGCATTTTTCCAGTTTCACAGATGATGAAATGTAGGCCTAAAATGGGAGAAGACATCTGCCCACACTCACACGAGTAGTAACTGAACAGTCCCTGCAGCATCATTTTTTTTTTTTTTTAAGATTTTATTTGTCGGAGAGAGACAACAAGCAGGGGGAGCAGCAGGCAGAGCAGGCAGAGGGAGAAGCAGGAGCCTGATACAGGATTCCATCCGAGGACCCTGAGATCAGGACCTGAGCCAAAGGCAGTGGTTTAACCAACTGAACCCCCCAGGCATCCCTGTAGAATCATTTTAAAGCACAGGATTCAAATTCCTGCTGTGACATGAGTTAGCTGGGAGACCTTGGGCAACTGTCTAAAGTTCTCTGGGCCTTTCTCCTCAGTCTGGAAAATAATAGGGTGAGCCAGCCAAAAGCATAGACTTGGAGCCAGGCTGCAAAAGCTCTGCACTTTGACTTAGCCTGGACTAGTGATTCAATCTCTGCAGCCCTACTGCTAACATTTGCCAGACTCAAGGCAGGAGGATGAGAGAAAAGTCACATACCTTAGGTCTAAGTATGTAATAGTTATAAATCATGTTAACAAACTATTTTTTAAAAATACATGTTTTGTCCTTCTACCTTGAGAAATATACCTTCGTAATAAACAAGAAGGCCAGGTTTTGAGTTGAGAATTCTTGGAGTCCTTGGAGTTTCAGGTCAGAGCGTGACAGAGCCAGGCCCCTTCACTTCCTTTTCCTGGCCCTCATGCCCAGGTTCTGTCCCCACTCCTTATAAGTAACCAAGCCCTGCACTCAGGCAGAGAAGTTTGCCCTTGGGAGGATGAACCAGGGAAGGTGCTGGCAGAGATGCTGAAGGTGGACTCAGGTCATTTGGACCGGAATTCTAGAATCCCGGATACCCACAGTATGGTTTCAAAGGGGTACTCAGGTCCCAGCTTGTCTGGGAGAAGGGGCACAGCTGGAGGGTCAGAGCGCAGCCCTTGAAAGTGCAGGGCCTAGGGCAAGGACCCTGTTTGGTACATCTAAGGAAGATACTGTGTCTCTGTGTCTGTTTCCTTTAGGATGGCCAGCTCATCCAGGTTTGGCTGGGACTTTCCTACTTTTAGCACTGAAAGTCCTGCATCCCAGAAAACCCCTCAGTCCTGGGCAAGCCAGGATGGTTGGTCACCCTCCTTTCCTCAGCTTTGTAATTATATTATAAGATTGTTATGAGGACTAAATGAGTTACCTCATGCAGAGTGTTGAGATCAGTGCCTGCCTCATGGTAAACATTCTGTGTGTTAGCTATTATCATTTTTTTCCAATTATGTTTATTGTATTAAAAGACACATATAGGGCACCTGGGTGGCTCAGTGGGTTAAAACCTCTGCCTTTGGCTCAGGTCATTATCTCAGGGTCCTGGGATCGAGGCCCGCATCGGGCTCTCTGCTCGGCAGGGAGCCTGCTTCCTCCTCTTTGCCTGCCTCTCTGTCTACTTGTGATCTCTCGCTCTCTGTGTCAAATAAATAAATAAAATCTTAAAAAAAAAATAAAATACACATATAGGGCACCTGGGTGGCTCAGTGGGTTAAAGCCTCTGCCTTCGGCTCAGGTCATGATCTCAGCGTCCTGGGATCGAGGCCCGCATCGGGCTCTCTGCTCAGCAGGGAGCCTGCTTTCTCCTCTTCCTGTCTCTCTGCCTGCCTCTCAGCCTACTTGTGATCTCTCTCTCTCTCTGTCAAATAAATAAATAAAAATCTTTAAAATAAAAATAAAAAAAATACACATATAAAATTTGCCATCTTAACTATTTTTTTCAGATTTTGTTTATTTATTTATTTTAGAGAGTGTGTCTGTGCAAATGGGGGGGGCAGAGGAAGAGGAGAGAGAGAGAATCTCAAGCAGACTCCCTGCTGTGTGTGGAGCCCCATGGGGGACTCAATCCCATGACCCCAAGATCATGACCTGAGCTGAAATCAAGAGTCAAGTGCTTAACTGACTGAGCCACCCAAGCGCCCCCTTAACTATTTTTAAGTATTCAGTTCAGTGATATTAAATACATTCCTAATGTTGTGCAGTCCCCATCCCCACCCAACTCCGTAGCTCTTTTCACCTTGTGAAATTGAAATTCTGTCCCTGCTAAATGATAACCCCTCCTAGTCCCTCTTCCCCCCCACCCCCAGCCCTGGAAACCATCATTCTACTTTCTAAACTGCTATGATTTTGATGACTCTAAGCATCTCATATAAATGGAATCATGTGGTATTTTTATCTTTTTGTGACTGGTTTATTTCACTGAGCATATTCTCAAGGTCCATCCATTGTGTAGCCAGTGTCAGAATTTCCCTCTTTTTAAGGCTGACTGATATTTTATCATATGGACGTACCACATTTCACTTATCTGTTTATCTATAAATGGACCTTTGAGTTGCTTCCACGTTTTAGCTATTGTGAATAATGCTGCTGTGAATGTGGGTGTGCAAATATATCTTCAAACCCCTGCTTTCAATTATTTGGGGTATATATCCAGAAGTGGAAATGCTGGATCATAAGGCAATTCTATTTTTAATATTTTGAGGAACCTCCATACTGTGTTCCACAATGGCTATACCATCTGACGTTCCCAACAGTTCACAAGGGCTCTGGTTTCTCCACATCCTCTCTGACACTTGTTATTTTCCATTTTGTTTTGTTTTGTTTTGTTTTATAGTAGCCATCCGAATAGGTGTGAGGTGGTATCTCATTGTGGTTGATTTGCATTTCCCTAATGATTAGTAATGTTGAGCATCTTTTCACGTGCTTACTGCCATTTGTATATCTTCTTTGGAGAAATGTCTATTTAAGGCCTTTCTTTGCTCATATTTGAAGGACGTTGTTTGTTGAGTTTTAGAAGTTCTCTCTGTATAATGGATGTGAATCCCTTATCAGATATATAATTTGCAATTATTTCCTCCCATTCCGCGGGTTGCTTTTTGATTGTGTCGATATTCTTTTGATGCACAAAATTTTAAATTTTCATAAAATCCAATATTTCTATTTTTTCTTGTTGTCTGTGCCTGTGACGTTACATCTAAGAAATCATTGCCAAATTGAATGTCATGAAGCTTTTGCCCTATGTTTCCTTCTAAGAGTTTTATGGTTTTATAAACATTTAGACCTTTGATCCATTTTGAGTTGATTTTTGTATATGGTGTGAGGTAAGGCCCCAGCTTCATTCTTTTGCATGTGAATGAATATCCAGTTTTCCTAGCACCATTTGTTGAAAAGACTGCCCTTTCCCTATTGAATGAATCTTGGCCTCCTTGTCAAAAGTCATTTGACCCCATATGCAAGGGTTTATTTCTGGGCTCTCTATTCTATCCCATTGGGCTGTATATGTGTCTTTATGCCAGTACTACACTGTTTTGATTCCTGTAGTTTTGTAGTAAGTTATGAAATCAGGAGGTGTGAGTGCTGCAGCTTTGTTCTTTTTGTAGCTATTATCATTTTAAAGGTTCCGTTCTACTAGAAAATGCTAAGTTTCCATAATTGGAGGCTTGGGCGAGAAAGAAGGAAGAGTGGAGTCTGACTGAAGCTTTAATTTTTATTTTTTTATTAAAAAAAATTTTTTTTTAGAGATTTTATTTATTTATTTGACAGAGATCACAAGTAGGCAGAGAGAGAGGAGGAAGCAGGCTCCCCGCCGAGCAGGGAGCCCAATGCAGGCCTCGAACCCAGGACCCTGAGATCATGACCTGAGCCGAAAGCAGAGGCTTTAACCCACTGAGCCACCCAGGCACCCTGACTAAATCTTTAAACCTGGAGGGTGAGTGTCTAGCAAAGCCACCAGCTAAATGGGAAATGATGAGGGTTAGAACACAGAGCGGGAGGACTGACAGGAGCAGCGACATCTTGGCTGTGGTTCCGCTCACACATTTAATATGGGTGCCCTTTACCATATTTCGCTGACTCAAAAATGCCATTGATTTCTAAGATACCATTATTTTATGTCCCACTAAGAAAATATGCTCTCAGTAATTATGACATGCTATTTATTGTGCCAAGAGGCACAACCGATTCAGAGACACAAAAATGTGGGGGAAGACATATGTCTTAGAATTAAGTAAGATGCATGCCAGGCACTGTGTCAGGTGTCGTGGGAGGGGAGTGGGATACAGCCAAGAAAAAGACCCTGCCTTCAAAAGACTTCCAATCTCAAAGCGACACCCGCAGACACTTCCACCGCAGGGCGGGGTGGGAGGAGGACTACTGCGCAGGCACCAGAGCTGTTCTGAAATCAGCTGCTGCTTGTCAAGTATTTATAGGGGGTATTAACATAGACAGAATTGACAGCCACATCTTTCTTGGGATTTCTAGTCCTCCCCCTCTTTTTCCCTGATGCCTGAAATTTCTAGGGACAAAGCTTTTCAAACCATTTTTGAATGAATTGAGATAATGAATTAAAACATCACATGGTGAGTGTTGAACTAGTACAAATCCTGTGGAAGACAGTTTGGGCACTGTCCAAATGACAGATGTGTTTGCCCTTTGACCTCACAATACCACTCTAGGAAAATGTCCTGCAGATCTACTCACTCATGTGGAAAATGCCACATATATATAAGGTTATTCATTACAGCAGTGTTTGAAATAGGAAATAATTAGGAATAACCTAAAAGCCATGGATAGGGCACAGGTTAACTAGATTGTGGAATATTTGTACAGCGGATCCCAGGCTCAAGGAAATGCTAAATGTATGAACAGGGAATAGATCCCTGACACGTATTGTGAAGTGAAAAAATGCTAAGTGCAGAACTGTTACAGTTGACTACCATCTGTATGATGAAGGAGGAATAAGAATGCACATCTAGAAACTTGTTAAAGAGACTCTAGGATACCCAGGAAACCAATGATAGTGGTTATGGTTTGGGGAGGCTTGGTGGATTTGGCAGTTAGGGACAGAAAAGGGAGGAGGACTTTTTATTCTTTTTTTTTTTTAATTTTTAAGATTTTATTTATTTTTTAGAGAGAGAAATCGTGAGAGAGAGAGAGAGAGAGAGAGAGAGAGAGATCACGAGTAGTGGGGAGAGGCAGAGGGAGAAGCAGACTCCCCGCTGAGTAGGGAGCCCAGTGCAGGACTCCAACCCAGGACCCTGGGATCACGACCTGAGCCAAAGGCAGAGACACTTAACCGACTGGGCCACCCAGGCACTCTTTTTATACTTATTTCTAAACTACATGAATGGGTTATCCAAAATGTTAAATTAACTGGATTTTTAAAAACATCAAATAGAAAGAATTAACCCCGTGATTCCGTCAAAGTGTGGGAATTCATTCATTCAATAATCCATTCATTCATTCATTCCATAACATATAGTAATCAAGAACCTTCTCTAGTGACCAGAGCTAAAACATGCCAGACATTGTGCTAAGTGCTCTCCTGTACATCATCTCATTTAGTCCTCACCACCCCTTTTTTGGTGCAGGTGTCTAGTATCACAGAGGAGGAGACAGAAGATGACAGAGGTGGCTCTTGTCTAAAGTCAGCTGTGCACATGCAGGTCCAGCTGTCCTGGGCCAGGCCTGGTTGTGGGTCTGAGGGGTGAGGAGACCCAGGCACAAGCCCCGCCCTCTCGGGCATGTAAAATAGATTCACAGACAGGGCTTGAACAGGGAAGGGAGTGTTAGAGCAGGGTGCCTAAGGATTAGGGGACAAAGGGAACAGAGAGGCTGGGGACAAGGAGAAAACCTCTCCCACAATATCCTTTTGCAAGGATATTGGCCCAGTAAATGCTGGAACCCTGCGGCACCCATGCGAGTGACAACCCTGGCAGCCTCAGAACCAACAATGAACAAAGGCTGCGGTGCTCTGTAAGAACAGAGGAGATCTGACAACCGCCCGGCTCGTTTGATCAGTGTAGACATCCCATCTAGACTTTGAAGCCTGAAGTGCTCTCCTTTAGCTGTCTATACAGATCAAATAAGCTGGAGGGCTGCCATATCTTGACTTCACTTTGTGCTAATCCATAGTCTCAGCAAACCATCTGAGCAGAGGCAAAAATAATTCTCACGGGCAGGGATAGGCAGTTCCAGGACGGGAACGTTAACTCCTTGCTGCCCCTTCAGGAGGGAGTGGCTTTTGAAGGGAGTTTCAGTCAGCTTCCCAGAAAGCAGCTTCTGCCCCTCTCCAAGGTGAAGTGGCAAAGCTGTTTTCTCGCCTTGGAGCTGAAAGCCCTTCCTGTTGCAGGGCTCGTGTAGGAACGGCTTATAGACAGAGTTGACAATTAATAGCTGTGGTCTCGATTGCAGAACAGCAGCCCCACATAAGAAACAGAGATTACCTCACCACACACACCTTTCTATGCAAAGAATCGTTAAAGGCGCAGCCTTCCCCCCGCCCCCCTCAGGCCTGGAGCAGGAGTGAGGAGCTCAGGAAATCCTTGCAGCAGGACTAGACATCTAACAACAAACCCACCAGCTAAGTAGCATCGTTACAAAAGATTAAAAATCTCCATGAGTTCTAACATCTTCCTTCCTCGCTGTGGTTTCCATGGAAATAGACATCTGCTCTAGGGAATAAGGAAAGGTGGGGGGAAGCAGTGTAAGTGCTTTAAAATAATCAGTGTTTTGAAAGATTTATTTTTTTTCCTGTCACAACATGAATAGTCAGAAACGTTAAGATTTTTGCTGGGCAATTTCTTGTATTTAAAAGAAATATGCATCAAAGGGGTGGGACCTTCCTCTGCAAACCTCCAGTTCAAGTACAAAGACTTCAAGATAAAGGCTGGTTCGGGGATAATAGACTTCTTGGCCTTGGGTTCCAGTGTGGTGCTCGTTTGTGTTGCCTGCCAATCTGTCACTTTCCGGTGAGCTCTTATCCCCACGACTCTCCAGCCTTTCTAACGATTTATGAGATTTTGCTCAGAAAACTGACAGATGCGAACACCTGGCTGTTTTGTGGCTAGGTTTGGTTTGAGAGGGAGAAGGCTTTCAGGGCTCAGAATCTGAATTATTCCTGGTCTTGCTCACATGCTAAGGGAAAACCATTTTGATTGGGGGCGGGGGAGAGGCTGACCCCACACAAGGGCGATTGTTGGAGAAAATGCCACAACAAGCATATTTCAGGCAACATCGAATTGCTAGTTGTTTGCTTTGTGTGGTGTGTTTGCTGCCGTTATGATTCAGTTTTCCTTGTCTCAGGCACCCAGTAACTGTATTTATCTCTAGCACATCCCCAGTGACTGGCTGGACATGGAGAGTCTTTCACAATTAGGACTGTTGTTTCTGCAGAGTTAGTCATATTTGTTTCTTGGTATGGGGAGACTGGACCCATTGATTAATAAAATGAAGGTGTCCTTCCACCCAGGCAGGATCTCAAAGCCGGTGCGTCAGTGTAGTGACCACCACCCGAAGACCAAAGACACAGCCTCTGGTCTGGGGAATGGGACTAGGGATCTGGAAACCATGTTCATTTTATTTTTCTCCTGACCCTTCTGTGGGAAGAAGGAGGCCAGTCATTCTAAGATCTCTCAGGTCAGACCAATTTCCTTTGTGCCTCTGCTGTGCTTCTCATCAAACCAGGCCAGGAGGAACCCTGACCTTGTGGTTCCCCCTTTTGTTTTGATTCTTTAAAAGGGCCCAGCACTGCCCTGGAGAGCACGTGCTCCAAGAACAAAAGCAACACTTAACTGCAGTCTGTGCTGTCTGGAGCTGCTGTTGCTCTTCCTTCCCTATCATCAGGCAAAAGGCTAGGCAGAACAGATGGAGTCTGCATTTAAGCTGAGTAACTGTTAGACCAAAGGAGATCAAATTCCAGAGCCTCAACCCTTTACCCCCACGGTTCTCTGGTCACCAGCACCCGGACCCGAGTATAGTAGCGAAAACGCGCACCGTGGGGAAGGACCACGCCCGTGACCTGTTAGGGCTGAGTGGGTAAGGGATTACGATGATATCACAATGCAGGTCACACGGGGGTGTCGAGGTAGGGCGCCGGCTTGCAGGGGGGCCTTACAGGGGCAAAGAGTGGCACTGTACTGTAACAAGGGCTTGGGCATCTTAGGTGGCAGCAAGGGGTGGGGCACTGTACGGACACTGCACTGTCCGAGTGTTGCCCTTGGGGCGATGCAGGGCACGTGGCTCAACGGAGGAGGAGTCCAGGGGGCCACCCTCTGAGAGGTAGGGAGGGACCCCGCCCCGCCCAGCCCCGCCCTTTTCCTAGGGGTGGGAGAGGGGGTTCAGATCCAGGCTAGGGGCCACGGTATAGCCCTCTCCCGCAGCCAGACAACCGCCCCGGCCCCCTGCTCACATCCGGGGAGACCCCCAATGCCCCCCAATCCCTCTCATTGTCCCCCTACCCCGCCAGCCTGGACTACACTTCCCGAGGTGCTCGGGGGTCCCGAGGGGCGGGGCCACCTGAACTGTGGGGGAGGGGGCGGCACGTGCCGCGGGTTTCAGCCAATGGAGAGCCCGGCGGGGAGGTCACGTGCCGCTGTTTGGCGCTTTTGTGCGCGCCCGGGTCTGTTGGTGCTCAGAGTGTGGCCAGGCGGCTCGGACCGAGCAGGTGGGTGCGGGGCTCTGGGAGGAGGCGGCCGGAGGCTGGGGGCCAGCGAGAGGGATGCGGCCGGCGGGAGGGGCCGGGCCGTGGCAGCGGCCCCCTGCCCGAGGGCGGCGGGCGTGGCCGCGGGCCCCAAGTGGGACTGGCGGGCGGGGGTCGCTCCGCTTTGTGTGTGGCTCGGGCGGAGCCTCGGCTTTGTCCCCGCTCCCTGGGGGCGCGGCTACCGCGGGGAGGGGGCGCGGCCAGCTGGGCAAGCCCCGGGCGTTAGCCCCGGGTGCCGTCGTGGAAACAATAGGGGGCGTGGGCCCTCGTTTGCCTCCCTCCTTTCCCTTGCCGGTTCGGCCCCGCTGGGGTCCCCATTGTCTGAAGGGGCGGGGCGGCGCCTCTAGAGGGCCGCGGCCTTAGCGTCGGACTGCGGGCGGCTAGGCCCCTCGGTCGCCTTCGCCCAGTGACCAGGGCCGAGCCCGAGAGGCTGACACCCCCCGAGAGCAATCCTGTCCTCGCGGCGCGGGGCGCGGACAGCTAGGGTGGAGGCAGGGTGGGTGGGAGTGAAGGGAGTGGGTGGCCGGCCAATGCCTCAGCTATCCCACGACCGGTTCCCCGGGCCGGCCCCACCCGCCGAGCTGCTGCGGAGGTGGGGGTGGCCTCGAGACGTTTTTGGCGGGAGTTTGGGGGGGGCGTCAGCGCGCGGCGGGCCCGGGAAGGGCGGAGTTACCCAGATAGGACCGTTAGCCCCGCCCATCCCTCCCCTTCCCACGCGCGCGGGCTCCGGGGTGTTGTGAGTTCGGGGAGATTCGAAAAGGCGCGGGGAGGAAGGGGGCGGGGCCAGGGGCCGGAGCACAGGGCGTGCTCTGATTGGCCGGGGGTGGCCACCCGCTTTTCCACACTTGGACCGGGGCCACGCCCATCCTGGGTCCGGTGCTGCGTCTTATGCTCTGCCGGGGTTAGATCGTTTCGCTGCTTAGGGTTTTAATTTCCAGCTGTTGGAACCTGCAGTCTTGGGTTTTCTTACTGGCCTGGGGTGTACAAACATAATGACCTTAAACAAAATCACAGAGGGATGTAGAGTTTTTCATGATAAAAGGCAGCAAATATTATAACCTGAAACCTAGAGGTTCATAAAACTGATTAATTTTGCTCGCTGTTGGATAAGGAGCTTAAGCCCCTAGAACAATAGGAGTTCAACGTGCTGGTTAATATTAGCTTGGGCGTTTTGTTTTCCACCATGGCAGACGCAGACAAAGCAGGGGTGGGCATTTCATTTGCACAATGAGTTGTAGGCAGTATTAAGATGGCTCCGATCTCACTGTTGAGTTGCATCTGAAATATCTTTTCGCCGTTTGGGGGGGAAATTTTTAGGAGTTTTTAGGGGAAAAAAAATTGACTTAACGCCGTCTAATTTTTAAAATCCAAGATGTTTTTTGAGCAGGCAAGCTCAGTTGTCTTGATTTTCTGTAACCAATGTTCTATTCAGTTCAAATTTACCAGCATTTCGATATTTTCTAGATTTTAAAAATGATTTTCTAGTTAATGATGTCTTTATTTAATTCCACGGTAGTGATTTTTCTGACACTGATTTATGTGGATGTGATTTGAGGTCCCTTTGGATCAATGACCTAGAAATGCAAAGAAATTGATTGCATGCTTTTGAAAATCGTTTTCAGGGTTTTCCTTGCCAGTGGATTGTGTAGAATACACTGCCAGTCTCTTGTCTTCTGTTCACCATGGCTTCTTCTGGTAGGTAATCTATTTGGAAAAGCTGAATTGTGATGGGTTTAGGATTTAATAATAGGAGATGGATTCAGGTCTTAAGCCATTAATTGAGCAGTTGTATTTTGGTCTTATCGAAAAACCCATTTTATAAATCAGAGAATAAAGAAGAAAAAATTATCACTTGAATGTACTGAGAGCTCCTAATTGTTTCATTATATGATGTTTTGACTTGGTCTAGAGCAAAATTTTGGAGTTTTGCACAAGTCTTCCTTTTGTTTATGAAACTGATTGTCAGACACATATCTCAGAATGGTATTTTTTAATCCAAAAATATTTAGCTTTGGTTTTGTGGGTGGTGGTATTTAGATAATTTCTTGCCTGCAAACACAGCTTCTTTATCAGCCTGAATTCTATTCATTAAATTGATTTGGTTTTTAGGAAATTGTAGGATAGTTTATTAAAATAGGAAACCCCCCATCAGTCTCATAAAATAGGAAAACCCCATTTTTCTGAATACATTATGAATATGATCAAATCCAGATATCCAGGTGAAAGAACTGGAGAAGCGTGCCTCAGGCCAGGCTTTTGAGCTGATTCTCAGCCCTCGATCAAAAGAATCCGTCCCAGAATTCCCCCTTTCCCCTCCAAAGAAGAAGGATCTTTCCCTGGAGGAAATTCAGAAGAAATTAGAAGCTGCAGAAGAAAGACGCAAGGTAAACATTACAATTCACAGAAAACAGGATATTTATGTAATGTGGCGAATCAGTTTTATTTCCATAACAGGAGGAAAACAATTGGAGCTAGATATGATTATAACTGTGAAAATTACATATGCCAGCAGCTAGGATAAAATGCCAGGCATCATTTACTGAGCCCCTATTATGTACCAACTCCTTTACTTCTGTTTTTCTCCTTTAACCCAATGACCCTACAAGGGTGGATGTCTGAGATACTGAGATGAGAAAATGGTCTCGGAAATCTTGTCATTTTCCTAAGTCCTATAGCTATGAGCATTGGAGCTAGAATTCATGCTTAGGTCTGTCTGAAATCAAAGTTCCTGCTTCTTTTGCTTTCCCTTTGAAAAATGGATTTGTTGGTGGATGATTCTTTTTCCTTTCCCTTCTCCCCCTCCAACCCCCCCCCCCCCGCTCCCCGCCCCGCTGTTTGGTTTGGTTTTTGTGTGTGCCTATGTGGTTTGTTTTTTTTTTTCCGAGAGCTGTACAATAAAAACATTTTAAATTGCTGGTAATGTGATTGTGTTGCTCAACTGGCATAATGATATTGAGGCAGCTTCTCTCTTTTCTAAACAATTCTTTAAAATATCCATTTTTAAAAACAAATCAGAAAAGGGGCGCTTGGGTGGCTCAGTTAAGCGTCCGACTCTTGATCTCAGCTCAGGTCTTGATCTCAGGGTCTTGAGTTCAAACCCTGTGGCTCCATGCTGAGTTTGGAGCCTACTTAAAAAAAAAAGAACAACTCAAATCAGAAAGATCAACAAATATTAATATGCTTATTTCTGAAAAATGGGGACTCAGAAGTTTATACATAGGAAATTAAAAGTATTCATTTTCCTACTTCCCAGAAGTAACCATTGTTAACATTTTGGTGCATTTCCTTCCATTCAGTATTCTTTTCATGAGGAACTTTATATAAATTCTCATTTATTCCTTTACAACAATCCTGATTAAGGTGAGTGGGTTTAATTTGAAAATTAGGGAGGGGTGCCTGGCTGGCTCAGTCAATAGCACATGTGGCTCTTGGATCTTGGGGTCGTGAGTTCAAGTCCCACCTTGGGTATAGAGTTTGCTTAATAAAAAATCTTTTTTTTTAAATAAAATAAAATGAAGGAAAGTAGGCATAAGAAGGTGACGTAGTAACCTGCCCCTGACCAACGCAGTTAGTGCTATGTGAAGTGTGACACATCTGACCACACACACCCATTCATTCAGGCCCCTGTTTATGCTGCTGCAACATGCGCCCTGTACATTTCAGTGCCACGTGCCTATGTGCGCAGAGCCGCTGTCAGCACCGCCATTCATTTCCCCAGGAAGGACGGCAGTGTTTGCAAGGGAGCTTTGTCTTTTACCTGCTCTTCTGCGCAGGTTGAGCTCCTATGGAGGATGATGCAGTTTTGTGGACTTTTTTGAGTTTGTGAGGAAATGCAGCCAATGGCTGGACAGAGAAATTTTTAAGGAACAAACCTTGGCCTTGTAGTCACTAGCGTGTGCTTTAGATAGTGGAACTTGGGACTGGGATAGTGCAGACGAGAGTGAACAGAACCAGTGGCAGGTTCTCTGTAGTTTTCCTGCCTCGGTGACGCTTCCAGGCACATCGGAGTCTGTGTGGTAACATGCTGTTGAATGTTGAGTCTGTTGAAGGAGGCGCACCGTGGCAACCGCTCCAGTGGTCTGGAAGTGAATGCAGCTTCCAGAGAGAAAAGCGATTAAGCTTTTCCATGACACAGAAATCCCGCTGGCTCTAATAGTAATCTGGGGGCTTAGTCTTAAATTCCCTATCATTCATGTTTTTTCTTTTTATCGATATGGTCACATTTTTTATAATAAGCTAACTTTCTTCAGGTGGACCTTGAAGTTCAAGAATCAGTTCTTGACAGTACAGCTCCATTCCCCCGTGCATGTTACAAGTCCTCTTGTTACCATTGAGCAGTAAATCTTACAGGGATTCCCTTAGGGAACAGTTGGGCAAGACTCTGAACAAACCCGGGCAGTTTTCCAAAGTAAATACAAACACTAGAAAAAGAGGATGATTTTCACAGTATTTTGATACGATTCAGGCCCTGGCTTAGGTTATATTTAAAGAGATCTCTCAATTTCTGCCTCTTTTCAGTCCCCCTGGTTAATAACTTTTTTTTTGGTCAAAATTTAATGCTGAAAAAAAATTTAATGCTAAATAAACTTCAGAGAGTCTAGCCTGTTAAACATTTTTCAGTCCCATGAGGCCGAGGTCTTGAAGCAGCTGGCCGAGAAGCGGGAGCACGAGAAAGAGGTGCTTCAGAAAGCCATAGAGGAGAACAACAACTTCAGTAAGATGGCGGAAGAAAAGCTGACCCACAAAATGGAGGCCAACAAAGAGAACCGAGAGGCCCAGATGGCTGCCAAACTGGAGCGCTTGCGGGAGAAGGTCGGTGGCCCAGCTTTACTTTGAGAGGGTCAAGAGCTCGAAGTCTCCCCCTGTGAGGTGGCTCGAACTAATTGCCTCGATCGAGGTGTTGGGTGTCTCCGTCCCCAGTTTCGGGGCTCAACACATTAAATGAGAGGTATCTTATTTTAAAATAAGATGGAGCGTGGGCATCTGGCTGGCTCAGTCAGAGCACGCGACTCTTGATCTTGGGGTTGTGAGTTCGAGCCCCACGTTGAGTGTAGAGATTACATAAAAAATAAAATCTTTAAAAAAGAAAAAGATGGGGTATTCAACGATTTCCAGAAAAATTGGATATTCCTTGAAAAAGCAGTAGGAGGCTCAGTCGTCAGGTTCCGTGAGTGACCCAAGGAAGTTCGAAGATAATGTTTTAGAACACTTTGTGCTTCCCACTAATATATTATATAATATACGCCCAGATGCTGCCGTTGGGCCTCTTTTGGGGTACGCGGCTTGGCAGGCTTTGTGATTTGACTGACTGACGAATGCTGTTTCTTTCCAGGACAAACACATTGAGGAAGTGCGGAAGAACAAAGAATCCAAAGACCCTGCTGATGAAACTGAAGCTGACTAATTTGTTCTGAGAACTGACTTTCTCCCCTTCCCCTTCCCAAATATCCAAAGACTGTACTGGCCAGTGTCATTTTATTTTTGCCCTCCTGACAAATCTTCTAGAAGCTCATGTAGGACTGTATAGGTAGATCCAGATTGTATGATGTTGTTTTTGGGGCTAAAGGGGAGAAACGGAAAGTGTTGTACTCTTTTTCTAAAGTGTTGAAGTCTTTCTAATGTAGCTACTTTTTCTTGTTGCATCTTTTCTACTTCAGTGCACCTGGCGTACTGGGTTAACGGCTAGTACTGTATTGGCTCTGTGAAAACGTTTGTGAAAAGAGTATGTAGTGGCTTCTTTCAAACTGTTAGATGCTGAATATCTGTTCACTTTTAAATCCCAATTCTGTCCCGATCTTACCAGATGCTACTGTACTTGAATGGTTAATAAAACTGCACAGTGCTGTTGGTGGCAGTGACTTCTTTCTGTACAGGTAATAAACTGTGAAGTGATAGAGACCCTCCTAGCTTCTGTTTGTTCCAGAGGGGCCTTTGGGCTCCAGAAATACCCAGCGCACAGGTCGCCGCAAGTTCTCTGCCCTGGAGTTTCTTGCTCCCGAGTCCTTTGCATTGTCTTCTCCCACAATCGTCACTTTGTTTTGATGCCTCGGCCCAGATCAGCTGCTACGATAGTCTTCAGATGTTTATTTGCAAACAGGCTTATTTTTGTTCCCGCGTCCCCATTAAAAAGGCAGATTGAAGGCACACGGGGTTTCTGGGGAAGGTTTTAGGGGCAATCTCGAGATCCTGGGTAGAAGTATTGGATAGCTCACTGGCTTTCTGGTACAGGTCGGGGTGGGATGTGTCCTTTCCTACTTTACTGCCATAGAAGCCAGGACTCTAAAATTGGAATATTGACTATCATTCTCTGGGCCCACGTAGCAGCCTTTGGTGCAGTGGTTAAAAGGAACCTTCTTTTCCAGAGTAGACTGTGATTTGGGTGGCTCGTGTTGGCATCTCCTCCATCTCGTGCCCAGAGGTTATAATATCCACCATCGTCGGAGCATTGCCTTTCAATTCAGGGAAAGCTTTTGGCAGCTTTCCTAGGCTATTTGGGAAATAGCCTTAATTGCATATGATTATTTGCTTCTCAGACATCTGCATAAAAGCTCCTGGAAGCCATGCACCTCATAGTGAGGAAATGTGCCAGGGGACAACGCCAGGGGAGGGTCTGCTGGGTGCTGGGCACGGACTTTCCATGCTTTATCTTTGATTTGGGTTTTACCATCTCAATCTTCCTTTGTTGTTAGGATTAAGTAGTAGGGTGTGTGTGTGCAGAGGGCATGGTTAGAACCCTGCTTTAGTATCAAGCATGCATATAAATGACAACTGTTTTCAGCCAGAGGCTAGTGAGTGAGCTAAGTTTATATTCTTGAATGGGAAAGGATGATGCAGCTTCTTGTGTGCCTTGAACTGACTTCCACATTTACCTCGACCAAGGTGATCAGTTGTAGTTCTGGGAGAAAGCTGAATGTCAAAGAGTTCAGCCCCGCAGGGCAAATGAGAACAAGATCAAGTGTAGTTTAGTCGAACTATAGTTCAGACAAGAAATAGGACAAAGTGAGGCTTGTGTCCAGCAGCTCAGCATTGTTCATCCTCAGTCCCTGGCACGCCGCAGGTGTTGGAGGCTTGCACAAGTGACCTGGTGCCCACAGGGATCTTTTATTAGATGCCAGTTTTGAGCAGCTGGAATGTGAAAACAGTGTGAAAATAGAAACTTGGGGTAATGTTACCGGGTGTCCTAGAGATGGCAGTAGACTTTTGTTCATATATATGGACCTGTAGGGAAGGGAACAAAACTTAGGGAAAAGCAAGAAAAAAGTCAAGGTGGCCTGAGGGAGGGTACTCCAGTGAGTCCCCACCAACCCCGTGGTGGCTCTGACTAATCACAGGGGTCCTGGGTTCCCATCTCGTGACAGTGATGCGTCACAGGGGACTGAAGGGCGGGTACAGCTTCCCCATGAGCTCAGAAATGCTGGCTTGCTATTTTACCTCTGACCTTTGGAGAGGCACTTAGTCTTGGGTCTCCATTTTCTCCTGGACAAAACCGAGAAGGTTGAACTAGGTTAGTTAAATTGTTTTTACTCTTGGCATATGACTTGGAGGAAAGGAATAGTGGGTGCCCGTGACAGCCCCTTGGGCATAGCTGGTGTGTCAAGGCCAAGGGATCTGACCTCGGCCTGGGGGCTGTCTTTAAGGAGCCCACTCCATTCCTTTTGGCTTGAGTGGAAAATGAAGTTTGTTGTCCCATCCTCCTGAGACTCCTGTATTTAGATGTGGTCATTGACTGGCCTTGGTGGAAAAGAGATTTGAGGGATGTGAAGGCCCTTAGATCTGCCGCGTCCAAGCACCTGGAGTGTGTTACACACTGGGCTGGGCTAGTGATGAAAGTGGGGTCCCGGTGTGGCACGTGCTGACGGGGAAGGGGAGGAAGTTGTAGAACACTTAGCTGAGAATACTGTTCTCGGCCAGAAGCTCGCACTCACCCAGTGTGCTTTAGTGCTTTGGTGAAGGCGTAACCACAGGCTCTGGTGGCCTGGGAGGCCTAATAGAGGAGCAAAGACTCGACCAGTCCTCTGAGGGGTCAGATAGGGACCCCAGCACTTAGTAACGAATGAAGCCCTGGACAAGCACGCAAGTGGGGGCCGCCAGTGTTACTGGTTCGTGGGAGGAGCTCAATGAAGAGCCCCTCTCCATTTCTCTGGTCCTAAGCAAAGCCCTTGGAGGCTTTAGAACACGGGGCTGGTAGCCTGCAGTGAACAAAGGCCTTCTGGGGAGAGAAAAGGGAGGTGGGGCAGGATGGACGGGAGGGAATTTGAGGGAGCGGCACAGGGATCCCACGATGAGGGTCTGAACTGGAGGGGAGCGCTGAGACCACCTCCTCCTGGAAGCCTGCCGCTGAACTGGGGAAACGGGAGGAGGGAAAAGAGACCATTCCACAGCTGACCGGGGCATTGGTGCCTGAAGTGAGCTACTATTGACTGAGCAGTTACTTTCAGGCATTTTTATGAAAGTTGGCTCCTGGGGCCCGGCCCTGTGAGGCAGTACAGATCGTTCTCATGGTGCAGGGCAGGTGGGCAGGGTTAGGAAGGTTGCTTGGCCCGAGCCTCGGAGCCGGCGAGCATCCAGGTGCAAGGTCGGCCTCCAGGCCCTGCGTGCAGAGGGGGCTGCTCTGGCCACTCACGTCTCCTCCGTTGTTCCCCACAGTGCCCGGAGCCCCACGCTCAGCCAGCGCCACCCTCCTCAGAAGGGCAGTGGGTGACCATCTCCGGTAATGCTGGGAAGAGAGGCGTTGCCCCCTCCAAGTCCTTTATAAAGCTGTCCCTTTCTACTGTGTGCATTGTTCTCCAGTGGAAAGTTCCAATTTCCAGTGATGTTTTAGTGCTCCTAGTAAGTCTCTCCTCTCAGCTGGCGGTTTGTCCACCTCACCGTTAATTCAGTTTGTCTGAATCACTGTTCAACTCGATTCACCTAGGAGCAATAAGGTGAAAGCTGGGCTCCTTAAAAGGAGGGATTTCCCCTTTGGGCAGGAGGTTGGATTAGGTGCCCTGGAAGCTCCCTTTCCAAATCCAAGACTGCGGTTCTGGGTCTTCTCTTCCTGCTGAGACTACAGACCCCTGAGGCCGGGAACCATGTCTGGACCACTGAGGATTCCCCCCACTGAGTGCTTCAGCCTCTTGCCATCCGCCTCCTGCCTCTTGGTCCAGGTCAAACAGAAGTGCTAACACCCCTGTGCCTGAGACCTCCGCCAGAAGAACCTGGTATTGTGCACTGAAGGGGCCCAGGGAAGGCTTTCTGGCTTGTTTTATACCCGCACCCAGATTTTTAAAACTTAGTTATAAGGCTTGAAGAGCTCAAAATGCAGCAGCATCGGTGGAGGGGCTCTGGCCCATAGCTGGAAAGGCCCAGCCTTCTCCCAGTGTGGTGGTGAGCAGTCCCTTCCCCGTCCCTGGGCCCCAAATCCTGCCGGGGGCAAGTGGGCTGTGAAGTGGACGGAGGGGATAAGAAACAGAAGCAGATTAGTGAGATGCCCATGGCCACCACCTGAACAGAATGGAGGGGACCAGGGGACCGAGCCTCTGTAGGTCCAGGAGGCCTCCAGCCCGGACCTTCAGTTTGTGCCCTCCCACTCCCCTCGCTGGCAAGAAGCCCCAGTATCATTAGGATGGGGGTGGGAAGGGTGGGGACTCTGTGCTGAACCTAGGCTCCCGTCTTATGTGCAGCAGCTTATTATTTGCATGATCTCAGTGAATCCGCAGAACAACCCTATGATGTTAGCATACCCATTTTACAGGCAAGAAATGAGGCAAGTGAGACTCAGATTTGCCCAAAGTGACATACCTAGGAGTGTGGGGTCCGGATCCAAAACTTATTTTTTTTTTCAGATTTTTATCTATTTAACAGAGAGAGCACAAACAGACGGAATGTCAGGCAGAGAGAAGCAGGCTCTCTGCTGAGCAAGGAGCCTGATGCAGGGCTGGATCCCAAGACTCTGGGATCATGACCTGAACCAAAAGCAGATGCTTAACCGACCAAAAGCAGATGCTTAACCGACTCAGGTGCCCCTTAAGACTCAGACCTTAACTTTGAACCCCCAGCTGTATTGCAGCTCTTTATGTATCACATAACAATGACTATGCAATTACTTGTTTCAAGTATGTCTCCCAGCTAGAAGGAAGGAAGGTTCTTAGCACAGACTCTGCCTTCACATTCACCACTGGATCTCTGGCTCTGAGAGTGACAAGGGGTGGTGGGAAGTTAACATGTGCTGGGGCATCTGGTGGCGCAGTCGATTGAACATCTGACACTTGGTTTTGGCTCAGGTCGTGATCTCACGATCTTGAGATGAAGCCCCATGCTGGGCTCTGTGCTCAGTGTAGGGTATGCTTGGAATTCCCTCTCCCTTGCCCTCTGCCACTCCCACTCGTGCTCTCTCTCTCTCTCTCTCAAAGAAATAAGTCTTTAAATAAATAAATCAGTATGTGCTGAATTAAATCATTCTGAGTGGGTGGGTGACTCTTGTGGTTCACCAGGGGCACCTGCTTTGTCCTCTTTTTGTGTGGACCCCGTAGGAAGTCAGTTGGATTTTCTGGAAGCAGAAGATGGCTCTGCCCCGGTTTGCAGATGGGCCTCAGAGGTGCCCTAACTCTTGATGACATCCTTTCAGATCCAGTGGCACCAGCTGGTGGCCTGTAGCCAGAGTGGGTCTGCAGGCAGGTTGTGTTCAACCCAGGCTGTTTAAATTTTTGAGGGAGTTGACAATTCCACTCGAAAATCTGATTTCAGGCTTATCTTAAAAAACCTGGATGGAGGATCTGATAACCCTGGGCCCTCTGTCCAGCTCCCCCACAATCGGCGGGCTCTGGGCAGCTGCTGCCCCCTTGAGGTGGGACGTGCGTTCTACAGCTCTCTGTTCTGGCCCACCCACTTCTGTCCTTGACAGAAGTCAAGGGCCCCCACTGTAGGCCTGAGTTTGCAGTGCCTGACACAGATGACAGCAACTCTCATCAGTTAGTGAAAACTATTTTTTTAGGTCAAAGGTCAATCAGTACAAAAGGAAATACAATAAAAAGTGACTCCCCTTCCTCTGCTGTCCCCTAGCTTCCCTCCCCAAGTGCCACAGTCCCTGTGTCTCCCGAAGACCGGCTGTACTTCCTGGAGCACAGTCTCCAAAGGCTTGCAGGCATCTCTTATGGGCCAGACACCAGCTGGGTTTTTCAAAATAGACTCAGGGACCCTCATCAGACCTTTGGAGGTAGAATTTCTAAAATTGGAATCTAGGTGTCTGGATTTTTTTTAGAGGCCACAGTGTTTTCTGTTGCTCATCAAGGCAGAGACTTCTGTACTCAGGATGTAACATCCCTAAAACAGACCCCCAAAGTCTGGCAGACACGGGCCCAGAGTCTGGCCATCAAGGTCACTGCTCAGCTGTATGGACTGTGCCCTGCCCTGGGGCGCTCAGCAAAGGCCTGAACCCTGGCCGTACCCTCACACTGAGCCACGTTCCCCTGCCCTCCCAAGCCACAGGCCCAGGACGACTTCATGGAGGAGGTGAAGCTTGGGCCAAGTTTGGTCTAGAAGCTAGAAGAAAGGAAGGCACACCTCCGCCTTGTTCTTCCCTCTCCCAGCTCACGCCACCCCCCCGAAAGCTGCCTGTGCATATCAGCGGCCACCGACAGGGACACCTTAATAACCGTGTGCATCGAGAAGGCCCTGGGAGACCAGGAGAAGAGACCTGGAGGAGTCTAGCCATAAGTCAGACCAGCATGCCTGGCCTAGGGGGCTGCTTGGGGTTAGGTAGCTTGGTATCCAGAAGTCCCTGCTTGCGGGGGTCGGGGGAGGGCGGGATGCAGGAGCCTTGTTCCTTCTGGTCAGTCTCCGACAGGCTCTCCAAAGCCAGAGCCCACCTCTCTGCAGCCTCAGGGAGTGTTAGCAGAGTGCTCCTCAGAAACCCTGCCAGGCCATGGGGCTGCTGCTGGGTTGTGGGGGGATAAAACAGAAATTAAAAGTAAGTATTTAGAAACTTGTATAACAATTGTACAAGGTCAGTTGAATACTATTAAAGTCGAGGCTGGTACTTTGCCTTTTTATTTTAGCCAAAAAATTTTTCACTGTAAAGTCTATATAACAGAAACTGCCAATTTACCCATGTTTAAGTGCACGATTCAGTGGCATTAAGTACATTCACACTGTTGTGTAACCACCACCACTGTCTAGTGGATTTCCTTAATTTTCCAAAAGTGAAAGTTCTCTGCAGATGAACATTTCTTTGGGGATTTAGTTTGAGAAGCACTAACCTAAATCCTGACCACCTGTGGGCTTCCCAGAGCCTTGAAGTTGTTGGGGGGCGGGTGGGGAAAAGCCCCCTGATTGCACGGCCTAATACATTGTTTGGTTTCATTTCCCCAAACTGGTGGGTTGCGATTTGCCCCCAGAGAAGGGTGAGGGCTGAGGTCCAGTGGGGAGAGAAGGCTTCGGTGTGGCCTGGGGCGCAGGGCCGAAGCAGGGCTCTCCCCCCGCAGGGCTGCCCTGAGCGTGGGGGGCGAGACCGTTGGGTAGGAGGCTGCCAGGCTTTCTAGCAGGCTTTCCTCCTGACTCACCGGGGGGAGGCGCGTTGGTTTAGAATTCCAGTAAAGTCAGCTGCAGCTGGGAAAGCCGTCGATGACCCCCGTGTCTACCCTCCTTGTTCAGGGGAAGAGCTTGAGGCCGGAAAGAAAAGACTTGCCTCAGTTTTCAAGCCACTAGTGGTCCCAAATTCGGACCCTTCAATTCCCAGAGAGAAGTAGGGCAGAGGTTTCTGGAGTCACACAGAACATGACGACTGAAATTCCAGCTCCATGAGCTCTCCCCGGCCTTGGGCACCCCCACCCTCGTCTGTCAAACAGGGCTAACCCCTCAAAGGCCGGATGAGTATTGAGCCTGGGCCGGGTTTACTGAAGGGCATAGCACAGAGCCTGGTGCTTGGGTGATGGGAAGGTCAGTCCCCTGCCCCTCTCTGTCCCTCCAGGTCCAGTGTTCCTTCTGCAGACTCCAGGCTCTTCTCTGCCTGCCATTTCCCCTCACTGTAGCTGCGGGGACAGAGGAAGGCAGACCCTCCACGGAGGAGAACGGGGAGCTCATGATCTCCCGCCCGGGCCCATCTGAGCGTCTCCCTCCCCATCTGGCCGCCTCTCTGGGCTCAGCTCTTTTGTCCTCTCTTTGCGCATCTTAGAGAAATTTTTGTCCTCTTGGGGACTCAGAACATTTGTAAAATGAGGGAGCTGAACCAGGAGAACGCGGAAGTCCATTTTGGAGAGGAGGCGCTATAGAGTGTGGGATGCTTTACATTTCTGTATCTTTGCTGGGACAAACCCCCAGCATGTCAGACTGGGCTGCTGCTGGGTTACTGGCCACGTGCTTTCGTGTTGCCTCTCTCTGTGCTCTGTCACTCCTTCCTGTCCCTCTTTTCTTTCTCTTTTCTGGCTAAGGTTTCCTGAGCACTTGCATTTGCCATGCACCATAGCAAATAAGCATTTCATGGACCCCATCTTACTGAATCCTTAAAGCATCCTGGTGAAGTCAGTGCTTTTCTTAGCCTATTTTCCAGACAAGACACTGAGGTTCAGAGAAGTTGCGTCACTGACCCGCAGCACAGCCAGCAGCTGGTGCGCTCGACATCATTCCCCAGATGGTCCCGTCCCATCCCGGCCTGATGTCAGCGGGTTCAATATGGCGCGTGCCTGTGCCCACCTCCCCCCTGCTGTTTTCCCCAGGTAGCCTCTGACTCCCGACCCAGATACACCCCTGCTGGCGGGATCGCTCGGGCAGTCAGAGAGGAGGAGTCAGTCTTGGTGGGAAAAATCCCTGGTTGGTGGTCGTTTCCGGTTTCTGACTCATATCTGCTACCATGTCCTCTGCCCCCAATCTCCTTCCTCCCCTTTCCCTCTAGATGTCCCTGAGAGAGCACCCAAAGCAAGCCTTTCCATTCAGTCATTCAGTCACTCCTTTATCGAACAAATACAAACAGTCCTCTTTCACTCCAGTCACAGTCGTCGGCCCTGGGGGTTCAGGGAGGTGCAAGGCAGGCAGGCTCTTGTGCTCAAGAGCGAACGTTCTGGTGGAGGAGACAGACATTACAAAAAGATGAGGAGTGCTGTGGAGGGAATGAAAAGGGCTGGTGGAGACAGCGACTGTGGCAGGGGTGAGGCTCTCTGCGGGTGAGGTACGCGGGGCACGGCCTGCTCCTGGCGGGTGGAACAGCAGGTGTGAGGAAGGAGCGAAAACAAGGCCCTCGTGGCTGCATTAGGTGAGGCCAGGGGTCCGGGGCCAGGGCGGATGCTGGCCTGTGGGCCAGAACGAGGGGTCGTGTGACGTTTCGTGAGTGATGTGAAGCTCCTGGGGGCTTTCAGCAGGGAGCGACATCACGGGGTCATGTGTGTCAAGGATGTGAGAGGAGTGCCTAGTGGGGAGCAGGCGTGTGGGAGAGAGGAGGGTGGCTTGGGTGGGGTGGGGGCAGCACCTCCACAGCATCTCCGCGGGCCCAGGGGTACAGCTTCGCGCCCTCCGCTGAGAGGGATCTGGCTTGTGGCCGGGAGCAGAGCGGCGCCTCCTCTCTGGGGACCTGAGCAGGGGACGCCCTGCTGCGTCGTCCTCTGCCTCCCCCTCCCTGGAGGAGAGCTGTGAGCCTCTGACGGTCGGGAGTCACCCTTGGCCACAAGAGGCCCATGTGTCCAGAGCCTCTCCTCCGGCCTCCTTCCTGGGCTTGTGGTTGTTAAAAGAAGTTTTTTTCACTGAGCACATTTGAACATCGAATTGGTCTTATTAAGCAATTCATGAATCGGTCAGCATCGTCTCGAGTGGGTAGAAGGGAGCTCCAAGGAACCGTACAAGATGGTTTTTGAAAGCAGAGAGGGGGGCGCCTGGGTGGCTCAGTGGGTTAAAGCCTCTGCCTTCGGCTCAGGTCATGATCTCAGGGTCCTGGGATCGAGGCCCGCATCGGACTCTCTGCTCAGCAGGGAGCCTGCTTCCTCCTCTCCCTGTCTCTCTGCCTGCTTGTAATCTCTCTCTGTGTGTCAAATAAATAAATAAAATCTTTAAAAAAAGAAAGAAAGAAAGAAAGAAAGAAAGAAAGAAAGAAAGAAAGAAAGAAAGCAAGCAGAGAGGGGCAGGGGCGCCCGGGTGGCACAGTCGGGTGTCTGACTCTTGGTTTTGGCTCAGGTCATGATCTCAGGGCTGTGAGTTTGAGCCCCACGTGGGGCTCTGTGCTCGGTGCGGAGTCTGCTTGCGATTCTCCCATTTCCCCTCCTGCTCGTGTTCTCTCTCTAAAATAAATAAATCTTAAAAACAATAAAAGCTGAGAGGGACAGAAAAAAGGAATTTATTAGCAAAGAATGCATTGTTTTAGGCAAGGCCACCCTCCCAAGGGGGAATTGTGGAGGTCTCTTAGGGGACTACCTCCTCCTGTTGACCAGGAAATTCCAGTTGGGCGGGTTAAGGGTTACTTTTCTGGGAGGTGGAAGCCATTGTTAGGTTAGGCATTAAGTCTTGGTTTACTGATGTGGGGCCCCAACATAAGTGACACTGTTTTGAGCCATGTTTTTATTTTTTTTTTAATTTTATTTATTTATTTGACACAGAGAGATCAGATCACAAGCAGGCAGAGAGGCAGGCAGAGAGAGAGGGGGAAGCAGGCTCCCCGCTGAGCAGGGAGCCCGATGTGGGCCTTGATCCCAGGACCCTGAGATCATGACCTGAGCCGAAGCCAGAGGCTTTAACCCACTGAGCCACCCAGGCGCCCTGAGTCATGTTTTTAAAATAGTTCCTCCCTTTTGATCAGACTCAGTTTAACTGAAAGATGCAACCAAAATTTAAGACATTAGCGCAACTCTCAGCTAGTGCTCTGAAGTTCTCGAATCTTATCCTTCTCCTTTGATCCAATATCCAGAGAGTGTGACTTTTTTTCTTTTTCTTCAGATCATGACATTTTTGTTTATTTTATTTTTAAAGATTTTATTTATTTGTCAGAGAGAGAGGGAGAGAGAGAGATAGAGCATAAGGAAGGGGAGTGGCAGGCAAAGGGAGAAGCAGACTCCACTCTGAGCAGGAAGCCTGATGTGGGGCTTGATCCCAGGACCCCGGGATCATGACCTGAGCTGAAGGCAGATGCCCAACTGATTGAGCCACCTAGGTGTCCCATGACATTTTTGTTTAATTTCTGTGATAGTCACAGGTTATGACCTCTGTTTCACAGAGGGATGTTTGGTGATGAATTCAGTCTGAAAGGCAAAGTTTACCCCTTTATCATTGTCTTTCCAAGCCAGGGTCAGAGAAAAGGAAAGAAAGGAAAGAAGAAAGGGTTTGTGTTAGAAGTATGAAGTCTTGATCTAATGTCTTGGGAGGAAGCAATTCACCTTGACGTCAGCTGCTTCTCTTCCTCATCACTAGGATTTGGAGGTCTCCAGCGCTCACAGAGGACCAGGTGGTGAGTGGAACCTTTGTCAGCTGTGAGATGCATATCCAAGGTTTAAGTCCCTGAAGTTTGGCTGCTATCTGGGGAGTGAAGAGGACTTGGTATAGTCCCTTCCAAGGAGATTCAAGGGCAATCTTCGTTCTTAACAGTTCCAAATCAGAAGGGTAGGAGAAAATTGGAAACGTTAGTTGGGAGAGTCATAGCCAGACTTTTGAAGAAACCAGAGGAATTCAGGATCCAGTCCAGTCCAATTTATAGGATATAACAGAACTTCAAAGACAGTTAACAGGATTAGAACCTGATACAAAGATGCAAACGTAATTTCTCCTTCTCTACAGTTACCTTCATATTTTTTTTAAAGATTTTATTTATTTATTTGACACAGAGAGAGAGAGATCACAAGTAGGCAGAGAGGCAGGCAGAGAGAGAGAGGAGGAAAGCAGGCTCCCTGCTGAGCAGAGAGCCCGATATGGGCCTCGATCCCAGGACCCTGAGATCATGACCTGAGCTGAAGGCAGAGGCTTTAACCCACTGAGCCACCCAGGCGCCCTACCTTCATATTTTTAATAGTAAAACTAATTTGTTTACATTAAACGTTGCCTGATTATTCATATGTATGTTGCAAGAATAATGCTTGACCATATAAGCTCTCTCTCTCTCTCTTTTTTTTTTTTTTTAAGGAATCTCTACGTCCAACATGGGGCTCAAATTCATGACCCAGAGATTAAGAGTCCTATGCTCAGACTGAGCCAGCCAGGTGCCCAATATATAAGCTCTTTTTATTTATTTTATTTTTTTTTAAGATTTTATTTATTTATTTGACAGAGAGAGAGAGATCACAAGTAGGCAGAGAGGCAGGCAGAGTATTTATTTATTTGACAGAGAGAGAGAGATCACAAGTAGGCAGAGAGGCAGGATCCCAGGACCCTGAGATCATGACCTGAGCGGAAGGCAGAGGCTTTAACCCACTGAGCCACCCAGGCGCCCTATAAGCTCTTTTTAAAACTACCTTGCATGTAGGGGCACCTGGGTGGCTCAGTCAGTTAAGCACCTGACTCCTGACCTCAGCTCAGGTCTTGATCTCAGGGTTGTAATTTCAAGCACCATGTTAGGCTCCATGCTGGGTGCGGAAACAAAAAAACAAAAAACTACCTTCCTGGAGAATTGTAAGCAAGGTACCAGGTTAAGCCTTTTTTTTTTTTTTTTTTTAAGATTTTATTTATTTATTTGAGAGAGAGAGAGTGCGTGTGCACAAGTAAGCAGAGCAGCAGGCAGAGGGAGAGGGAGAAGCAGGCTCCCTGCAGAGCAGGGAGTCCGATGTGGGGCTCAATTCCAGGACCTTGGGATCACGACCTGAGCTGAAGGCAGACACTTAACCAACTGAGCCACACAGGTGCCCCCACACAGGGCACACAGGTGCCCCCAGGTTAAGCCTTTTTAAGGGACTTTATCGGCTCTGTAAATTCAACCTTAGTTCCTTAAAACTGGTCATACCTGAGTCTAGGCACATCTCTTTCAAATATAATATTCCAGTCAAAGCCTTGGTAATATAGCCAATGTTTCTAATTGTCTCCTGTTGCAAGGAGAACAGATTCTCATTGAACTTATGCGAATATTTTGCCATCAAAAGAATACTCAGCTGATGAATCACAGACCAGTACCCCTGAAACAAATAATACATTATATGTTAATTAAAAAACATAAAAAAAAGAATGTTATCCTTCGAGCTGGATTAAAGAGGAAAAATACAACAATATTTCATATATATATATATATATATATATATATATATAAGAATACTCAAGAGTTTTTGAATTTGGAAGAGATCAAGTAGAGAGGAAAGAGAAACATCTCATTTTCATTCACATCTTTGTTTACGCTATCAAATTGTTGATAGTGTAGAGACAAAGATTTCCCCAAATCTAGAAGCACAGAACATTAGAAAACCAGTGATATTTTAAAAAAGAATCATAAAAATGATCATCTTCTTCAGTTCCTTTGGTTCCATGTTAATAATTCTCACTCTGTTTGAATCAATTTTTCCACTAGTTTTGGAAATTCATATCCAGTTTAGTTTTTTTATTTATTTAAATATTTTTATTTATTTGACAGAGAGAGACATAGTGAGAGAGGGAACACAAGCAGGGGGAGAAGGAGAGGGAGAAGCAGGCCTCCCACTGAGCAGGGAGCCCAATTCGGGGCTGGATCCCAGGACCCTACAATCATGACCTGAGCTGAAGGCAGACATTTAACGACTGAGCCACCCAGGGGTCCCTTACCCAGTTTAGGTATATGATCTGAAAGTTATTAAAAATCTGCATTCCAGACAGATTCCTTTCCATGAATTTCTCTGATGATAAAACACATTCGAGGAAGAAACATCTGAGTATAACAGTAACTATCTGTAAATGTCAAAAGACTTAAAAATGGTATGCTTAAAGATCTGATTAGAGTTCATTATAATCTTATTAATGAAATTTGGTCATTTCTGTGACATACATTTTAAGATAATAACTAAAAATTATGACTGATAACATTTTACCAGGGCAAATCAGAATTTTAGGAATTTTATGTGATTTCCTAGAACACTTATAGGAATAACATTTACTCACACAGTATAACCAAAAAAAGGCTTACCCTCATTTACTTGACAACACTTCCCATGAAATTTAACATACCAAATATGTCTGATTAATTTAATCTCTCTCTTTGATGTTTCAGGGGCTCCCTGAAAAATCCCCCAAATTAGCTAGAGATAAAAATGACTTCATTTAGAATTTGCTTTTTGGGATATATGTTAAACAAATATCCTTTGAGACAGTTTCTTAGCTTTTTTTTTTTTTTTAAGATTCTATTTATTTAACAGAGAGAGTGAGAGAGAGCACAATCAGGGGGAGCAGAAGGCAGAGGGAGAAACAGGCTCCCAGGGAGCTGAGTGTGGGACTTGATCCCAGGACCTCAGGATCATGACCCAAGCCAAAGGCAGACACCCAACCATCTGAGCCACTCAGGCACCCAGTTTCTTAGCTTTTTAATTATTGTTTCTTCCTAGCGGTCGCTGTAAGAGTGTGGAAGCATTCCTTCTTGGATAATGTTGAATTTGTAAGTTTCGGGTGACCTGTGAAACTTTTTAAAAGATTTTTCTCTAACTTTTGAAAATCTATTAGCCAGGATCATAATAAGACATGTTTTTCCTTTAAAAAGATTTAAGTGCTAGGGTGCCTGACTGGCTCAGTCCATAGAGCTTATGTCTCTTGATCTCGGGGGTTGTAAGTTTGGGCCCCATGCTGGGGATAGAGATTATCTAAAAATAAAATGTAGAAAAAATAATGAGGTGCCTAGGTGGTGTATTTTTTTTTAAAAGATTTTATTTATTCACTTGACACAGAGAGAGAGAGATTACAAGTAGGCAGAGAGGCAGGCAGAGAGAGAGGAGAGAGGAGGAAGCAGGCTCCCTGCTGAGCAGAGAGCCCAATGTGGGCCTCGATCCCAGGACCCTGGGATCATGACCTGAGCCGAAGGCAGCGGCTTTAACCCACTGAGCCACCCAGGCGCCCTAGGTGGTGTATTTGGTTAAGCATCTGTCTCTTGATTTCATCTCAGGTCATGATCTCAGGGTACTGGGACTGAGCCCTACGTCAAGCTCTGTGCTCAGCTTGGAGTCTGCTTGAGATTCTCTCTCCCTCTCCTTCTGCTGTCCTGCTCATGCTCTCTCTCTAAAATAAATAAATAAATCTTTAAAAAAATAAATAAAAGCTTTAAATCTTTTAAATCTTTAAAAAATGTAAAAAAGTTAAATTTAAGTGCATGTGAGAGTTAAGCCATTGTACATTTATGATTTGATAAAATAATTCTAAAGGAAAAATACTAAAAAATATTAAAAGGTTTTAAAATGTCCATCAATTATATTCAAATAATAGAGGTAAAAAAAAAACACTTGGTCAAATAGGATCATAGGTCACTGTGAAATAATGCTTAGTTATCCATTTAACCAAAATGACAGTTTGTAGGCAAATACAGAAAGTTAAATATTTGTAAAAAGCCTCATTCTTCTACAGTTGAAAAGACTCAGGTGCCCCTGGCTGGCTGGCTCAGTCAGAAGAAGATGTGACTCTTGATCTCAGTTTTGGGAGTTTGCACCCTGTGTTGGGTGTAGATATTACTAAAAAAAAAAAAAAAGAGCTTAAAAATATATTGAGGGGTACCTGGGTAGCTCAGGCGTCTACCTTTGGTTCAGGTCATGATCCCAGGGTCCTGGGATTGAACCCCACATCAGGCTCCCTGCTCAGCAAGAAGCTTGCTTCTCCCTCTCTCTCTCCCCCTGCCTGTGCTCCCTCTCTCACTATCTCTCCCTGTCAAATAAATAAATAAAATCTTTTTTAAAAATTGGGAAGTCTCAGTTTTTTAAAAATTCTATGTAATTACAGACTTGATAAAGGCAAAACAGAATCTTTTTCTTTCTAGGCAGCTTACATTAAAAGTAAATAAAAACCTTTGTTTACAGTTTCTTATTAAGAGGAAGCCAATAATCTAAGAAAACTTTGTGGTTTTGTGCTGGCTCAGTTGGTGGAATGTGCAACTCTTGGCCTCTAGGCTGTGAGTTTAAGCCCCACACTGGATGCAGAAATTACTTAAAATCTTTTTTAAAAATTTACTGAAAAATCTAAAAAAAAAAAGCGAGAGAAAACTTTGTCCTTTTATTTACTTTTTTAAAAGATTTATTTATTTAGAGAGAGAGAACAAGCGTATGCATGCACGAAGGAGAGGAGCAGAGGGAGAAGGAAAGGGAGAGAATCTTCAAGCAGACTCCCCACTGACTACAGAGCCTGAGGTGGGGCTGGATCTCACGACCCAGATCACAACCCATGAGATCGTGCCTGAGCCAAAACCAAGAGTCAGATGCTCAACTGACTGAGCCACCCAGGTACCCCAAACTTTGTCCTTTAACAGACAGAAAAGCCAAATTCTAATTTTGTGCCAATATACTTTGGATATTAAAACTTATTCTTTTTTTTTTAGAGGTTTTATTTATTTATTTGAGAGAAAGAGAGAGCACAAGCAGGGGGAGGGGTAGAGGGAGAAGCAGACTCCCCGCTGAGCAGGGAGCCTGAAGTGGGGCTTGATCCCAGGTCCCTGAGATCATGACCTGAGCCCAAGGCAGCCACTTAATCCATTGAGCCACCCAGGTGCCCCTAAAGCTTATTCTTGAATGAATTTTAATCTTAGCCAACTTACCACACACTAAAATTCCTTTTTAAAGATTCTTTCTCTACAGACTGTCTACAACAACTCCATAGTGACCGGGGAGCTGGATGCAGGTTCAACCCCATGACCCTGAAATCACAACCCCAGCCAAAACCAGGAGTCTGACGCTCAAGTGACTGAGCCACCCAGGCACTAGAAATTTACTTATTCTTAACAGTTATGTTTAGATTATCCACAAAAGCTTTGTGAGACAGTGGACAGTATAACTTATAACAATAACTTATTCTAAGTTATTTATTTTCTTGCTAGCAGATTTTGCAGCATGAACTTATTTAATTAGTAAAACTAGGTAAAATAAAAGGTTGTATGTTTGTGTTTTATTCAATGTTGATAACTCTAAGGCATGTCCATTTTAATTAAAGCAGCAACTTTTTTTTAAAGATTTTATTTATTTATTTGACAGAGAGAGACACAGCGAGAGAGGGAACACAAGCAGGGGGAGTGGGAGAGAGAGAGAAGCAGGCTTCCTGCTGAGCAGGGAGCCCGACGTGGGGCTCGAGCCCAGGACCCTGGGGCCATGACCCGAGCCTAAGGCAGATGCTTAACAACTGAGCCATCCAGGTGCCCCAAACCAGCAACTTTTAAATGAGTTTTGATACAGAATATTTTCCTAGATTACCTGAATCCGAAATTCATTTAAATTAAAATTTTATTTTATTTTGAGAATTTTAACAAATACTAAATTTATATGAGTGCCTAATTTTCTTTAAGCCAATTAAATAGAGCTCTTTACCAATTAATTTTAATTTTAATTTTTGGGGAGTCTCATGCTCTACCAGCTGAGCCAGCCAGGTTCCCCCTTAATGTAATACTTTTTAAAAAACTTCCTTAAGTGGGATATCATATGGCAACAGTAATTTCTCCCCTTAATGCAGATCTCAGTGCAAAGGAAAGGGACCCAATCAGAAAAGAGTAAGCAAAATTTCTTTAGACTCAATTCATAATCAGGTCATGTAATGATTGCTGAATAGGCTCACTGATAGAACAAAGACGTGTTCTAAAAAGGGAGAATTTGGCTAGGGAAGGTGGGGGGGGGATGGGTGAAATAGGTGATAGGGATTAAGAGTACACTTGCAGCGGTGAGCACTGAGTAATGTATAGAATTATTGAATCACTATATTGTACACCTGAAACTAATATAATGCTTTATTATCAGTACTGAAATCAAAAATTTTAAAATAAAACTTAAGAAAATATGTAATAATAAAAGAAGATAATGAAGTGAAGGGGAATATGGAAAACAGCAGTAAATTACAGTTGTATAGCTTAGCAATCAACACAACTTAGACTTACTTTTAAGTATTGATGTATATGCTTAATATCCATTTTGTTAGCGTGGACGTGTTTAAGCTAGTAGTCAGAGCTCCGCCTCGGACACCAGACCTCGAGATCTGAGTCCCTGCACACAGCTTACTGGGTGTCCTCTCTGTGCATCACTGTCATTTCCGGGTGGGTGATCATGACAGCTTCTCCTGGGGTTGGTGCAGTATTCAGTGAAATAACACGTATCAGATGATTAGAACAGTGCCTGACATACGGTAAATGCTCAAATGTTTGTTACTATTGTTATGTGTGTATCGAAGTAAATTAGTAGAGTTCTGTTGCCGTTTAAGTGAGATAAATCGTCATAGTTAGGGCATACATGATTTAAATAATTGGTTATGTTATGTTAAAACTTGATTTATTTGTGGTTTATAATCGATGAACTAAAAACCGAATGGTTATATCTTCCAATATTTATGCAAGCGCTTTATGACCACGTGTCATACTGAAAATCTGGACAAGTGACAGTCTGTGTTCTGTGACTAGCCTGTTCTGTGACCTAAGGCAAATCATGGAGACTTTCAAGGCCCCCCCTTTCTACTATAACCTTGTGGTTCTATAGCCGTTACTCTCTCATCCTGCTGACCACGTCACCCTGGTCTCGCTTGCTGATCGCACAGTGCTGATGGACCAGGGACATGGATGGGAATCCCAAGTCAACTAAACATAACTTGCTTTGCCTTATACTTTGGCTACACTTGTACAAGAGTGCCACTGGTCACAGATCACACAGCCTGGAGCTCTCATAAACTTTAGTGAATAGGGATGCCTCAGTGGCTCATTCGGTTAAGCGTCCGCCTTCGGCTCAAGTTATGATCCCTGGGTCTTGGGATCAGGCCCAACCTCTGGCTCTCTGCTCAGTGGAAGCCTGCTTCTTCCTCTCCCTGCTGCGACCCCTGCTTGTACTATCTCTCTCTCTCTCTCTCTGTCAAATAAATAAATAAAATCTTTTTTAAAAAATCTAAAAATAAATAAATAAATAAATAAATAAATAAATAAATAAATAAATAAATAAAATATTTTAGCCAAAAGATAAGCACGATAATGCAAAACTCACTAGTTTATAAAAGAACCGTTGGATCCAAACTGATTCCCTGTGAAATGGAATGAGTTAAGGTTACCTGCTCAGATGGCTAGTTTTGTCTACTAATATTTGTGGAGAAGACAATTGATTTTTCATTTGCCTAAATTTCAAATGACGTTTTCTCCTTATGTTTTACTTCTGATAAGAATTATATCCCTGGGGTTCATACTTTTAATATTTTCATCTCAAAGACATAATAGGTTAAGAATGCAAGTTCCTCCAAGAAGGACTTTGATTTCATAAGGCCCATAATTTACAAACCTTTTGAGACAAATGAAGGAGGTTTTGGGATCAGTGAAAGGACTAGGTGAACTCTGAATTGCCTCTAGAGCTGCATTTCTGGTTTTATAAAGATTTGTAAGATAAGGACAGTTACTTTTAATTCCTCGAAGAATTGGACTGTTGCCTAGATATTAAAGAACTAATCTATGTTGGATTTTTTTTTAAATTTTACTTTTCCCTTGGTTGCTTCAAGGAAGAACAGCACTTTACCAGAAAATCCCCCAGTCTCATTACCTCTGGGAGAGACTCACCGAGGGCTCTTCTTTGAAGGGAGCTATGGGGGTGTCTGTTAAGTCATTAGCTTGGCAGACTTTTGTGTAAAGGCAGTTCAGACAGAGGATAACTGGAACGGATGTTCAAATGTAGGAGCGTGGGGGGAAGCAGTAAGAATGACGTCCATCTCATGTATTAGGTTCCTCTTGTGTCTTTTAATTTTTCATCAACTTTTTACAGTTAAATTTTCAATGGAGTTGAATATTTTTGTAATTCTTTAAGCCTTTGCTTTTAAGTGCACTTCTTAGTGATCTTATTTAATTGGAACTTTTCTTTTCTTCCAAGATATGTATAGCTTTTGGGACCATAGTTCTTATATATGAAATAAACAGGTGTACCAGAAGGTGGTTTGTTTAACTTTTTGGATTTCAAAGATCACATCTTATTATTTTATTTTTTTCTTTTTCTTTTAGCTAAGCTTTTGCCCATGCGCACATTGACGGGAACCAACAGTGACCCAGGGACTGGGAGTGTGGGTACGGCCAGGAACCAGAGACCTGGGCACTGGGGAAAGGATTGAGCCAGCAGACCTCAAAGAACGGAGACTGTTGGACTGCTTCCCAGTGAGTGGAGAGCCAGAGCTGCCGTAAGCAGTTCCCAGAGTGGAATCTGAGGTTTGGAACTTGCTGTGGACTGGCCAACAGAAGGCCCTGTATGCGCTACCCACAATTCCCAGCATAAACGAAACCAGCAGACCAGTAAATGGGGACTTTGGACTGGAACCTGGAAAAGGGATTCCACATAACTGGAGAATTGCCGATCGAAACAAGGGCGAAGGACTGGCTCGCCGTTCGAGCCTCCTGTCTGTCCAGACAGACCTGTGAACCCTGGGCTGGAAAGCTGATTGGATTGGGAGCTCAACACAAAAGGAGCAGAGCTCAGACCAAGAAGAGGAGCTAACCCAGAGCCTAGGAAATGGTGAGAAAGACAGTGAATTCACAAGGGTTCCCAGAGCAGCGAGCCTGTGCTTCTCAGTGTCCCTGAATGCTGTCCGAAGTTCAGCTTGGATCCCACTGCTGCCACCAAATCTGTTAAAAAAACAAAATCTAACTGAGTAAATCTAAAGATCTAATTGGTGTTATGAAGCAATTCATGAATACAGCAACATCTCTAGCAGGTAGAGGGGAGCTCCTAGGAGCTGGGCACAATGGAAGGTTTTTAAAAGCAGAGAGGGGGGCAGAAAGAAAGAATTTATTCTCAAGGAATGCATTGTTTTAGGCCACTCCCTAAGGAGAGCCATAGGGGTCTATTACAGGTTACGTCCTAGTGTTGACCAGGAAATTCCATTTGGGCTGCTTAAAGGCTGTGTTCCTGGGGCGCTGAATCTGTTGCTAGGTGTCAAGTCTTGGTTTACTACAATAAGGCCTTAACATTAGTGACCCCGTGGTGGGCCTATGGTTTTCCTTTCTTTTTCTTTTTTCTCTTTCTTTTTAAATTTTTTTTAAAAGATTTTTATTTATTTATTTGACAGAGAGAGAGCGATCACAAGTAGCAGAGAGGCAGGCAGAGAGGGGGGGGGAAGCAGGCTCCCTGCTGAGCAGGGAGCCCGATGTGGGGCTCGATCCCAGCCCCTGAGATCATGACCTGAGCTGAAGGCAGAGGCTTTACCCCACTGAGCCACCCAGGTGCCCCTGTGGTTTTCTTTATAACAGAACTCTGTGGCATTTCATGAAATCACGTTTAGTCCAGTCTTGAAGTATGATGCTGACACCCAAAATTCCTGCATGCCCAGAAGGCATTGTCAAGGTACTAACAGGATGCAGGATGAAAATCCATCGGGGCGCCTGGGTGGCTCAGTCGGTTAACTGTCCAACTCTTGATATCGGCTCAGGTCATGATCTCACAGTTGTGAGCTGGGGTGCTGTGTTGGGCTTCACACTGGGTGTGGAGCCTACTTAAAGAAAAAGAAAATATAGCCTACGAAGAGGGCTGTGCCTCTGGTCCTCAAAGCTCTTGGGTGACGGCTTCCCCTCAGACGGTTCTCTCCACCTTCCCGCAGATGTGGGCCCGTGAGCAGCGGGAGGACGAGTCAGGCCCACCTGCTGGGCCCTGCCGAGTGCTCTAGAAGATGTAAGTGCATGGTGTTTAACGCAGGAGTTCACACCCAAGTGGAGCTTCGCCTTGGCCCAACTTACACACTTGTCTCACTGAGAGTGAGGTAAGTATCAGCCCCAGGTTATAAAATAAGTAAATGAAACAAACACACAAACAAGAGAATAAAATATAGGTCACATCCTGTCACCCCCCTCTGCTCAGAAACCCCCTGTGGGCTCCCCAGGGCACTAAGCATAAAATCCGAAGTCCTGACCACTGAGGGCCAGCGTGCTTGCTGCTCCCTGTGGAAGTCACACAGCGTGGCCTCCACGGCTGCCAGGCCTTCCCTGGTCACCCTGCCTCCAGTGCCAACCCCTATTTCCTCACCCTGCATCCTTGTACGCATAGTATTCATGTGTACCTCTTCTCCCCACGAGGAGACAAACTCCCTGAGGCCAGATACCCTCCTCTCCTGTGTCCCTGGCACCTGGAATAGGGGCCAGCACACAGGAGGCAAGGCGCTGGGCAAATCCCCACGGCAGGAGGAGGCCCAGATCGCTGATGATCCCCGAGGGGCCTGTAACTAGGAACTGCCCCCTCCCATGGCTCTGAGCTCTGTCTGGCTCCAGCTCCCAGGCACTGCTCTTCCTCCGGCTGTCAGGGCGAGAGTGGAAATTTCCACCGGAAGCTGGAAGGACAGCCACGCTCCCCAGCTGGGCTAAGAGGGGCTGAGAGGAAATTTCCACAGAGCGTGTCTGGCAGCATGATGAAGCGGCCAGGGAGTCCGGGGAGCGCAGTGCACCATCTGTTTACAGAGGTGCAGACCAGGAAGGCCATCTGGGTTTACTGCGCACCAGGAGGTCCAGCCTGTTGGGGTCTGGTCTGGCCCATCCTCCAACCCTGGAGCCAGAAGGATCTTGAGCTGTCATTAAGTTCAATCCCCTCCTTTTTCAGGTGGAGGAACTTCGGCCCAGAGAGGGGAAGCAATTCGTCCCTGGTCACACAGAAAGTTAGTGACAGACAAGGGACTCACACTCACGGCACCGCCTGGGGTTTGGCTTTTCTTCTCTTCCATTCTTGCCCTCTTGCCCTTTCCCTCCCACGGTTCTCCAGCTAACCTTTCCCTAGGACCACTTGGGGCCAGGCCGCTGCCCTTGGCCCCGAGCTCCCTGCCCCGGTGCCTCAGGCTCATCGGGCCAGGTCAGTGCCACTCCAGTCTGACGCTCAGAGCTGCCCACTTCTCACACACCCTGTCCCGGCCACGGACCCGCTACACCTTTACAGCTCACGATGCCCACGTTGCTCCCCGTACTGATGAGATCAGAGAGTCTGGGGGTGACATACGGGCACCAGTCTATTTTAAAGATGCCTGGGTGTTTTCACTTGCAGCAGGGTTGGGGAACCCCTGTTTTGGCCTTGACTAATGGTACCTCCATCTCCTGTCCCAGGGCCCCAGGCTGCAGACCACCTAGAGGCTCTTCCTCCTGCCCCAAGTTTACTTTCCAGATTCACGGGTCCCATGAGCCGTTCTGTGTCCCTCCTGTTCCTACCCTTTGCCTAAGCCCGGGCCTCCAGTCTGCTTAGATTGCCCAGTCTGACCTGCCTCACCATCGCTAAGGTTCACTAAATATTTGCTGTAAATGGTGGTAATGACCTCAGTCCGGCCAAGAGGATCCTTGGCATAAAAGAAGGAAAAGGGCTTTTGGGGTCAGGAAAACTTGGATTCTAATACTAGCCAGTTCTGCTTGCTGTCTGGGCCTCAGTTTATTCATCTGTGAAGGCAGACGGGGTGGGGAGGGTGGGAGAAAATGCTTGCCTTGTAGTTTGTCATAAGGATCAAAAAAATATTACCTCCTATAAGCAGAGGGCCCAGCAGCTCACCACCCAGCTGCTCTAGGAGCCGGCTGCTCTTGCCTTGACGCTGGGGATCTACAGCTTCCGTGGGTGGGAAGGAAGGTGGCTGTGAGCCTTCTGATGAGGACCTTGCCCTTGGGGTGTCTTCTAGGGCAACTGCAGCAGAGCAGTGAATGGGGGGCGGTGCAGAAGCCGGGGGGTGGGGTCATGAGAGATCAGCTGGGGAGTACCACCACCCAGGTCCCTGGAGGAAGGTTCCCTTGGGAACCCACCAAAGTGCCCTGTGGGGACAGAATCAGCATGTGGGTGCCTGCCATGCCCAGAGGGGCCAAGGCCTAATTATACCACACCAGCAAAGCCTTTTCCTGCCCCTGTCTCTTCCTCTGAGCTCTCGGGAAGGGGAAGCTGGAGACTGACTAGAACACAAAAACATTGAGAGCAAAAAGGACCAGGCTTTTTAAGACATAGAAGATGAGCCAGTGCTTGTACTGTGAACACCCAGGATGGAGAGGGCACAGGAGCATACCGGGCAGATGCAAGTGTCTCCAGAGAAGCCAGCAGGGCTCTGGGGAGAAAGAATCGAGGTGCCACACTAAGTGTAGCTCATTCAATGACTACTTCCCCTGGAGGTTGTCTGGTGAACCCCATCTGTGCCGGGCATCGATGGGGTGCTGCCAAGTGCCCGTGCGGCCTGGGCAAGGCCCTTTCTTTCTCCGGGCCTCAGTTTCTCTAGCTGTGAAATGCCTCTTTTCTGAGGGCCCTTCCCGACTTTGCCAGTCTGTAAAAAGATCTGCGGTCTCTAGGGTCCAAGTGGGAAAATTAAATGAGTTGTGAGCCCAAAGCCTGAAATAAGCTCTGGTGGGTCTCAGGGGGCCTGTCAGGCAACGAGTCTGAAAACGGGCAGCAAGTCTGAAAAAATGATCTCCTCTGTATGGTGAGAAAATAAAAAGTTTTAATCTGTTGTTTAAAGATGTTAAGAGTTCCATGGAGACATAATTTACATACTATAAAATTTACTTCTTCTACATATACAATTTCATGACTTTTAATGGGTTTGCAGACTTGTGTAACCATCACCACGATCTAATCTGAGAACACTTGATCATCCCAAAGAGATCTCTCATGCCTGTTCCCACACCCGCTCCTGGCAACCACTAAGCTACCTTCTGCCTTAGCGATTCCCCTTTTCCGGACATCGCGTATAAATAGAACCATGCATTATGGCTCTTGCATCTGGCTTCTTTCACTGAACATAGTTTCTGAGGTTCGACGGTGTTGTAACATGTATCATATTTCCTTCTTTTTTATGGCGAAGATTATTCTATTGAATGGATGTACTACATTGTAGCTTTCTATTTTTCATTGATGTAGGTTAGGGTTGTTCCCACTGTTGGGGGTTTATTATGAATAATGCTTCTAGGAACATTTGTGTAGAATTTGTTGTGTGAATATATGTTTCAGTTCAGTTTATTATTTATTTATTTATTTAGAGAGAGCACATGCAGTTGGAGAGGGGAGGGGCAGAGGGAGAGGGAGAGAATCTTCAGCAGACTCTGAGCTGAGTGCAGAGCTGGAGGTGGGTCTTGATCCCATAACCCTGAGATCATGACCTGAGCCAAAACCAAGAGCTGAATGCTTAACTGACTGAGCCACCCTAATGTCCCCCATTCAACATCCTCTTTGACAGAACATTGTTTCAAATCCTTTGCCCCCTGGGGTACCTGCTTGAGATTCTCTCTCCCTCTCCCTCTGCCCCTCCTCCTGCTTGAATATGCTCTCTCTCTCTCAAAAAAAAATCTTAAAGAAAAATCTTCTGCCCCATTTTTAAATTGAATTATCATTTTACTGAGTTTGAGTTCTTTACATATCCTAGATACAAATCCTTTAGTAAATATGTGATATTTGCAAATATTTTCTCCCAGTCTGACTTATCTTTTTTTTTTTTTTTTTAGTTGGCTTACTAGAAATGTGAGGGTTATTTCTGGACCCTTGGTTCTACTCCACTGATCTATGTATCTACTCTTATGCCAGTAACATAGTGTTCTGCTTGAGCAGTTGATAGTACATTTTGAAATCAGGATGTCTTCTACTTTGTTCTCCTTTTTCAGAATTGTTTTGACTATTTTGGTTCCTTTGCAGTTTCATATACATTTTAGGATCAGCTTGTCAATTTCTATAAAAGTCGTCTGCTAGGAGTTTGATAGGAATTGAATATATACATCAATTTGGAAAGAATTGCTATCATAATGATATTGAATCTTCCAATCCATGAACATAGACTGTCTCTCCATAAATTTATATCTTTTAAAATTTCTTTCAGTAATATTTGGTAATTTTATTCTATAAGTCTTGCATGATCTTTATTCCTCAGTATTCACCCCTTTTGAGGTGATTATGTACAATGTTATGTTTTTGCAGTGTTATTTTAATATGGAAAAAAGAGAGCGAAAGAAAAATAAAAATATCCTGAATATGCAACACTTGAGAAACTAGCAAAGTATGGCCTGTTTTATTGATGGGATATTCTGGAGCTATTAAAAGTGATTGTTATGTGTTTCCCCCAGAAAGATCACTCTGATCATGTAGGACCATGGAGAATGTTGATGATAGGGACAATATCTAATTCAACTCCCTTTTCCCAGGAGAGAGCAGATGGCCAAGCACAGACTACCTGCTTCGTGAAATAGCTCTCAGTGCTGGCCACCAAATACTCAGTTCTTCTCCCGCTGTACTTCTCCACTCCTTGAAGTGAGCTGTGGCCACAAGACTTGCTTAACCAATGAAACATCACCCTTGAGCAGAAGCTGTAAGAGCCTATGTGCAACGTCCCATCCTCTTAACCTCAGCAGATGTGGCTGCAGGCATCTGGGGCCTGGAGTGAGGATGAAAGGTAGAGTGAATGCAAATTACAAACTGATTTAAGCCCCTGAGAGATGGGTGGTGTTTGTTACTGCAGCATAACCTGGCTAATCTCATTCTGACTAGTATAAGGATAAATGAAACTGAAGAGCAGAACATGAAATTGTCTTCTCTGATTGAAACTATGGAAAACAATGCCTGAATATGGGCTATAAATTTGATGAAATTAAAGCCCACTAGAGTGTGGGAGGAGGAGATTGTGGATGAATTGTTTCTCTTTTAAACTTTTTTTTCTAAGATTTTATTTATTTGACAGAGAGAGACAGCGAGAGAGGGATCACAAGCAGAGGGAGTGGGTGAGGGAGAAGCAGGCCTCCCACCGACCAGGGAGCCATATTTGGGCCTCGATCCCAGGACCCTCAGATCATGACTGGAGCCGGAGGCAGATGCTTAATGACTGAGCCACCCAGGCACCCCAAACCTTTTTTTTTTTTAAGATTTATTTATTTATTTGAGAGAGAGAGAGAGAGCAAACACAAGCACAAGTGGGAGGGGCAGAGGGAGAGGGAGAGAGAGAATCTTAAGTAGACTCCATGCTGAGCATGGAGCCCAATGCAGGGCTCGATCTCAGAACCACGAGATCACGACTTGAACCAAAACCAAGAGTTGGGTGGCTTAACTGACTGCAGGTCTCAGATACCCCAAATTGCTTCCCTTTAAAGTGTGTCTTTTGGGTTTCCGGACCCAGTGCATTATCATATCATATGACAGTGTGTTCCAGGATGAGACCACTCAGGTTTGAAGGCTTTCAATTCATCTTGTCAGGTTCCAAATGCAGGACAGCAAGACTAGTCTAGGGAGTGCCTCCCCTCGGCTGGGCCATTCACACAGGCTCGGGTCACCTGGGCTCAGAACTACATGGTGATACAGCTGCATTTGGCAGATGGGGTGAAAGCGCGTCCTGCCCATTCAGGCCTTTAGAAATTCTGATGTCAGATTTAAAGCACAGTCAGTTTCTCGTTTAGGAATCATCCACGCTTCTGGCTCTGGTAGTCCTGGTCCTAGGACCACTGCATCAAATAGGGGGAGAAAACATTGGAGGTGATGTGGGAAAGAGATTACCCACTCCTTCCCCACCCCCTCTTGCCCAAATCCATCAGGAAAACAGAGACATCTATCCAGTGGGGACACTCCTTGGGTCCCTCTCATATTGAGTGTGAGCGCACACTCATGAAGGTGTGTGTAAGCCAGGCCTTCATGGAAGCCACCCCCATTTTAGATTACCAATCTTGCAACAGCCCATTCCAATTCTCTATCAAATTGGAACTCTGACCGGAATCTCTCTCTGCCACTTGTTGGACATTATGGGCCGTAAAGTGTGTTCCTTGTTCCGAAGAAATGGTGATCGGCACCCAAATGGGTGCACTGCCTTCTGTTCCAGTTCTTTTATTGTATTCTGAGCATTTGTATCTACCACCAAGTCAGCAAAGCCTCACTCATTGTCAGCATCTTTCCCTGTCAGGACCCACTTGCAGCACCCCCCTCCTGTCCCCAGCCAGGCTGCCGGTGTTGCCTCCCTAGCCAGCTACCATCGCCATGCGGCCATCTGCCATCTCTGTCTCTTTTGCCGGTGGACAGACGAGCTCCTATGGGCTCCTTGTGCCTTAGAGGGTGCAAAGGGAGGGTGTAAGATTGAGCCTGTCTCTGCACTGCTCCAGCTTCCCCATGTCCACTCACGCCATGGATCCAGATGGCCACCTCAAGGGGGTATACCCAAAGAGCCACTTGGGTTTTCCAATCACCTTTTGAACCTGGAAGGGGGCTTTTCTGATGGGCATTGACATGTCCTACTTCAGGGGGCCTCTTAAATTCCCAGAGCGATTTATATCGGGCTGCCCCACTGTGGGCATCCCTCTAATGGTCTGGTTTTCCACTGCCCATCTCCCCAATTCTTTCCTCACTGCTGGGACCACAGTACGTGGTTCAGGCCATTGAGCTGATTTGCTCTTACCTTCCTGCATCAGGGTCTTTTCTATCTGCTGGTCTGAATGCAGCAACTTTCCAAACAGGAGGCTATGCATTCACCTTGGAGCTGCCATCCATAAACCAAGGAGCGTGTTGTTTTTTATTTTTTTTATTTTTTATTTTTTTTTTTAAAGATTTTATTTATTTATTTCACAGAGGGAGAGAGATCACAAGGAGGCAGAGAGGCAGGCAGAGAGAGAGGGGGANGGCCTCGATCCCAGGACCCTGAGATCATGACCTGAGCCGAAAGCAGAGGCATTAACCCACTGAGCCACCCAGGCGCCCGCGTGTTGTTTTTTAATCGAGAGCTGTCTGTAGGGCACCGTCCACGTGGCAACAGGTTCCGGCAGGTGGTTCCGAAGTTGGTCCTGGGAGAAAAGAGGCTACGTCCTGGTGCCTGCGGTGGATGCCTACTTGCATCCCCCATTGGCATTCTCCTATAGAAACCATTTCCATTTTATTATGGAATTCTTCTGGGCGCTGCCTCCTTATTAGAGTGTTCGTCTGACCTGACGTCACCCAGACAGTGTGGGTGTCTCAGACTTCAGGATTATCTTATCCATTACTTTATTATCAGTGTCCTTTGGTCGTTGGGGTAGCTTTAATTAATGATTGATAGCAAAGTTATATATGTCCCTCAAATAAAAATTCTCTTATCCAAAGTCCCAGTAGTCATTGCTGGGAGGAGCCCACAAGCTTTGGACATAAGCCCCAGGCTGGGCACCACACAGGGCTATTACAAAAAGAATTTGTTCTTATGAGCATTCCAGAGCATTCTACACCATGTGGGCACAGGCAATCTTCCTGATTCTCATTTAGCATGACTAATGAATATTGCTTGAAGGGCAGATTTATATGCCTTTCTGTTTTACAATACCGGGTAAGGAAATGTTCCCCCACCAGATGTAATGTCCATCCCCAGAATAGAGTCAGGTAAAAAAGACACTCCATCTAAACCCTGTTTAAATATTCCAATTTTCATAGTTTTATTGGTTTTCCCATTTTTATGTCTCTCAACCAAAACGGAGCCCACATCACGGCTTCCATACCACAGTGTGTGGAGCCACTGTGTCAAGGAGTCTTGAAAAGTTTTCTTCACCACCCCTTGACCACTGACCACTTTTTGTGAAAGATACTTGGAGTCCCTAGTGAGGGGCTGAGCCAATGGACACTAGCCCTTTAGTCAATCTTTAACTTTTTAAAAAAATCTTTAACTTGATTAATCTGCTTGACCACAGGCCTAAGCACACACTATTCCTGGTCAGGTCTTGCAGTGTAATCTCGGCCTTCAGGCTTTTGATGTTTTTCTGAACTGGGATAGACTGGACTTGAAGTATTTTAATATTGAGGGAGCAATAAGAGGTCCTTTGGCCCACCCGGCCCACCTAACCTAAAGCTTTGTTTCAACCCCATCAATGTCTATTTTATCCATCCCATTTGTTAATAACCATCTGAAGATTTCCACCCAGTGGACGAGTCCTGTGACTCTCCCCCTCCGTTTCTCTTTCATTTTGCTTCTACCAATATTCACTTACTCACCTCCTTTCTTTCTTTTAAAAAAAATTTACTTATTTATTGAGAGAGAGAGAGTGTGAGTGGGAAGAAGGGCAGAGGGAGAGGGAGAGAGAGAATCTCAAGCAGACTCCCCGCTGAGTGCAGTGCCTGACTCTGGACTTGACCCCAGGACACTGAGATCATGACCTGATCCGAAACCAAGAGTCAGACGCTTAACTGACTGAGCCACCCAGGCGCTCTTATTCACCTTATTTCTTAATAAAGGTCTAAAAATTTCCATCCTGTTGGGAAGAGTCCCCTTGATTTTCCCTTTGCCTCTTCTCATCCTCTAATAAGCTAATGTTTTTACTAGCATCCAGAAGACCCAGGAGGGGAAGCCGAGACAGTAAATTTGCTAAGGCTTCATGAACTGGTTTTTCAGTTTTACAGCAATAGGGTTATACAGATGAAAGGAGCCCCCTTAACCACAGCATTCCCCATGACTTGGGTAATGGGCATGGTTAGTGGGTAAATATCCAGGTGGTCATAAGCCATTCCCAAATGATTTGCACATGAAGCCTATCAGCTGCTTCGTCTGGGGTGTTCCATGGGGGTTCATGGGGGAAGACTGGACAGTCCCCCTCCTCAGGATAAACAGACTTCACAGCGGCTTGTACCCAGTCTGCTAGGTTGACCATTCCCTCAGGAATAACCCCCTGTGTGTCTGGGTTGTGTACAGCCATCTGTGATTGTTCCAGAGTGGGCTGAGTGGGCTGCATAAACCCGACATGCCCTTCCCCTCTTCAGCAGTCAAGCCACAGAAGCTGCCCTGAAATCAGTTACACTCACAATCCATTCAATAAAGCTTCCATGGGGACCCGATGATACAGAACCACGTGGCCGCCCAGGAATCAAAGGGTTGCAGGGGGTTGAGACTTCAACCCACTATGGACCCAGAGAGAGAGCATCAGATCCCACAGGTTAAGGGCTCAGTCCCACGAGACTGCCCCCGCCCTCATTTCAGATGCCAGTCACAAACCCAGGTCATCACCCATGCTTCTGACCACATGGCTATAGATCGGAGGTTCCAATGGCCCCTCCTTGGGTTTGATTAATTTCTTAGTGGCTCACAGAACGCAGGGAAACCCTTATGTTTAGCAGTTTATCAAAGGATACAGACGAACACCCGGACACAGAGATATGCAGGGCAAGGTGCTGGATGGAGCTCAGGAGCTTCTTCCCCATGGACTTCGGGTACATCACCTTCCAGATGCGGTTGTGTTCGCCAAACTGAAAGCTCTCCAAACCCCATACTATTGAAATTTTATGGAGGCTTCATGTAGGCTCGATCCATTATTAACTTCATTTCTAGCCCCTCTCCCCTCTCTGGAGAAGCAGGGGGTGGGGGCTGAAAAATCCCAAGCTTCTGATGGTTTGGTCTTTCTGGTGGCCAGCTCCCACCCAGAAGCCCACCGAGTTGCCTCAGAGCAACAGATGCTCTCAGTGTTGGTACCGCTCAGGAAATCACAAGTCTTCAGGAGCTGTGTGCCACAGAGATGGAGACCAAGTATATATTTTTTATAATAAATCACAACATCACAGTGTGTTTTAGTGAATATTCAGCCTTGCTCATAAAAGGAAAAATTTGAAAAGAAGAACGAGATTCTATTTTTCACCGAGCAGATTGGCAAAAATCAAGAACTTTGATACCACAGTCAGTTATTGAGGGAAACAGGGACTTTTTTTTTCACGGTATGATTGTATTTATTTAATTTAAATTCAATTAATTAACATATAATGTATTATTGGTTTAAGAGGTAGAGTTCAGTGATTCATCAGTCTTTTTTTTTTTAATGATTTTATTTATTTATTTGTCAGAGAGAGAGAGAGAACGCGCACACAAGCAGGGGGAGGAGCAGAGGCAGAGGGAGAAGCAGGGAGCCCTTGCTTCAGGGAGAAGTAGGGAGCCCGATGCAGGGCTTGATCTCAGGACCCTTGGATCATGACATGAGCCAAAGGCAGATGCTTAACTGACTGAGCCACCCAGGCACCTCAAGATTTTATTTTTAAGTGATCTCTACACCTAATATGGGGCTCGAACTTACAACCCCAAGATCAAGAGTCACGTGCTCTATTGACTGAGCCAGCCAGGTGCCCCATTGGATAAGGTGACATTGAAACAGACATCTGAAGGCAGTGGGGCAGCAGACAGAAATTCAGCTGGTGGGAGCCACGACCAGCTTCTTGGCCATGTGACTCATGCAGTCGCATAAGAGCTTAGGTCAGGAAGGTCCTCATGCTTGGTGTCATGTTCTGTTCTCACTATATTGAAATTCTTAATTTTTGAACAAAGCCTTGCATTTTCAGTTTGTACAGGGCCTCAGAAATTATGCTGGTCCTATCTGGGGCAAAGTGAGGTCCAGGCAGAAGGGATATCAAGTTCAAGAGGTACAAATGTGTTGGCAACTTGGAGTCTGGAGTAGGAGAGAAGTCCATGGTTGTTGGCCTGCCCTTTATTTCTTTATTTCTGCCCTTTGAGCCTGTGCCCCTCCTCCCCTGCTGCTCATTGAGGCGCTGATCTCTCCAGGGCTGCCCAAGAAGGAACAGGGAAGGTAGTGAGGTTTCAGGTTCAGGAAAGTTCTGCCTTACCCAGTACTTGTCTTGAGTGTTTGGGGCTTGGCGGGTGTTTAAAGCTGACTCTTTTTCTTGAGGGGTGCGGAGAGGGTGTCCCAGAAGTCTTGGTCTGGTTTTCCCCCAAAGCAGAGCCTGAGGCAGAGACTTAGGTGTGAGTAGTTTGTTTGGGAGGTGACCCTGGAAAGCAGAAGGGAGGAAGTGGGGAGACAAGGAAGCAGGCAAAGCACCAAGGAGGATAGGATGTGTCTTCCAGGTTGCTGGCTTGGGTGGTGGAGCCTGGATTCCAGAAAGCCTGATGCAGACCGAATGCCTCCAGAGTGGTCTTCTGAACAGGAGGCTGGGCTTTCTTTCTCCAGCAGCTTCCATGAGGGCTGGAGGGCTGTTGTCAGGGCGCTAAGTGCCTGCACCTCTAGACTGCCCCTGAACTGCTGAGCTGCACCTTCCAGGAGATCCCAGAGGCCAGAAAATGGAGGCCTGCCTGGCGGGCGCTTGGAGGGGGGCTGCGGTGGGCATGCTGGGAGCTGCCCACTCCTGCTGCAGTTGCAGTCTGACGGGCCACTATTGTGTGTTTGCCTTGCTGGGGATAGTCACTGGGGGGCCTCATCGGGGGGTCCCTTAAGGAGGGCTAGCTCTTTACGATGGCTCCCCCCAATCCCAGGACCCCTCTAGCCTCTTTGTGCTGAGGCCTCCTGGCCCCCGCAGGAGATCGAAGGCTGCCTCTCTCCTGTGGGCGCAGCTCCGGCCTGCGGGCAGCACACCCCTGCGGCCGGCTTCCCTGCAAACGCAGTCAGCTCCCTCCCACCCCTGCCCTCTGCTTCTACTGCCAACCCTTCCCCCTTTGGGATTCTTGGGCAAGAGTCCGAAACCCAGTCATGGAGTCCCAGGGGACACCCCCCACCTCTCCGACTGGTTTCCTTGAAGCCCCCTCACCCCATCGCACCCCTCTCTCTAATCCCTGCCTCCAGTCTCTCCATGGCCTTCAGGATAAAGCCCTCCCACCTGGCCAAGACTCTCTTAGTTCCAGCCTCTTCCTACCTTTCAAATGCCACCTGCTGCCCCCAGGCCCCCTGTGCTCCACCCCTAGAACATGATGGCTCCTTCCCTAAACCTACTCCACCATTCACACCTCCATACCTTTGCACATGCTGTTCCCACTGTCTGGAAAGTTCTTTCCCTCTTCGTGGCTCGGAGAACCCTTCCTCATCCTGTAAAGCTCACTCCAAGTGGACCTCCGGCAGAGAATTTCTGCAGGCAATCAGTGTCCCCTGCGCTGTGTCCCCCCTGTACCATGCACACCTGAAATTGTGGTCTTGGGTCAGACCCCTGCCTTTGCATCCTGGCTCTGCTATGCGTATGAGTCAGGAATTGCTTCAATAATGTTGTGTAACAAGCCATCTCAACATTGGGGACTTACAACAAAGTCTTTATTTTGCTCCCTTATTGGCAAAGAGGGGGAGTAAAGAACTGAACCAGAGCAATAGCACAATCTGTCCAGTTCCATGAGTACTTTATATATATGCATGACTTCATTTACTCTTCATGCTGACCCTAAATGGAGGGCACTGACCTGTTCTAGGATGAGTGAACCAGATATCCAGAGCGGCTACATAACTTGCCTGGGGTAAGCAGCCACGCTAAGGTGCGATCCCGGACACAATACACTCGTGTGCTTCACTGCTTTGCTGCCCCCAGTGAATGGATGCCCTTGTTTTGGGGAAAGGATAAGAATGTGTTCAGGACAGTCAGGCCCCACATCCTTTCTCTTTGGGTGCTCTGAAGCCTTTTTTTTTTTTTAAGATTTTATTTATTTATTTGACACAGAGAGAGAGATTACAAGTAGGCAGAGAGGCAGGCAGAGAGACAGGGAGAGGAGGAAGCAGGCTCCCTGCCGAGCAGAGAGCCGGATGCGGGCCTCGATCCCAGGACGCTGAGATCATGACCTGAGCCGAAAGCAGAGGCTTTAACCCACTGAGCCACCCAGGCGCCCTCTGAAGCCCTTTCTGATGGTCTCTTAGCTCAGAGGCTGACTTCTGAGGCCTTTCGACTCTTTAGGCCCACCCAGGAATCTGGTCTCCCTGGAGACCCTGCTCCTCTGACAGCTGCCCTCCTCTTCTAGGGTCTGGATTTCAGGGCTCTGGGCTCATGGAGCAATGGACCTCACTGGGCCTCACCCAGGTGGCTGAGCTGGGGAAGGGCCAGGGACGGAGCTGCCCTGGGCTGGAAAAGGAGTTGGGGCACAGCCGGGTAGGGAAGGAATTGTCCTGGCCCCACAGCTTCACTCCTTGTTACCAGTACTGTGTAGCAGATAAGAGCAAGGCTGGCATCCAGGCCTGCCTCCAGCCAGCTGGGTGACCTTGGGCAAGTAGCATCTTCCAGAACCAGTTTCCTCATCCACAAAACGAGATACGGAAACAATACCCTCATGGGCTTAGAGTGCATGGAAGGGGTTTGGCCTTGGGCCGGGCACATGGCAAGTGCTCTGTAACTGATCACTGTTCCTACTTTAAAAAATTTTTATCATTCAGCTCTCAAATATCCATAGCCAAGTTTCAGGGTCAAGTGACTTTTCTCCGCTAGGCACACCCCCAGATCCATTTCTCAGAGCCTAAATACATTGGGAGTATGTGACCTGGAATATATAATTTCTCCCCTCCAGGCCTCAGTTTTTCTGTCAGTAAAATGGAGGTCCTCACACCCAATTTGTAGGAAAGGATGAAGCTAAATGAGATAATATAACAGTCCCATGTCCCCTTTCTGATCCTTAGTTTCCCAGTTTGTAAAGGGGTTAATTGGGTTGTCTGGCTCAAAGGAGATAGATTGGCAACTATTTAAGTGCACATGGCAAAAGCTTAATGAACTGTAACTTTATTTTTTTATTTTTATTTTTTAACTGTAGCTTTAAAGACATGTCCACTACAGAGCAGGTGTTCAAAAACTGCATGAGGAGTCTAAGTCACCTTCCAAGTTTTAAATTTTTATTCACTATGATAGAATATATTCCATCATATAGAATATAATTTCCATAATGTCCTTACTTGTTTTCATTTCCCATACTCTACCTGTTCTAAATGATTGACTCTCTTCTATGCCACTTTTTCTATCCACATGGGTAATAGAGATTTAACAATTCTTAGGATTATTATGATAATGATTATATGTTTTATTATAATACATGAAGGAAATATACATTCCTCTAGTATTCATTGCAGTTGACAAAGAACCTTCATACCCACTGTTTTATTAATTCTCCTAACAACCTGTCAGGTATTATTACTTCCATTTCCTAGGTGATAAACTTGAGGCCCAGAAAAAGACTTACTTGCCCAAGGTCACATGGTGAGTTGGGGGTAGCACCGGGACTTGGATCCTGTTATCACGTGTCTCGGAATGGACTCAAAGCTCCCTGAGGGCGGAGCGGTGTCCCTTCTCAGACTGTCCCCTCTTAGCTCCGCATCCATCAGGCTGTGTGTGCCCCAGACAGGGTGGAGGTGTCTCCCCCTCTGGTCCAGGTACAGAGGAGCGGACAATCCCTGTCAGTCTTTGCTGAGGGCCTTATGTGTGGATCCCAGTGGCTCCGGGGCCGGGCGGCGGGCTCTCGCGGGCACACCTGTCCGCGCTCCTGCCACAACTTGCCCGGTGCCCGCCAGTCGGCCGCCCGGGCTCCAGAGCTGGTGCTTCCCGTCGGCGGAGGGGGCACCCGCTCGGCTGGACCCCCCGCCGCGCCGCCGCTCAGTCCGGGGGCTTGGGCAACAGCTCCTGCTCTCCGGGCCTCCGTGCGTCTCCCCATCTTTCTGCACGATGGCCATAGGACCGCCCACGACTCCGTGGTCGCTAGGGTGGGGGAACCCCAACCCCGCCTCCGCGGGCAACAAGTGGGCGCGGCGGGGGCGGGGAAGGCCGGCGGCG
>LNAC01000035.1:425864-486815 GCA_002007465.1 Ailurus styani | reverse complement strand
GGAGTCTAGGGAGACTCGGCGGCAGGAGGGGCGCGACTGCCTGGAACTGGGTGATACGAGGGGGTCCCACTTGGGGGCCGTCTAGGCCGGTGGGAATGGGGAAGCTCGTCTTGGCGTCCGGAAAGCATGGAGGTTTCCTTACCCGGTGAGGGGAAAGGGAAGGAGCTCCACACCACCCACAGCATTTGCTCCAAGCCTGCAGGCTTCCAGGACCCCAGAGGTTTCCCTGGGGCAGCCCGCGCAGGCCTGGCCTGAGTGAGGGCCCTGGACAGGCCACAGCTGGAGAGTTTGAGAGTTTGATGGGTTCCCAGAGCCTGGCCCAGGACCTTAGTTTTAGCTCCTGTGGGAGAGGCTCCTAGCCTCACTTCAAGGGGCTTGTGCCATCTCAGAGCCCTTGGTGAGAGGCTGCCCCACTCCAGCCTCAGTTTCCCTGACTAGAGAGGCCCTTGCTGGCCAGAGGTGAAAATTGGGTCCCTGTTCCATCCCGTGCTAGGTGACCTAACCTCTCTGAGTCTGCTTTCTTCCTACAGGTTCTTCCCTGTGCTCAGAGCATTAGTGAGTCTGAATTCCACAGAATTCCTTTGACTTGTTTATTCTAATCTGATCACAAATGGTGGCTCAGGGTGTGGTTACAAAAAACACACAAAAAAATGATTTCTCTTCAGTTTTGGAAGAAATGGAAGAATTTTTCTTAAACACATTCTGCCGAGTTAGGGAATTGGTTTGCATTGGGGGAGGTGATCCAGTTGCTGGGAGATTGGGAGGCCAGCCAGGGATGAAAACTTTGCTAATGTAATCTGTGGCCACCCACTGGATGCCTGGGAGTTGACTACAGTGGATGAAGGGCAAGAGCACTGGTTTGGGAGTCAGATGTGCCCGGCCATCCTGCCTCCTGGGCTATGACAGCAGCTTAGGTGGAGGATCAGAGTTGCTTTGAGGGAGAGTTGAAATGTATGTGAAAGTTCTTTGTAAACAGCAAGCCACTGTAAATTACTAACATTAGCGCCTAATCTTATTGATAATATTTGGGCTCTTATAGATCAACCTTGTTAGAACTCTTCAAGAACATTTACCTCTAACAACTCTTGTGTTAACAGGGGCGTGACCTTACTCTTATTATTGTGATTATTATTTTTAAGTAGGTTCCAGGCCCAACACGCAGCCTGAAGTCTTGTGAGACCCTGAGATCAAGAGTCGCATGCTCTACATACTGAGCCAGCCAGGCGTTCCCCCTGTCTTAGTATTATTTTTATCCGAGGTTAGACTTTGTCTTCTATGGCAAGATAAAGCTGTCTTTAAGGGAGTGTGCTGACACAATCAGGGCCCAGAGAAGCAACAATGAATATTTTGCGTGCCAAGACGGAGGTGTGAGAGAAAGTGGAATTATAACCAATTAATATTCATAATAGGTGTTTTTTAGTTAAGCTATTAATCTCTAAGAGGGCAAGGTATTAATACCCTTAGTTCTTGCCCTTAGCTGTTCTTAGCGGGGCTGTTGGTTCCACGAGGAAAGTGTCTTAACTACTTTGTTCACTGCTGAGGCTCCAGCCCCTGGCACACACTCAGCCTATAACAAATATTGGAACGTCTCAGGGCCCGAAGTGCCTTTGATGTTACCAGTAAATTCATTCTCTCCTTTGACAATTGGAGAAACAGGCCCAAGATGGGAATGGACTTGTCCAAGGTCCCACGGGGATCGAATGGCTGAGCCAGGCCTCGAACCCAACAAAAATAGCAGAGCTAGGCTTTGCCAGAGCCCACAGCTTTCCCAAGAGCCCAAGGGGTAGCTCTTACTGTCCTTTGATCATGACTGAGGAAATAGGCTCAGAGAGGATAAGGTACTTACAAGCAAAGTCACATAGCCAATAAGGGTCAGATTTGAAATCCCACCCTCACATGAAAATGGGACCTGGCTTCTCTTTGAAATAGCCTGCCCGAGGTGAGCGGTAGACACCCTCCCCTGGGGCGTCAGCTCTCTCCAATGCTGCACAGTCACCACCCGTGTGCCTTCTCTCGGGGCCAGACTTTCCTCAGCCGGTGGGCATATCGTTTGTGTGGGTGAGCCCTGTCAGGGCAGGGAGTCTGTCTGCTTCCTTCACCCTGTGCCCCAGCCCTGTAGCCTTTGACTTGCCATGTGCGCTGAACTCAATGGGATGGGTAAAACCTGGGGCTCTCCCACTTTGAAGCCCATTTACTGCCCCATCCCTACAAGCTGGTCATCTGTTTTGCCCCCCAGGTATTTAGGGGACTCTTAGGCGGTGTGTATCAGGGAGAGACCAGGAGGAATTGGGCAAGCCTGGGTTGAGGAGAGAGGTGAGGAGGTTGACCTTGTGTTTAGGAAAAGGGGGATGGGAGGCAGGAGGGCAGAGGAGGACCGAGTTTCTCAGATTGACAGGAGCTCCCACGTGGGACCTGGAGATTTCAGTGCTGAGGCTCAGCCAATCTGGAAGCCTCCCGAACCTGCAAGACATGCCCTGGGCAGGCCACATGCCTTTTGGATCACCTGCTGGCATGGTCTACCCTCTTGGCCCTTCCACTGGGGGATGGAGCAACTGAAACTGAGACTCTTTCCCTGGTGGTTTCACTTCCCAGCCACCTCTTTTGGGTCTGTGCAGCACAAATTTCCCTGGTCCTTACATGCATTCTCAGAGAAACGTAAACGTTGCAAGAGACACAGTTAACTGAAGCCCGCAAATCTAGTGGAACCAGCTGGAGGGCTGGTTAGCTGAGGGCTAAAAGAGGACAGTCTTTTTAGACGATGCCAAGCAAATCTCTAGGGCTGGGGATACTTCAAATACTACGACTCAGGCTGGCGATAATTCAAATATTAGTATTATTAATTATAATTAGTTACTACTACTATTAATAATAATAATAGCAATCATTTATCGAGTCCCTAAACTGTGCTACAACTTTATTCTAACGAGTTTAATCTTTACAGCCATCTATGCTGTAGATAATATAATTCCCGTGAGGGAGCTAAGGCTCAGAGAAGGTGAATCATTTGCCTTATGTCACACAGCTAGCATGTGATAGAAGCAGGCATCAAACCTGGTTTTTCTGAATCTGAAGTCCATCTCCTTCATGAGCGTTTAGGGTGTCTGCTTTCTCTTTTATTCCTAACTTCTTTCCATTATGGTTCCTGGTGAGTAGGGGACGGAAGCCAGTCAAGTTTGCCTGACATCCATCAACCAGTCCCTGGTCAACTGGTCTCAGCCCAGCTCTGCCCATCTTGTTGTGTGAATCTTGGGTAAGTCCCAACTTTTTAGCCAGCCCTGGGTTTCCCCAGACATTTCATGTGGAGGGTAATGCTGAGCTTCCTTCTGCAGCTGAGGCCTGGCTAGGAGAACACCATTTAGCTGGGATTTGACCAGTGTGGGAATGGTGGTGGTTGAGGGAAGGGAGAGGTGGAGGTTTCCTTTAGCCCCACCCTTTGGTGACATCACACAAGACACCTCCAGTCCTTGGAAGCCCCGCCCCTAGTGACCTTCACCTGTGGAAGTGCCACCCAGTGCTTGGCATCCAGTGAATTTGCCCAGTCCCACAGCAGAAGCCATCGGACCTCAAGCTCGAGAAAAACTCTTGGGTAACCTAGGCTTGGCGGGGGGCCATGGAGGGTGGCCGGAAACAGGCAGGTCCTGGCAGCCTGGTGGGAGGATGACTCTGAGGATTCTCTGAGGGTGGTCTCTGGATACCTACCCTGCTCCTGCTCCTTTCCCCTGGATTCAGGGCCCTCTTTCCATGGGGTCAGCAGATGGGAAGTAATTCTGAAAATAGATGTATCCAGATGGAACGAATGGGGCCTCTGGGTGAGGTCTCAAGGAAGAAGGAAGTAGGGAGAAGGATCTCTTTATCCCAGTATGTAGCCTCTGGGTTCTGTGCTTAGGCCCCACCATGTCTGGTGGAGGAGGAGGGTCCTGAGGGAGCTATGACCACCCGAGGAGGTGGCTGTGAGCTCGGGCTTCACTGGTGTAGAGCCAATGGGTGGCTGGTAATGTGGGGAGACTGAGGACCCTGGATGCATGTCAGTTGCTAAAAGAATAAGGAAATAATTTATGGGAAAGGCCTTGGCTACCTGCTTTAGACCATTATTTTCCAAAGTAGTTCTGTGGCACGCAGATTGGCATGACAAGATGCAGGGTAGCCTCTGTGTGTGTGTGTGTACACATGGATGTATGTGTGCATGTGCACCTTGGGGAGGAGCTCCTGACCTCTCTGAGTTTCACTAGCCTCAAAAAGAAAATGGTCATAATACCTACCTCAGCAGGCGAGTTATGGGAATTAATTGCAACAAGGTTATAAAGAGTAAGCATACAGTAAGCACACATTTCAGCTGTCTTTACAATATAATTATTACTAGGAAAAGAATCTTTGGTCAGGTGGGCTTGACAAATGGAGGTTCAAGAAAGTGAAGCTGACTTCTGTGTTGCGGGACTTCTCAGAGCCTTTAATAGGCTGTTATGACTTAGAAAGTTCTCATAGTGGTATATGGAGCCTTGGACTAGATTTAATGGATCACGGGGACCCAAGAACTAGGACACTATCGCACATTATCATTCCCTGCTTTTCTCCCTTGTGGTGGAATGGAAACTTGGCTGGATTGGGCAACTCTGGGGAAGGCCTTCCTGTCTCTGAACTCTTGTTTCCTCAGTGTAAAACAAAGGTGCTTCATGGGACACTTTCAGAGTGTCTTCCCTTCCTTGGCTTCCCAAGGTTCTGAGTTGGAAAGTCAAAGTTGTAGACAAGGGTAGAGGCTGAAGCCCAGCCTCTTGGGGAGGAGACGATCTCCAGTGCTGGCTCCTCCACTAGCAAGGCAGGCCAGGGGTTCTCATGGATGGAAGCAGCCAGAAAGGTCGGCTTCCTAAACCTGAACTGTGCCATGCTGTCTGGGGAATGAGAAGTGGGAGAGTCCTGCATTCCCCTGTCAAAAGCAGTATTGTAGTGATTTGTTTAACTCCTGCCTCCTCACTGGACTAGGAGAGGGCAGAGACCAAAGCTGACTTGAGAAGTGTAATGCAGGGCGTGCTTAGGGATGCAGGTCAGGTTAGGGTGAGGAGAAGGGTAGCTGGGGGCTTTTCTTGATACTGCCTTCACTTGTCAAGCTCCCTGCATATATTGGACTGTGTGTAAATTATTGGGGGGCTTTGGAGGTGATTAGGGTGCTGCTGGTGGCAGAAACATGAGAGGTTTATCATGCCTGGATCTCCTTGTCTCTTACAATGACTGGTACAAATGTAGTTGCAACAAATATCTGATGAAAGATGGACAGAAAACCAGGAGTCCAATAGGCTCATTGGAGGGATGGGAGTTGTCTGGCAGGTGCTAGTGTTTCAATAGATATTTGACTTAATGAATGACACAGTGAATGAAGATAAGCCTGAATTAAGCAACTGGTTTCAGGCAAACCTATGTAGAGAATATATAACTGTGAAATGATTAATAGCATGTGCCACCTTGTCTTGCAAAGGGCAGTTCAGGGTAGTGGTTAAGATTGCAAACTTAGTCCAGACCGTGCCTCTGCCACCTCCTAGCTAGCTGGGTGGGCAGGGTCCTTAATGTCTCCTTGCCTCAGTTCCTTATCTGCAAAATGGTAATAATGATAGTGCCTACTCACAGGGTGTTATGAAGCATAAATGAATCAGTTATATGTAAAGTATTCAAAACAGTGTCTGGCACACAGCAAGTACTGTATAAGCATGTACTGTGATTTGTTTTCCTTTCGATAATCTCCACATACCATGAAGTTCCCAGGGGCAGGGATTTGATCTTTTTCCTCTCTGCCCTCCCCTGGACCCAGCACAGGACCTGAGGCAGAGAAGGGACTCAGTAAGTGTTTGGTAAATGAACAAATGAATGAGTGAATACCTTTTATATGGTACATTGTATAACCTATACAGGGGGAGTAGATGGGGAGGGGTGTTGGGGGGGGTGCAGTAAGGAGGCCCCCTAGAGGTGGTAGTTTGAACTGGCCTGAAAGGATTTCAGTGGAGAGAAAGGAAGTTAGCACAGGGTGTGTTATTTGGGTTAGGTGGGAAATAAGGGTAGGAGCAGGGTCTTGAAAGGCAAGGTAAAGTGTTAGATTTTATTTCTTTGGAATCAGCAGCCATGGGTGGAAGTGGAAAGGCTGGAGGAGGATCTTTTGAGTGAAAGTGTGGCTGACGGAAAGGGCTGTTTTTATAGAATCAGTTGTTAACTGGGGACTTTCTAGGGGAAAAAAGTGGCTTTTTGAGTTGGGGACTTTAAGGGTATGCAAGGGACTTTAAAGGGATGCTGTTAAGCTCTTTGATTCAACAGACACTGAGTAGCAGGTACGTGCAAAGCACCACAGGTTCACAAAACAATGAGACTAACTGCCTACCCTTCGTGAGCTCATATTAACGATTTTAATGCCCATGAGAAATGTTATAATGGTCAAAGGATGGGTATCTTATGGTAGACACTCAAGTAGAGAGATCATCGTCAGAGGTCCAGGGGGCCAGGGAAAGTATCACAGAAGAAATGGGTTTTGAGGGATGAGTAGGAGTTTACCAGGTAGGCAAGATGAGGAAAATATCTCAGGCAGAGGGAACAGCTTGTATAAACCTCTGGACATGTGAAACAGGCTCAGGGGTATGGTGAGGCTGTAGCTGGGTTGGAAGTACGTTGTGGCCGAGCAACAGGGCAGGAAAAGGTGGCAGCAACCAGATCATGGAAGCTGATGGAGGGTCAGTGGGAGACCCTGCCACTCCAAAGGGGCTAAAGGAAGAGGTGGCAGGTCTGTTTTTAGCAAGGTCACTGTCACTGGCAGGTGAACACAGATGTCATCATGAACACAGGAGAAAGCAGCAAGGGCTGCCGTGTGGACCTGGACTGGACTAGAAGTGGCTGAGGTAGTGAGCCGCCTCCATTCATTCCTCAACCATTGATTGAGCCCCTACGGCACATGAGGCACTGTTCTAGGCACTTGGGATACATCAGGGCCCAGAATAGTTGTGGAGGCAGAGCTACGATCTTCCTTAGGATGACTCCTCTCTTCGGAAACTCAGTGTAGGGATAAAGGGGGCAGGAAGGAGGGAATATGAATTGGGCTCCAGAGCCTCCCAGCTGCTGCTCATGGTGGGCCAGGGTGCCCTGACTCTGCTCTGGCCTCTCTCCCAGCTCCCTGCCTGGCTCACGGCCATGGCCATGATGGTGGCCCAGAAGCTCAGCCATCTCCTGCCTGCTTTGTGGCAGGCCCGCGGGGAGCCACAGCCCTCCGGGCAGCCAGAGCCCGTGTTCACGGTGAACCGAGCGGAGGTGCCGCCCCTCTTCTGGAAGCCGTACATCTACGTGGGCTACCGGCCGCTGCATCAGACATGGCGCTTCTACTTCCGCACGCTGTTCCAGCAGCACAACGAGGCGGTGAACGTCTGGACCCACCTGCTGGCGGCCCTGGTGCTGCTGCTGCGGCTGGCCATCTTTGTGGTGACCGTGGACTTCTGGGGAGACCCCCACGCCCTGCCCCTCTTCATCATTGTCCTTGCCTCCTTTACCTACCTGTCCCTCAGCGCCTTGGCTCACCTCCTGCAGGCCAAGTCCGAGTTCTGGCACTACAGCTTCTTCTTCCTGGACTATGTGGGCGTGGCCGTGTACCAGTTTGGCAGCGCCCTGGCACACTTCTACTATGCCATCGAGCCTGCCTGGCACGCCCAGGTGCAGACCATCTTCCTGCCCATGGCGGCCTTTCTCGCTTGGCTCTCTTGCACCGGCTCCTGCTACAACAAGTACATCCAGAAGCCTGGCCTGCTGGGCCGCACCTGCCAGGAGGTGCCGTCGGTGCTGGCCTACGCACTGGACATCAGCCCCGTGGCACACCGCATCCTGGCGTCCCCCGACCCGACTGCAGATGACCCCGCTCTTCTCTACCACAAGTGCCAAGTGGTCTTCTTCCTGCTGGCTGCTGCTTTCTTCTCGGCCTTAATGCCCGAGCGCTGGTTTCCTGGCAGCTGCCACCTCTTCGGCCAGGGCCACCAGCTCTTCCACGTGTTCTTGGTGCTGTGTACGCTGGCTCAGCTGGAGGCTGTGGCCCTGGACTACGAGGCCCGGCGGCCCATCTATGAGCCTCTGCACACCCGCTGGCCTCACAACTTCTCTGGCTTCTTCCTGCTCACTGTGGGCAGCAGTGTGCTGACGGCCTTCCTCCTGAGCCAGCTGGTGCGGCGCAAACTTGACCGGAAGACCCAGTGAAGTGGGGGTGGTTGGTGACTGGGAGGGAGGGAGGTAGAGTGGGAGCCCTGGAGTCCGGGCTTGGCTCCAGAGGGGAACAAGGCCTGGTAAAGTTGTTTGTGTCTGGCCTGTGGTGACTTTCTGTGAACGTTTCAGCTGCCAGAGGCGGTACTGGCCCATCCTTGGATTTAGTCCAGAGGCACAGGAGGCCTCAGCAACCCCCACCCCACCCAGATTTCACTGGTGGATAGGGAAGGGGCAGGCCCCAAATGTATGTAGGATCTTATCATTCCTTGAGCGCCAACCTGGAGTTTTGGAGTTGCACGGAGTCTCCGAAGGTAGAAGACTGTGCTAGGTAGAAATGGATCCACCCAGGGGCGCCTGGGTGGCTCAGTGGGTTAAAGCCTCTGCTTTCGGCTCAGGTCATGATCTCAGGGTCCTGGGATGGAGGCCCGCATCGGGCTCTCTGCTCAGCAGGGAGTCTGCTTCCTCCTCTCCCTGTCTCTCTGCCTGCCTCTCTGCCTACTTGTAATCTCTCTCTCTCTGTGTGTCAAATAAATAAAAATAAATAAATAAATAAAAAATCTTTAAAAAAAAAAAAAAAAAAAGAAATGGATCCACCCAGAACCCATACCTCCTTGGTCACCATCCCACATAGTAAGCCCCAGCCTTTCTAGCTCTGGTTTCTGTGACCCACACATCCTATTCCCAGGCTTTCTCCTGGTTACCTTGTTCATGATTCAATTATCCATTCAGTGTTTCCTGGGTCTCTGCTGGGAGGCAGGCTACCAGTTGGGTCCTGTGGATCCATGCAGGATGATGAGAGCTTTTATATGGGAATGACTTGTCAGGGGAAGCACAGAGGAGGAGTAATCAGTGCTGCCTGTGACCCTCACGGTCTTGGGTTGGGAAGGATGAATAGGAGTTTGCAGATGAAGAAGGGCATTCCAGGCAGAGGGTAAAGCCTCTACAAAGACCAAAGAGGTACTGAAAGGAGTTCAGCGGGGCTGGAGATAGGGGTGGTCTGGACTCTAATATGACCTGGATGCAATAAAGTGACCGATAACAGCAGCCTCTTTGCTTTTTGCCTCCTGTCTTGGGAACGGGGCCCTAGGGCCCCCATGGACCTGCTCAGCATGTTGAGGACGTTTTCCAAGGAGGGGCTGGGGCCCCCAGTGTGGGAACAGGGAGGAAGAAGGCAGTTGGTGTTTTTTTCTTTGCCTAGGGGTGGTTGGGGGCCTTATATGCTATATATATGAACTTTTTCTTTTTGGTAGGGAAGGGAGGGCAGGTTTATTACTAAATAAGTTTTAGAAGTTAAAAGAATGTATAAAATTTTATATAATCCCACGTGATAATTTGACAAAGATTTCATTTTTTTTGGTTTTTCCTTCAATTAAGAAGGATTTTATATGTTAACTTTCATAATACTGCTTTTCCACAGTACAGTTTATAATAGTTTTCCACAATACAGTGAAGGAAAATTATGAAGTACTGTTAAAAAAAATCCCAACTGAATAAAAAATATCACTCTGCTGGGCGCCTGGGTGCCTCAGTCGGTTGAGTGGCTGCCTTTGGCTCAGGTCATGATCCCAGGGTCCTGGGATCAAGTTTCGCATCAGGCTCCCTGCTCGGCGGAGAGTATGTACCTCCCTCTGCCTGCTGCTCCCCCTGCTTGCCCACTTTTCTCTCTCTCTGACAAATAAGTAAAATCGTAAATAAATAAATAAATAAATAAATAAATGACTACTGCTAAAATATCCTGTTTATAGGGGCGCCTGGGTGGCTCAGTTGGTGGCTCAGTCGGTTAAGCATGTTGGACTCTTGATTTTGGCTCAGGTCATGATCTCAGGGTTGTGAGATCCAACACTACATAGTACTCCACGCTCAGCCGGGAGCCTGCTTGAGATTCTCCCTCAGCCCCTTCCCCCACTCTCTCTCTCTCTAAAATAAATATTTTTTGAAAAGATCCTGTTTGCATATATGCAAACAGGTCCCCAACTCCAACAGGAGTTTAAAGGAGAAGCTCCTTTAAAAAGATCCTGTTTGTATATGATTTATAAACATCTGTAAAGAATATCTATGGGGACTGTGATTAGGGATGGAAGGATGAGTGGGATGCCAGCTGTCTGCATTTCTGAGGAACTTCCACAATCTGCAAAGTGCTTTCAACAAACACTACCTCACTTGATCCTCTTTAAAATCCAAGGTCACAGTTAAGCTGTGAAGGCAGGACTGGGAGATAGTTCTGGGAGCTGACAAACCTGGGACTCCAAATTTTTAGCTTTCACTTTTAACCTTTTATTTTCATTTTTTTTTAAAAGAGTTTATTTGACAGAGAACACAAGCAGGGGGAGCTGCAGGGGGAGAGGGAGAAGCAAGCTCCCTTCTGAGCAGGGATCCCAACGCAGGGCTGAATCCCAGGACCCAGGGATCATGACCTGAGCTGAAGGCAGACATTTACCCGCATGAGCCACCCAGGAACCCCACCCTCCTTTTAAAAAAATTTTATTTATTTGAGAGAGAGAGAGAGAGAGAGAGAGAGAGAGAACGATGGGGGGGAGGGGCAGAGGGAGAGGGAGACGCAGACTCCCCGCTGAGCAGGGAGCCGAGCGGGGGCTCCATCCCAGGATCCTGGGATCATGACCCAGCGGAAGGCAGGCTCTTACCAGCTGAGCCACCCAGCCCCCCCCCTTTTTTTTTTAACGTTTTCTAGATCCTCTCCCATGTGGTTTCATAGTTATGCTTGGATTTTTATTTTATTTTTGAGTTTCAAAAGTAATTCATAAACTCGAGCGTATGGTTACCACTTAGGTAGTGCTGGGGGCACCGGCTTTGGAGTTGGGGACCGTAGCCTCGGCTCCACCCTTCCTTTTGGGATGACTGGGAGGATGCAGCTGTGAGACTGGAAAACCCTGAGCCCGGGGTAGTTCTGTTGACCGCAAGAAAGTGCAACTAACTTAGCGAAAAGAATGCATATGCCTTGGGCAATGTCGCGAGCACGTTCACGCAGCCTGCTCGTGGGAAGCCAACTCGAATGAAAAGATCCCCAGGGACGCGAAGGCCTTGGTAAACCGAAAGGTGCTACACCCACCATACGACCCTGCGAGGCTAGGGGGCTGAGAGAAGGGGGCGGGGCTCGGGCCGGGGCGGGGCTGATGCTGGGGCGGTGCCTGCGTCGGCGGCTGCGGCGTAGCTCCGCCCCCGGCGTTGGCGCGGGATCCGAACGTCGGTGGAGGCCGTTAGAGCCATTCTGTGAGGCAGCTGGGGCCGGAACGCGGCGTCCAGTCGGCTGGGTGTCTGCAGCGGCCATGAGGCGGAGAGGCCATGAGGAAGAGGCTTGCGGTGTGTGGCTGGACGCGGCGGCGCTGAAGCGGCGGAGGGTGCAGGTGGGACGTGGGGGCGTGAGAGGGTGTTTGGAGGAGGGGTGAGGGGCCTGGAGGCGTGAGAAGGGAGGCGGTGGAGGTCAAGTTGGGGGTCCGAGAAAGGAACCTCTTTGGAAATTCTGAGACGAGAGGGATTGGAGCCTGCAGAAGGGTGAAAAATGGGTTTTGGGGAGACTGGAGAGGAAATGGGGCGGAAGGCAGGCAGGCTGTGGGTGGGTAAGGAAGAGACCGGGACAGTAAGGCTTCGAGGTGTGGGAGAGGGTAGAGAAAATTTGCTGTGAGGATTGTTGTTTTTGTTTTTTAACAGAACTATACTTGACATTCAATATCTAGTTAGTTTCAGGTGCACGTGATAGTGATTTGATATTTTTATACATTAAGAAATCCACAGGATAAGTCTGGTTGCCATGGTCACCATTACAATGTTACTACAATATTGTCAACTATATTCCCTACGCAGTGTTTCACCTTCCCATGACTTATTTATTTTATAACTGGAAGTTTGTGCCTCTTAATCCTCTTTACCTGTTTCTTCCGCTCCTCAGCCTCTCCCCCCTCTGGTAACTAACAGTTTGTTTCCTATACCTATGAGTCTGTTTCTGTTTTGTTTTGTTATTTAGATTCCACACGCAGGAGAAGTTGTACGTATTTGTCTTTTTCTGTATGACTTATTTCACTTAGCGTAATACCTACTAGGTCCATCCATGCTGTCGAGAATGGCAAGATTTCATTCTTAATGGCCGTGTAATATTTCATTGTGTGTATTTACCACATCTTCTTTACCCATTCATCTATTGATGGGTTGTGTCCGTATCTTGGTTATTGTAAATAATACTGCAGTGAATATGGAGGGGGTGCATAGATTTCTTCCATTTGGTGTTTTTTTTTTTAAGAGATTTTATTTATTTATTTGAAAGAGAGAGAATGAGAGAAAGAGCACAAGAGCAGGAGGGTCAGAGGGAGAAGCAGACTCCTGGCTGAGCAGGGAGCCCCATATGGGACTCCATCCTGGGACTCCAGGATCCATGACCTGAGCCGAAGGCAGTTGCTTTGCCAATTGAGCCACCCAGGCGTCCAGTATTTGGTGTTTTCATTCTCCTCAGATGAGTACCTGGAAGTGGAATTACTGGATTGTAATTCTACTTTTAGTTTTTTTTTTTTTTTAAGATTTTATTTATTTATTTGACACAGAGAGAGAGATCAGATCACAAGTAGGCAGAGAGGCAGGCAGAGAGGAGGAAGCAGGCTCCTTGCTGAGCAGGGAGCCCAATGCGGGCCTCGATCCCAGGATCCTGAGATCATGACCTGAGCCGAAGGCAGAGGCTTTAACCCACTGAGCCACCCAGGCGCCCATTTTTTAATCTTTTCTTTATGTTGTGTAACTATATATTTTAGGGTGTTAACTCTTTATCAGATATGTGATTTGCAAATATCTTCTCCCATTCAATAGGGTGCCTTTCTGTTTTGTCGATGGTTTCCTTCTCTCTGCAAAAGCTTTTTAGTTCAATGTAATTCTAGTTGTTATTTTAGCTTTTGTTGCCCTTGTCTGAGGAGACTGGTTCAAAGAAATACTGTTAAGACTGATGTCAAAGAGCTTACTGCCCATCTTTTTCGTCCAAGAGTTTTATGGCTTCAGGTCTTTTTTTTGGGGGGGGGGCTTCAGGTCTTAACATTCAAGTCTTTAATCCATTTTGAATTTATTTTTATATATGGTGTAAAATAGTGGTCCAGTTTCATTCTTTTGCATGAAGCTTGTCCAGTTTTCCCAGCACCATTTATTGAAGAGACTGTCTTTTCCCCATGGTATATTCTTGTCTCCTTTGTAGTAGATTAATTGTCTATATACATGTGGGTTTATGTATGGGCTGTCTATTCTATTCTGTTGATCTGTGTATGTGTTTTTGTGTCACTGCCATACTGTTTTGATTACTATAGCTTTGTAGTATAGTTTGAAACCAGGGAACATGATATTTACAGCTTTGATCTTCTTTCTCAAGATTGCTTTGTCTATTTGGGTTCCATACAGATTTTAGGATTATTTTTTTCTAGTTTTGTGGAAAATGGTATTTGGATGGATTGTATTGAATTTGTAGATTGCTCTGGGAAGTATGGATATTTTAACAATATTAATTTGTCCAGTCCATGAGCAGAATGTATCTTTCCATTTATTTTTATCATCTTCAGTTTCTTTCATCCATGTCCTACAGTCTTCAGAGTACAAGTCTCTCACCTGTTTGGATAAATTTATTCCTAGATATTTTATTCTTTTTTTTTTTTTTTTTTTTTTNTTTTTTTTTTTTTTTTTTTTTTGACATAGAGATCACAAGCAGGCAGAGAGAGGAGGAAGTGCAGAGTTTGATTGCAGGGCCCTGAGATCATGACCTGAGCCAAAAGCAGAGGCTTTAACTCACTGAGCCACGTAGGTGCCCCTTTATTTTATTTATTTATTTTTAAGATTTTATTTATTTGACAGAGAGAGAGAGAGAGAGAGAGAGAGAGAGAGAGATCACAAGTAGGCTGAGAAGTAGGCAGAGAGAGAGGAGGAAGCAGGCTCCTTGCTGAGCAGGGAGCCCAATGCGGGCCTCGATCCCAGGACCCTGAGATCATGACCTGAGCTGAAGGCAGAGGCTTTAACCCACTGAGCTACCCAGGTGTCCCTTTATTCTTTTTGATGCAGCTGTTAATGGGATTGTTTTCTTAATTTCTCTGATAGCTCATTATTAGCATGTAGAAATGCAACGGTAGTTGAATAGCTGTCTATGGGTAGTTGAATAGCTGTCTATGGTAATAGCTCCCTTCCTGGAGCAGGTCCTCTAAATTCTTTAAGGTAGTTGGGGGAAGAGCAACAGTTATTCCTGAGTCTTGTGTACCTTAAAAAATAATCAGCCTAAAATAATACATATGCCAAAGAGACACATTTTGGGGTGACAAATTTTGCTCCCTTACAGTGGCTGTAACCTCCTGAACAAAGTAATTGAGGGCTTTTAAAAAGCATTGTACAACTAAAGTCATTTTTTGAGAAATAATAAATGAACCACCTGTTCCTTTAAAAAATTTTTTTACTTAAAAATGTTTTGGGGTAGGTACATTCATCTGGTACATAATTTATAATGTATGGCAGTGATAGGCAGCGAAATATCTTCCTAATACTTTTAACCATCCTTGGCCCATCTCAGAGGCCACAACTTTCTTGCACATCCTTCTAGACATATTCTATATATGTATGAGCAAACAGTATCTATTCTTTCTTGTAAATAGTAGCATATTCTACATTGTTCTGCAACTTGCTTTTTCTTATTTATTGCATCTTATGTATCATTTCATATGCATCCACAAAGAGTTGCTTTATTCCTTGAAGAATTTTATTTATTAGAGAGGGAGAGAGAGAGAGAACAGAAGTGGGGGAGAGGGGCAGAGAGAAAGGGAGGAACAACCCCCCACCCCCTTGCTGAGCAGGGAGCGGTTTATTCTTTTTTAAAGACTAGATAGTATTCCATTATATGGAATAGTATCCATTATATGCAATAGTATTGCCTTAGTTTATTCACGCTGACAGTAACAAAATAGTATAGACTGGGTGGCTTAAACAACAGAATTCATTTTCTCATAGTTCTGGAAACTGGAAGCCCAAGATCAGAGTGCTGGCATGGTCAAGTTCTAGTAAGGACTTTCTTTTTGACTTGCAGACAGTGAGCTGCCTTCTCCCCATGTGCTCACATGGCCTTTTCTTTTTTTTTTTTTAAGATTTTATTTACTTATTTGATAGAGAGAGAGATATCACAAGTAGGCAGAGAGGTAGGCAGAGAGAGAGGAGGAAGCAGGCTCCCTGCTGAGCAGAGAGCCGGATGTGGGACTCAATCCCAGGACCCTGAGATCTTGACCTGAGCTGAAGGTAGAGGCCTAACCCACTGAGCCACCCAGGCGCCCACACATGGCCTTTTCTTGGTGCATGTGTGTGTGGTGAGAGAGAGTGTTAAAAATTTTGGGGGCGGGTACCTGGGTGGTGCAGTGGGGTAAGCATCTGACTCAGTTTCAGCTCAGATCATGATCTCAGGGTCGTGAGATTGAGCCCTATGTTGGGCTCCTCACTCAGAATGGAGTCTGCTTGAGATTCTCTCTCCCTCTCCCTCTATATCTCCCGCTCATGCTCTCTCTTTCTCAAGTGAATAAATAAATTTTAAAAACAATTTCTTTTAACTTTGTTAAAAACTGGTTCTTTGACTTTTTAAGACTTCTAGCCCAGGGCAGAGTACTAAAGGATGTAGAAACTGCCTTTTCCTATAGTAGCTATCAAATAAGCATACATTTGTTTGAGTTTTAATGTCAGTCATTAAGAGACTGTTGTTCATGGCCAGTGTTTTAGAAAATATGCCCCTTCCCACTTGATCCCTAAACAAACTGTTGTTTGGGAGCAACTAGTGGGGTGGTTTGTAGTTTAGCCAGAAAATAGATGTCTATGTTTGGAGTGAGTTTGTTTTTCTCTTGGTCCCACAGAGGCATGACAGGCTTGGCCTCATTACCTAGGCCTTGGTGTGGAGGATACTGTATTTGTTTTCATTTCAGTTTTTTTTTATTGCGAGAGTAATATATGTTTGTAAAAAAAAATTAGTATAGAATTAAGTAGAAAACAGAAAGCTTCACTGGTGGTAGCTGTTTTTAACAATTTGGTATTTTTTGAGACATTTTCTATGTGTATAAATATATCTTTCTCCCACAAAAGAGATTATTTCAAACATATTCTGTTATTCACCTTCCACTAAATACATTATGGAGAACTTTCTATGTGAGACATGAGTTTTAGTATGAATTTTTCAAAAGGCCATTTTAATTAACTTGATTTTCACATTTTGTATTTTAACTTTGCTACCTCTTTATTAAAACACTGAGAAATATTTCTGAAAGGTTTCTCCACACAATAAAGAGATAAAAAGATTTTGTATGTATTTTGTGTAGTTGCTATCTCTTAGGTGTATTCTATTTCTTCTTCATCTGTAATGCAGTTTAGTTTCTTACCCTTGAAATATATGTAGCAGAGAAGGAGAAGTGGGCCTATGAAGGGGACAGAAACGGGAAGATAACAGAAATCTTGGCTGAGTCGTCAGTGGTTTCTGACAGTCTTGGCAGAACACGAATACCACCGTGACATTCTGCGGCTTCACTAACATTCAGTCCATCAGCAAATTCTCTGGACTCTACCTTCATATGTGTTCAGATTCTCATAATTTCCTACTATTTCTACCACTGCTGCCTGACCCAGAATGAGAGTGATCTTTTGCTCACTGTTAATTTTAAAGCCATCTAGAGATTTCCTATCTTCTGGTAAAACCCAGAATCTCTGAGGCCTACAAGGCTTGATTTGGCCATGTATGTTTGCCTTCTCATACATTTTAGACCTCATCTACTATTGTCTCTGCCTCACTCTGCTGTAGTCATAATGGCCTTGCTGGCCTTCAAACCAAGTATACCTCTGCAGGGACTTTTGTACACCTTGAAATGCATAGTGGTTAAAATGCCGCATGGCTCTGCTCTTCCATTTGTTAGTTTGTCAGCTTATCATTGAGTCCATTTCTTAACCACCATAAAATAGCCTTTCCCTTATCCTCTACTCCCTAACACCTTAGTCTTGCTTTATTTATCTCCATAGCCCTTTTACCATTAGATATGCTATATACTGTATATTTACTTGTTCATTTATGATCTTCCCCTACTAGAATGAAAGTTCCATTAGGCAGTCCTTCAAACAGTGGCACATGGTAGATAACGCAGTACAAATTTATTGAATGAGAGAATGAATTAATCCATCTGAGCTTCGCTTTCAGAAAACCTTTTAGCTATGGTCATAGTTGCTCATTCTGTCTTTCTCTGATGAGAAGATAAGTGGGAGGACTTTGGGTTTTTTAGAGTAAAGATGGATGGGAGATGACCTCCAGTAAAATGGCAGTTAAAATGTGTACTTAACAGGGGCATTTAGGTGTTGCAGTTAGTCAAGCCTCTGACTCTTCATTTTGGCTCAGGTCATGATCTCAGGGTCGTGAGATTAAGCCCTGCATTGGGCTCCATGCTCAGCAGTCTGCTTGAGATTTTCTCTCTCCCTCTGCCTCCCTACTCTCAAATAAATAAATATTAAAAAAGAAAAGAAAAGAAAAAGTGTATACATAACAACAAAAAAACCCTTCTGAGTTACTTACTGAAATGAGGAGAAAAAAAAAACAAAAATAGAGGAGAAAAGTATTTCACTGAAATTGAATAGGCTCAATAATACTGAAATCCATGGTAGCAACAATGTTGGGGTCGGTGCTGTAAGACTGATACAGATCTGTAAATGTAACTTAACAAATATTTATCAATATGATCTTTATGTAATGGCTTATGGTTTGTAAAAGTTTTTTACATGTACTGTTTCACTTAACTTTCTCAGTAGCTTTGTGAGGGAGGTGAGATTATCTCCATTTTGCAGATGAAGAAATTGAAGTTCAGTTAGAGATTTGCTTCAGATCACATCAGAGTAAGTGCAGCTCTATGGCTTGATTCCAGCTCTCTGGCTTCTGACTCTTGTTCCAGTGTGTTTTTCTCATAATGTGTAAGGTGTCCTCAGATGATAAGAAGGTGAATAATGAATAAGATAATTCTAACCCTCACAGCATGGAATATGGTAGGTATACAGATAACTGTCAGACAGACAGTAAGTTCCTTAGAGGCATAAGGAAATTCTAAGCATTTAGATAAAGAAGAGATTACATTTCATTTTGGGTGGAGGGGTGGTGGTTTTAAAATATGTCCACAAATTCTTTGATACCTCTCTCTTTAACAGGTGGATGTTAAGGCCCCCCCCCCAAGTGGGGGCTGTACTTAGTGACTCTAATGAATAGAATGTGATGGAAGTGTTCATATTAGAATTCTGAGGTTAGGTCATAAATAGCATTGCAGCTTCAGCCTCATTCTCTCTTTAGGGGAAGTCGGCTGTCACGTTGTGCAGACACGCAGGCAGCTCTGGAGACCTTCGTGTGGTGAGGAACCTTATTGAATTTGCTAACAGTTGTGTGAGCGAGCCACTTTGAAAGTGCATATTGCAATCCTGGTTGATAACCTTAAATGTAACCTAATGAGACTGAGTCAGAACCACCCAGATAGGCTGGTTTCAAATTAGTGATGCATAGAAGTTGTGAGATAATAAATGTTGTTTTAAGCTGCTAAATTTTGTGGCAATGTGTTGATGCAGCAATAGATAATACAGATTTTAGCTTTGGCAATGGAGTACTACCTAACAAAAACTTAAAATGGGGGAGTGGCTTTGGCATGGGGCAATGGGTAGCAGCTGGAAGGACTTTGAAGAGAGTGCTAGTGAAAGCTTGAAGAGCTTGTAAGAAACTATTTCTAGAACTGGGATGGCCTTTGAGGAGACTGTGGGTAAGGGTTTAAAGGAAAGTGAGAATAATCTTACTGGAAACTAGAGGAAAGGGAATCCTTGTTATGTAGTGACAGAAAGTTGCCTACAACTACTGTTGGCTGTAGTAACGTGGAAGATAGAGAATGTACCTAAGGAACTCGGTGATGTGATGTAGCTAAGGAGATTTACAGGCAGTGTTGAAGGGCTACCTGGTTTCTTCGTGCTGGTTATAACAAAGTGCCAGAGGGGAGAGAGAAAGAAGCTGAAGGAAGGCCAGTTAAACAAAAAAGAGCCTAGAATTGCTGGTTTTGAAAATTCTCAGCTTTTTCAGGTGGTACACAGTGGATTTTTCTTTGCAGGAAGTTTTTAAATTACTCATTTAACCTCTTGTTTTAGGTCTTGTCATCATTAGTCACTAGGGACTTGTCATCATTAGTCACTAGGGAAATGCAAATCAATACCACAAGGATATACCACTTCACATCCACTAGGATGGCTATAATCAAAAAGACAGATAATACCAAGTGTGGCAAGTATGTGGAGAAATTGGAGCCCTCATATATTACTGGTGCATGCATAAAATGGTATAGGCAGTTTGCAGAACAGTTTGGCAGTTCCTCAAAATGTTCAACAGAGTTATCATATGACCCAGCACTTCTTTTTTTTTTTTTTTTTAAGATTTTATTTACTTATTTGACACAGAGAGAAAGATCACAAGCAGGCAGATGGGCAGTCAGAGAGGAGGAAGCAGGCTCCCTGCTGAGCAAGGAGTCCGATGTGGGCCTCGATCTCAGGACCCTGAGATCATGACCTGAGCCGAAGGCAGAGGCTTTAACCCACTGAGCCACCCAGGCGCCCAGACCCAGCACTTCTGCTTTTAAGTATAGACCCAAGATATGAAAAGATAGTCTGCATTAAAACTTGTACATCAGTGAACGAATGTTTGAATGTTTGTAGCAGCATTTCTCATAATAGCTAAAGAGTGGAGGGTGCCTGGGTGGTTCAGTGGGTTAAAGCCTCTGCCTTTGGCTCAGGTCATGATCTCAGGGTCCTGGGATCGAGCCCTGCATCAGGCTCCCTGCCTGGCAAGGAGCCTCCTTCCTCCTCTCTCTGTCTGCCTCTCTGCCTACTTGTGATCTCTCTCTCTCTCTCTGTCAAATAAATAAAATCTTAAAAAAAAAAAAAAGTTAGGGAGTCCCCAAGACCACACTTACTTCTCACATTGACTGCAAGTTCGAGGGACCCCAAGACCACTCTGAGGTTTGTTAATTTGTTGGTAGGACTCGCAGAACTCACTGAAAGCTGTTAAACTCTTCGTTACAGTTTATCATAGTGAAGAGATACAGATTAAAATCAGCCAAAGCAGATTCTAGGAGATTCCAAGCTGAATTTAGGAGAATTCAAAGTGGAAAACTTGCAGCATTCTCTCTGGGTAGTCAATATATTAGATAGCGCTAACTACTTCTGGCAATGATATGTGACAGTACATACAGAGTATTGCCAACCATGGAAGCTCACTGAGCCTTGGTATCCAGAGTTTTTATTGGGGTTTGGGTTGTGTAGACATGGTTGACTACTTATGTGGCTAACCTTAGTTTCTAGCCCCTATGAAGGTCAAGCTGATCTACATGGCCCAAAGCTCCCACCATAGATCACATTGTTAGTGTAGACTGTCTGGTGTGACCCTAGGCCTCAGGTAAACAGACACTCCAATCAGGACATTCCAGGGACTTAGAGATTACTTCCCGGGAGCTGAGGGTTAAAGCCAGACCTCTCTTTGATAGATGCTTTTACTACAGTGGGAGTAACTCAGTTTGACTAAAGTGTAGTATAGATGTAGGGGAGTTGAAGGAGTGATTAGGAGGGTTAACTAGTACCATGTTGGAAATTCACAGAAGGCATTTGACATAGTAGTCTCTAAGAAGATTAGCCCAATGGTGGTTATATGAAAGTAAGTGGTACACTGGAAGGTAGGCTAGAGAAATTTGGAGGATATTGCAGAAATTTAGGCAAGAAATAATAAGGGTCTAATCAGGAATAGTAGAAGTTTAAATTTTTACTTTTGGTGGATTATCGATCTCTATAGTTACATATCTAAAGTATGATTATTATGCTTAAGTAGGACCTAAATGTGGACTTGGCGGGAGTTGGGAGGTCTCTGAAATATTTCCCTTTTTTTTTAAGATTTTATTTTTAAGTAATCTCTATACCCAATGTGGGCCTCAAATTCACAGCCCTGAGATCAGGGGTTATAAGCCCCACCTACTGAGCCAGACAGGTGTCCCTTAAGTATGTTTTTAAACTGTGACTTTGGTCCACTTATTTGCATCCCTTAGTATCTCTCCTTTTTTATAGGACCTTTGCATTTTCCCTTTAGTTCCATTCACATTTAGGAGCCAGCAATTGGGCCCTGAGTTAAGTAGTTGATTATAGAGAAAAAAGTAAAAGTTGTATTTTGAGGGCTGCCTGGGTGGCTTAGTTGGTTAAGCATCTGCCTCCGGCTTGGGTCATGTTTCCAGGATCCTGGGATAGAGCCTGCATCAGGCTCTCTGCTCAGTGGGCGGCCTCTTTTCTCTCTCTTCTCTCTCTGCCTGCCACTCTGCCTACTTGTGATCCCTCTCTCTCTGCCAAATAAATAAAATCTTAAAAAAAAAACAAACCCAAAAATTATATCTTGAAATAATGTTTGGAAATTGGCAGATTTAATAGACATAGATATAATATAGATATATATCCTAGATATAATATAGGCTGATTGTGTATACAGTTGAGCCTTGAACAACTCGGGTTCAAACTGCATGGACCCACTTATTTGAGGATTATTTTCAATAAATACAGTACTGTAAACATATTTTCTCTTCCTTATTATTTTCTTAATATTTTCTTTTTTCTAGCTTACTTTATTGTAAGAATACATTTAATGTATGAAGTATGTGTTAATTGACTCTTATCAATAAGGCTTTTGGTCAGCAGTAGGCTTAGTCAATAGTTTTTGGGGAGGCAAAAGTTATATGTGGGTTTTCAACTATGTAGGAGCTTGGTGACCCTAACCCTCACGTTGTTCAAGGGTCAGTTGTATATATTGTGTGTGTATGTATGCGTGCGCACGCGCACACACACAGTAATAAATTCTTTTCACAAAGTTGACACCTTCCAGGGGGATTTGGGTATTTGTTCCAGAGTGGAGATTTCTACTCCATTGCATTTTATTTGAGGCATCTATTTTCCAATTTGAGTGAGCTCTTCTTTCTTTCATGGGACTGTTAACTCTGCTATTGAGAGGGCCACATTCAGCCATTGCTATATTGGAGTAGTTAAAATTGGGTGGTTTAAACAGATCTTCAATACATAGTCTTATTACGACAAAATGGATGGCAGACGTATGAAAACACTATACTACAATGTTTTCTGTCATGTGTAACATCCTTTAAGTGAGAAAAATCTCATTTGCGAGAAGTACCCTTTTATGAGACTAATGAAATGCTAATGGATATAGACCTGTCAGGTTGGCAGTTTAGGAGTTGTGATACTTAAATTGCTTTTTTCTTCTATCCCTGTTGAGTTTTCATTAGGTTTAGATGAAGAATCAGTGCCAAGTGGTTCTAGAGAATATTCTTGCAATAAATTTAGTATTGTTAGATTACGTTGGGAGGAGAACCTTCAGTTTTCAGTGGGTATACCTCTCATTTGTGCTCTGGACCTTATGTGTGACATCAGTTACAGTGACAGGAGCTCATCTTCACTTTGATAACAGTACTGGAAAAGCGTTAATGTTTTCTGAGAATTTTGTTGACGTTGAAACTATAATGAGTAGTTATATACATAAAACATAACCAGAATGTGTTCTTCCTGTATATCTGCCTTTTTCCTAAAATGTTTATTAAATTGAGTACTTACTATGTGTATTAAGCTAGTTCTTGGAGGACAGGATAAAAAGTATGTGAATCAGATGTTTATACCAGGATTTTGTTAGGTAAGTCTTGAAATACCAAGTGATAAATGTCAGGTTTAGAAGGGGAAGAGATCACCTCTGGTTCTGGGAATCAGGAATGCTTGGGGCTCTGCTGAAGTATATGTAGCATTTTAGATATGGGTGTGAAAAAGGCCCTTCTATGTGAGGCACAAAAATGAGGAAGGCAGAGTCCAGAATAGGGAGTGGCATGTGAGAATTATGCTACAGTACACATGAAGGGGTTTAGGTAATGGAGAAAAGGGTAACTCGAATTATGCTGGTGTGTGCAGTCTGAGAGTCAGTACTTTATGCTATAAGGTAGTAGAGAAACTGTTGATAGAATTTGAGCAAGGTGGTATACTCTCAGTTGTGCTACAAGGTTAATCTAAATATTGGGTATGGGACTGATTAAAAGGTATTGAATGCTTATTAGCATTATACTCTTTAGATCCATCCATGTTGCAGATGGCAAGATTTCATTCTTTTTTATGGCTGAACAATGTCCCACTCTGTGTGTGTGTGTGTACGTGTGTGTGTGTATTACAGTACATTTTCTTTATCCATTCATCTATCAGTGGACACTTGGGCTGTTTCCATAATTTGGTTATTGTAAATAATGTTGTCATAAACATAGGGGTACATATATCCTTTTTGAATTAATGTTTTGTATTTTTTTTAAAGATTTATTTATTTGAGAGAGAGCACACAAGCAGGAGGGGCACAGGGAGAAGGAAAAAATCTCAAGCAGACTCCACACTGAGTCAAGCAGACTCTTCCACTGAGCGTGGAGCCCAGTGTGGGGCTCAATCTTATGACCTGGGGATTGCAATCCCAACCAAAACCAAGAATTCAGAAGCTTAACTGACTGCGCCACCCAGGCACCACTAGTGTTTTTGTACTCTTTGGGTAAATACCCAGTAATGTGATTATTGGATCATATGATAGTTCTATTTTTAATTTTTTGAGGAACCTCCATATTGTTTTCCACAGTGGCTAAACCAGTTTGCATTCCCCCTAACAGTGCACGACGGTTTCTTGCATGAGGGTTTCTTTTTCTCCACATCCTCACCAATGCCTGTTGTTTCTTGGGTTTTTGATTTTAGTCATTCTGACAGGTATGAAATGAAATGTCACTGTAGTTTTGATTTGCATCTTCCCAATGATGAGTGATGTTGAGCATCTTCATGTGTCTGTTGGGCATTTGTATGTCTTCTTTGGAGAAACGTCTGTTGATGTCTTTTTTTTTTTTTTTTTTTTTTTAAAGTAGGCTCCATATCCAGTGTGGAGCCCAGTGTGGGGCCTGAACCCATGATCAAGTCCGGAGCCAAGATCAAGAGTTGGACACTTAACCAACTGAACCACCCAGGCACCCCTGTCCATGTCTTCTGCCCATTTTTTATTCGGATTATTTGGGGGGTTTTTTGGTGTTGTGTTGTAGAAGTTCTTTATATTTTTTGTCTATTAACCCATTATCAGATATATCATTCACAAATACTTCTCTTCAGTAGGTTGTCTTTTAGTTTTATTGATAGTGTCCTTTGCTGTGAAGAATTTTTTATTTTGATGTAGTCCCAATAGTTTATTTTTGCTTTTGTTTCCCTTGTCTCAGGAGACATATCTAGAAAAATGTTATGGCCACTGTCAGAGAAATTACTGCCTGTGCTCTCCTAGGATTTTTACCATTTCAGGTTTCACATTTAGGTCCTTAATCCACTTTTTAAAAAAGATTTTATTTATTTGAGAGAGAGAAAGAGGGCACACAAGAGAGTGCACAAGTGGGGAGGGGGTTGGGGTGGAGAGGGTCGGAGCAGAAGGAGAAGCAGACTCCCCACAGAGCAGGGAACCCAACTCCGGCCTTGATCCCAGGACCCTGGGATCATGACCTGAGCCAAAGGCAGATGTGTAACCTACTGAGCCACCCAGGTTGCCGGTCCTTAATCCATTTTGAGTTTATTTTTGTGTATGGTGTAATAAAGTGGTCTGGCTTCATTCTTTTGCATGTAGCTGTCTAGTTTTCCCAACACCATTTGTTTATTGCATATTCTTGCCTCCTTTGTTGAAGATAAATTGACCATATAATTGTGGGTTTATTTCTGAGTTTTCTGTTTTGTTCCATTGATCTATGTATCTATTTTTATGCCAGTATCATACTCTTTTTGATTGCTACAACTTTGTAGTATAACTTGAAATCTGGGCTTGTGATACCTCCAGTTCTGTTTTTCTTTTTCAAGATTCTTTGGCTATTCAGGGTCTTTTGTGGTTCCATACAAATTTTATGATTGTTCTAGTTCTGTGGAGAAATACTGTTCATATTTTGATAGTATTTTGCTAATATTTTGTATTAAGTCAAGTAAAATCTGTAAAATAGATTGCTTTGGGTAGTATGGGCATTTTAACAGTATTTGTTCTTTCAATCCATGAGCATGGAGTATCTTTTCATTTGTTTGTGTTGTCTTCAGTTTCATCAGTGTTTATAGTTTTCCAAGTACAGGTCTTTTACCTCCTTGGTTAAGTTTATTCCTAGGTATTTTATTATTTTTGGTATAGTTGTAAATGGGATTGTTTTCTTAAGTTCTTTTTCTATTTCATTATTAGTAAATATAGAAATGCAGTGGGTTTCACTGATTTTTGTATCCTGTAACCTTATTGAATTCATTTATCAGTTGTTTTTCGGTGGAATCCTAAAGGTTTTCTATATACAGTACTATGTCATCTGCAAGTATTTTTCTTGTCTAATTGCTGTGGCTAGGACTTCCAATATTGAATAGACGTGGTGAGAGTGGACATCCTTGTCTTGTTCCTGAACTCAGAGGAAAAACTCAGTTTTTCACCATTGTGATGTTAGCTGTGGGGTTTTTACATATGGCCTTTATTATGTTGCGGTATATTCTCTCTAAACCTACTTTGTTGAGGGTTTTTTCTCATAAATAGATGTTGTACTTTGTCAAATGCTTTTTCTGCATTTACTGAAATGATCATATGGTTTTTATCCTTTCTCTTACTGATGTGATATATATCACATTGATTGATGTGTGAATATCAAACCACCCTTGTGTCCCAGGAATAAATCCCACTTGATTGTGGTGAATGATTTTTTTAATGTATTGTTGGATTGGGTTTGCTAATATTTTGTTGAGGATTTTTGCATTTGTTCATCAGAAATACTGACCTGAAGTCAGTAGTATTTTTGTAGTGTCTTTATCTGTTTTTGACATCAGGGTATGCTGGCTTCATAGAATGAATTTGGAAGTTTTTGCTTCCTCTTCTATTTTTGGGAATAGTTATTATTCTATAATAGAATAGGTATTAGCTCTTCTCTAAATGTTTGGTAGAATTCATTTGTGGAGCTGTCTGGTCCTGGACTTTTGATTGTTGGGAGTTTTTTGATTACTGATTCAATTTCATTGCTGGTAGTCGGTCTGTTCAAATTTTGTTTCTTCCTGATTCAGTTTTGGGAGGTTGTATGTTTCTAGGAATTTATTCATTTCTTCTAGGTTGTCCAGTTTGTTGGCATATAATTTTTCATAACAAGCTCTTACAGTCCTTTGTATTTGTGTTATAGGACTTAGTATTCTTATAGTCATTTAAATAGCTATATATTATTAGTCTGACCCTTCCCATAAGCTATAAGCTTTACCAGGTCAGAAACAGTCTGTTTTGTTCCTCAATATATTCCCAGTATCTAGCATATAGGTGCTAAAATACTTGCTGGCATACTATTTCACATGGTTTCACATATCTAGGATGTTTTTCATATAAAATTTAGAGAGCCATGTGCTTCTTTGGATTTCCTCATAGCATGGTGGCCTGGTTCTAGGAGTGAGGATCTCAAGAAAGCAAGACAGAGTGCATGGCATTTTTATGACCTAGTTTTAGAAAAAATGTAGTGTTATTTCTATCATACTTTATCAGAGACAGTCACAAAATTCTTCCCAAGTTCAACGTGAAGGAATTTGGACTTTGCAACTTGAGAGGAGTGGCCACCTCAGCTTCTCCTAATTCCAATCTCGATGTATTCAATTAATCCGGAATGCAGTGCTTGTGTACTTTATCTATATATTTTGTTCTGGCACGTGATTCCAGGCATAAAGCTAGTCATCATAGGGCTCACCTCATTTGTTTTCCTTCTTTCAGGGCTCACAATCCAATGCAATTCCTTTTGTCCATCATCTCTTATCAGTTGTTTCATGCATTGTATCCAGTTTTCTAGTTTTATATGGTGGAGGGGAAAGTTCCACGCCAGTACTGCAAGTTAGAGTATGAGTTTTACACCAAGGATTTCATTCTTTTTTTTATCCACTTAAGGTACACTTTAGTTTCCAAATGTAAAAATGAAGTCAACTTTGGACTAGAATTAATAATTTGAGTTCATTTCAGACCTATCTCCAACTTACAACATGAAAATCGGCAAATCTCGTTTCTTCTTTGGTTTTCATGCAAACTGAATTGAATATAAATTACCCTCTTCTCAGGGTTTTCCAGGCATTCCAAAACAAGCAAGTGGAAACAAAAACAAATCACACTAAATAAAGATGAGGTTATATTTATAGTTAGTTGACAAAACTTACTTCCCTAATCCTTTCTGGTGCAAATTCATACTGTAAAGTATAAAGGGGCCAAGAGTTTATAATAGTGGCTGTTTCACTGCTCTTCCTCCTGGTAATTACCAATCAGTATTGAACCCAAGGAACTGTGTAAGCCTTTTATGTGAATTAACTCACCAAATCCTTGTTAACAGTCCTATGGGATAGGTACTTTACTGTCCTCATTTCACACATGAGAATGAGACCTAGATTAAGCACTTGCATAGGGTCACACGGTAGTAAGTAGCAGTGGCAGAACTGGAATTGATTTGAACTCAAGCTGTGTGAGCCATGCTCTTAACTGTATGTGACTGTTTGAAAACCACTAAAAATGTGACAACTACTGCTGATGTAGAATCATTAGTTACCTTTAAGTATAAGAGAGAGTATTATTCCTGAGATCACTTCAACAAATCCTGTTTAGTCATTGTGACTGATTTCTGAGGGGAAGCAGAAAGATTGGGCTATAGTTGGAATATGTGATTTCCTGAAAAAAACAAACATCATCGGTGTGGCAGGAAATGGTAGATGATGATGTACAGCAAAAACTACCTAGAAAGTAGGAGAGGAGTGGAGTTCAAAGGGTCCGGTGTGGTTCCATGAGGGTCAGATATTTATTGAATCTCCTGTCTGGCAGCTGTTTTGATATTAATAGGTTCTATTATCTTTTCCTTCCCCTTCTCAGACACATTTAATGAAGCCAAACACCAAAATGCTAACACTCTTTCCTGGAGAGAAAAAGGCTAAGATTTCTTTTACTCAAAGAATTCCACCTACAGGCATCCGGCAGACCAGCATTGCTTCCTTCTTCACCTTGCACCCAGGTATGATGACCGGCCTGGGAATACCCAGGGAACAAAAAGGAGTATGTGCATTTTTCCACGCTGGAAAATTTATGAGAAGTGGTGACACCAGTGCATTGTGTTAAACTTAACTAATTCATTAGAAGAGGATATTAAACAACAAAACATCCCCTTTTGCAAAGCATTATATACATGCTTTTACCAACATTTTCTCATTCTTTGTGCTCAGTCTAATACTAAATATTTGTATTCCCTGACAGAACAGAAAAGTATGCTTGGGGAGTTGGGGTCTGCAAGGGAGCTGTCTTCCCTAGTCGTGGATCGGCCATAATGAGCAGTCTATATATGATTACTTGATAACAAATATTCCTGTGTAATGCTTCTCAAATTGTCAGAGTTCAAAGATGCTTTTTTCTTAGAAAGGTTGGCGTAAAGCTGGCTTGTGTCTCATCATCCTTTGGCAGTTCTTTGCTTACATGTCCCTTTTCAAGGGACGAGCTGCCTCAGAGCACAGGGTCTGCCAGTTGGGAGGGTTTTGGGAGGACAGCTCTAACTCTTGATGTGATTCCCAGGATTGCTTTGCATAAAGCTTCAATATTTACTGTCCATGCCCCAAACAGAAACTTAAAATAAGCACCCCTTTGCTTTAACTAACAAGGGCAGATTTCTCTCAAGGACACTTCTGATTTCAAAAAGATTTTTTTTTAAGTAGGTTCCATGCCCACCATGGAGCCCAACATGGGGCTTGAACTAATGACCCCAAGATCAAGACCTGAGCTGAGATCAAGAGTTGGATGTTTAACAGTCTGAGCTATCCAGTTATCCCCCGCTATTTCAAAATTCTGGTATATTCTATAATCTGTTGAATTCTTAGGAAAAGTTGAGAAATCTTTCACAAAACAGTTTCTGCAGTATAATTCTTATTGGAGAAGGAAAAAGGAAATCATTCAGCTTTGTAATGAGATCTTGGTATAATTTGGGGGAGGGGTAGTCCACGTTATTCATCCTTAAGGCAGAACAGTATCCATTCCATGCCTGATAAAAGGGACAGGCTGGACACTAGTATTTGTTTATTATTGTTCTGCCAACTGGTTGACTTAGCATCTAATTGTCTTTATTCCCTTTCCCAGGTAATGTCTGCAGAGTAGAGGCCTTTTGCATTGTCACCAGAGGGTTTTTTAGAGTTGGATGGTTAATGTGATCTTAGTGACCTTACAAAAATTGTGTTGTGCGTATTTCTCAAAGGATAATATCCAGGAATAAATATTTGGCCAAGATCACTATTTAACAGAAACCATCTTAAATAAAAAACAAAAGCAAAACTCATGTGTTCTGTTAAACCCCATATCCTAAAACACAGCTGGAAAAGTACGCTGTGGTCTGAGTATACCTACCACATTTGACTTTATTAGGTAGGTCATTGGAAGCACCCATGTATTTGAGTAGTGGAATATAAGGTCTGTGGTTTGGAAGGATCATTCTGGCAAAAGCAGAGATTGAAAGCAGGAAGATCATGGGGAGCCTGGGTGGCTCAATCGGTTAAGTGTCTGGCTTCAGCTCAGGTCATGATCTCCAGATCCTGGGACTGAAGCCCTGGGGACTGATACCCCGCATCGGGCTCCTTGCTCAGTGGGGAGTCTGCTTCTCCCTCTCTGCCCCCCTCCCATTCTCTCTTCTGTCTCTCAAATAAATAAATAAAATCTTAAAGAAAAAAAAAGCAGGGAGATCAGCTCTAAAGGTGTGTGATGAGTCTAAGACCCCTGCACTAGGTGGTGATAGTAGCTGATAGGGATTTCAGAAAAAGCCTGCTAAATCCTGCTCAGGGCAGAGATTTCCTGCAGAATAATTATTCACATCTGTTTTGCTAGGAAAGACAAATGGTGGTGACCAGAGGAGCGTTTCATCTCATATAGAAAGTCAGATCAACAAAGAGTCTAAGAAAGATGCAACCCATCTAGATCATCTGATCCAGGGCTTGGAGGATGATGGCATGTCACCCCCATTAGCCACTTCAACCCCTGCAGATACCCAGGAAGCTGGACTTTCTCCTCATTCCCTCCAGGCTTCTGACCACCACAGAATGGGAACTCCATTTTTGACTATGCTGTCTTTGCCCCAGCCTGACACCTTGGTCTGTGCTGGAAAGAGTAAAGCCTCATTCTCTTGTTCCATCACTCAGAACTTGGAAGGTTCTTACTTGCTGGACCAAAAGGAAGGAGATAAAGACTCTTTCTGGAAAAGGGAATGGCTTCATGGATCTAAGGAAGAAAATGAGCAGTATGTGGAGAGACGCGTTCAACCACCTGGAGGCAAGGGCCTTCAGCCCTTGGACAAAATTAAATTGGAAAAGGTGTCTGCCAGAGAAACCAGGCAGGACCCCATCCTCCTTCAGACATACAGGAATTCCTGGAATGGAGAAAACACAGACTTAGTGAAACAAAGACCTTGTCCTATCTCTGCGTTTTCCTTGGACAGTGAAAAGAATGACTCCTGGAGTCAGCTTTTCACTGAGGATTCTCAGGGCCAGCGGGTCATTGCCCACAACTCTAGAGCTCCTTTCCGAGACGTAACAAACAATCAGAATCGGGGCTTAGGGCAGTTTCACAATAGCTCTTGGGCTCAGTGCCAGGAGAGGCCCACTCAGTTAAATCTGCAGCCTGATTTGCTCTTTACCCAGGACTCTGAAGGTAATCAAGTTATCAGGCACCAAGCTTTATGATGGTGGTTTGGTTCTAAAAGTACCTTGAGATGACAGAGTTATAGGAAAATATTGGGTGGGAGGTGGGGAGGGAGGCAAGGGATGAAGTTATTATTGAGAATTTTCTTTGTGTAAATAAAGCAGGTAGTGCCCCTTGTTGAGACCGTATGATTGGCGTCGTGCCTCTCCCCGAGGAAGAGGTGATTGGTAACCTTGGCCAAGTCTGTGATGAGCACTGAGGGGAGGTAGGGCAGGTACTTATCCTTCCACTAAAGAGCCCTTACTCAGCCTGAAAATCCCCCTCTTTGCCCTTTCAGATGCCTGACTAGGACATTGCTTCTTTTTTTTTTTTTTTTTTTAAAGATTTTATTTATTCATTTGACACAGAGAGAGAGATTACAAGTAGGCAGAGAGGCAGGCAGAGAGAGGAGAGAGGAGGAAGCAGGCTCCCTGCTGAGCAGAGAGCCCGATGCGGGCCTCGATCCCAGGACGCTGAGATCATGACCTGAGCCGAAGGCAGAGGCTTTAACCCACTGAGCCACCCAGGCGCCCTAGGACATTGCTTCTTATAGATGTGTGTTCTAATCTCTGGCTGTTATCTTACCCATGCAACCTCGGGACCATTATTCCTGACACCTTTTTGAGGGATAAGGGATATTTCCTAGGTCCAGGGGTATGGAGGCAGGGAGGATAGAGAGATGAATAGAAAGTAGAATGATGGTAGGGTGTTTTTGTGTTAAAGTAGGCTCCACACCCAGTGTGGAGACCAACCAGTACAGGGCTTGAATTCATGACCCTGAGATCAAGACTTGAGCTGAGATCGAGTTGGATGCTTAACCAACTAAGCCACCCAAGCACCAATGGTAGGCTTTTAAAAAAACTGTTGTTTTATTTCTGTGGGGACTTTATTTACAGCATTTTAAAGTTTTATGTTCTAATTTTAAACATCTCTCTAAAAAAAGCCTGTGCTGGGACACCTGGGTGGCTCAGTCAGTTAAGCATCTGCCTTCATGATCTCAGGGTCCTGGGATCGAGCCTCGCATCGGACTCCCTGCTCAGTAGAGTCTCCCTCTCCCTCTTTACCCCCCACTTTTGCTTTCTTTTCTCTCTCAAATAAATAAAATCTTTAAAAAAGTAACAATTTTGTAAAAAGCCTGTGCTATTAAAAAAAAAAGCCTGAGGCTACATAGCAATCTAGATGTGATATCACTCTTCTACAAGGTGTAAGAAAACTCCCTTTGTAAAACTATGAATCCAAAATGGCTGTTTACAAAGCTGACTCTAGTGGTAACTAAAACATTACCATTTTTTTCTGAAAAAGCAACTTTTTAATAGTTGTATGTTCTATCATTTCCATGGGTCCCATCTCAACACCCGTGTTCTAGCCAAGATGTTAGCCATCAGTGGCAGTTTCTCATGTTGCAGGTGTGCTACCTTAGGAGGCTTAAACAGCCTCTACGGGGCAAGTGTGCAAGTTCTAGGATGGAACTACTTTAAGAGTTTAGGATAAAATCCCTACAGAAGGGGACAAGAGGCTCCCTACAGAAGTTTTCTCTTATATAGGCAGGATTTTATAAGGAAAGAGGGGAATCCAGGAACCTGTTTATGAAAGTTCACATACCCTTAAAATTAGTAGGAATCCTGTACTCATGAGAGATACCACAGGGTTACAACGCAGAGACAAACAGCACATGCAGCATCTCTCCATATCCTTCATTTAATATCGGGTAGTGCTTCAACCCAAACACATACAGGATACATACCATAGAGAAAGGGACCTGAGGGCGTCTGAGTCATGCATGGTGTGGTAGGTACAAACCTTGGCCCAGTGCAAAGGAGCAGTCAAGGGCCTGGAAGAAGGATGGTGCTCTGTTTCTCCTTCCCATTTCTCTTTCCTACTGGGCTTAAACTAAAGTCCATGAAAGAGAAAGCATTTTCAATCAGTGGAACCCATGAGGCCCCAGGGCCTGGGAGGGTAGATTTGGTTGTACAGTATTACAAAATATATTTAAGAAAAAAACAGCCCAGGCCTCCCAGCAGCAGCCCAAGTGTCAGCTGGTCCAGAGGTCCGACCTCTACATCTAGGGACAGGGAAGAGGGAGAAGGTGATTGCTGGGCACTGGTGTCAGTTTATGATGGAGCAGCATAAGATTTTCTCTGCCCTGTCAACACATACAAACATTTATAGCCCCTCACCCCTGCTCTGCTGTAAGGAAGCCGCTGAGAGTGATAGCTGGGCACAAAGTGTCTGGTGAGACCAGTTATAGGGTCTAATGCAGTGAAGTAAGCCATTCATTTAGGACCTATTTTCACACAGAGGCAAGGAAAAACCAAACTTCTGTCTCACCCTTTAGACTGAGACATTCCAACCTATACATTTACCTGTAACAAGTGTCTTGGTGCAAAACAGTCCTTAGCTTCTGCTAAGGTTTAAAGCAAAGGAAGCATTATCCAACTCTTCTCTTTCAGTCCAAGCTCTAGCTTTCAGCAAGACTGCTGCAAAAGATTTCTAACTGAGAGGCAGAAAGGTCTGTGGTGAGGAAGGCAGCTATTGAAGGAATTCCAGGAGCATGAGACTGAATTTGCAGAGCTGAGTTCTGTCAGTTTCCTTTTCTACTAATATCTTCTTCTTTCAGAGCAAATTTCCTCCTTAGGACCTCAGAGATAAGGACAGCAGGGTCTTCCTCCTTCAATAAACTGCGGTTCCTGGAGACAAAATAATAGCTTGTATTTATTAAATACTTGCTCTTAGGCAGTGTTTTGTGTCTTTGAATACATTATTTAGTCATCACAACAATCTTACAAAGTCTTTTCAGATGAGGAAACTGAAACAGCAGGGTTCTGCAGTTTGCCCAAAGTCTCTAAGCACTCAGCCAGTAAGCAGCAATAGCAAATCCAGAGTCCCAAACCAAGCTAACTGGTTTAACTAGAATGCTTTACTATTTCCCGAAATGGCTATAAAATGTGGGCAAAAGTAAAGGACTATCAACCAGTTAGAGTTGGCCTATGGTGGCTAAGCTTCTGCTCCCACCATCTGACGCTGTCTTAGCATTTCCCCAGGTCAGCAGGGGAAACACTACGGATGTGGCTATTCCGACCTTTATTAGTTCTCGAGAAAAGGTGGACTGAGGATTTCCTACAACCGTGCCTGCTCATCAGGGGAATGCTGAGATGTTTTTAATTGGAAAGAACACTTAACATGAGTTCTACCCTCTTAACAAATTTCTAAGTGTATAATACATTATTGTCACCTATAGGTATAATCTTTTTTTTTAATTAAAAAAAGTTTTAAATTTCTTTTTCACCTTTTTTTTTTTAAAGATTTTATTTTTTGACACACAGAGAGAGATTACAAGTAGGCAGAAAGGCAGGCAGAGAAACAGGGAGAGGAGGAAGCAGGCTCCCTGCTGAGCAGAGAGCCCGATGCGGGCCTCCATCCCAGGACGCTGAGATCATGACCTGAGCCGAAAGCAGAGGCTTTAACCCACTGAGCCACCCAGGCGCCCTCTTTTTCACCTTTTGACACCCTTCACCTTTTTCTCCCATCCCCACCCTGAGCCTCTGGCAAACACCAATCTGTTCTTTGTATCTGTGAGCTTGTTGTCGTCATCGTTTGTTTTTTAATTTAGATTCACATATAAATGATCATATAGTTTTATGTCTGGCTTGTTTCGCTTGGCATAATGCCCTTGAGGCATTATATTATTGTAAATGGCAAGATTTTTTCTTTTTCTTTTTTTTTGAGATGGGGGAAAGGGCAGAGGGAAAGGGAAAGAGAGAATCTTAGGCTCCATACCCAGCACAGAGCCCAACACAGGGCTCATCTAACAACCTTGAGATCATGACCTGAGCCGAAATCAAGAGTCAGACGGTTAACCTACTAAGCCACCCAGGCACTTCCCACCTTTTTTTTAGAGAGAGGGGGAGGCCAATGGCAAGATTTCAATATTTCTTTTAAGGCTGAATAATATTCCATTCTGTATATACACAATTTCTTTATCCATTCATCCACTGATGGACACTGAAGTTTTTTCCATATCTTGGCTATTGTAAGTAATGCTGCAATGAATATGGGGGTGCATATATCTTCTCAATTTAGTGTTTTTGTTTTTGGATAATACCCAGAAGTGGAATTGCTGGATCATATGGTAGGTTTGTGGTGGTGGTGGGGTAGTGAGAAGAGAGAAAATCTTAAGCAGGCTCCATGCCTAATCTCAAGACCCTGAAATCATAACCTGAGCTGAAATCAAGAGTCAGATGCTTAACTGAGCCACCCAGGCATCCCTCATGTGGTAGTTGTTTAATTTTCTGCTTACTGTAAAACTTCAGTGTGTGTACCAATTTATATCGTACCCATAGTCACAAGGGTTCCCTTTTCTCCACATCCTTGCCAATACTTTCTTTCGTTCTGATAGTAAGTCTAACGGGTGTGAGATGGAATTTGTGGTTTTGATTTGCATGTCTCTGATGATTAGTGATGTTGAGCATCTTTCATGTGTCTATTGGTCATCATATGTCTTCTCTGGAAAATTGTCTATTAGAGTCCTCTTTTTTTTAATCAGACTGCATTTTTGGTCTTGTCTTTTCCTTTCTTGCTATTGAGTTGTATGAGTTCTTTATATATTTTGGACATTAACCCTTATCAGACATATGATTTGCAAGTATCTTCTCCATGCAATAGGTTGCCTTTTCATTTTGTTGATGGTTTCCTTCGCTGTGCAGAAGCTTTTTACTTTGATACAGTCCCATTTGTTTATTTTTGCTTTTGTTGCTTTTACTTTTAGTGTCTGGTTGAAAATATATCATTGCCATGACCTGTGTCAAGAAGCTTATACTGCCTGTGTTTTCTTCTAGGGAGTTTCATGGTTTCTGGTCCTAACATTCAAGTCTTTAGTACATTTTGAATTATTTTTTGCGTATGGTCTAAGATAGTGGTTGAGTTTCATTCTCATTCGTATATGGCTGTCCAGTTTTCCCAACACCATTTGTGGTAGAGACTCTCTTTTCCCTACTGTTATGTTCCTGGGTCCTATGTTATAAATTGACCATATATGTGTGGGTTTATTTCTGGGCTCTGTTCTGCTCCATTGATTTGCTTTTATGCCAATAACATTTTAATTACTATAGTTTCGTAATAGAGTCTGAAATCAGGGAGCATGATGCCTTCAGTGTTGTTCTTTCTCAAGACTGCTTTGGCTATTTAGGGTCTTTGGGGTTCCATACAAATTTTAGGATACTTTCTTTTAGTTCTGTAAAGAATGCCATTGGACTTTTGATAGCAATTGCATTGAATTTGTAGACTGCTTTGGGTAGTATGGATATTTTAACAATATTCTTACAATCCACGAGCATGGAATATTTGTGGTTTTCTTTTTTTTTTTTTTTAAGATTTTATTTGACAGACATAGCGAGAGAGGGAACACAAGCAGGGGGTGTGGGAGAGGGAGAAGCGGGCTTCCTGCTGAGCAGGGAGCCTGATGTGGGGCTGGATCCCAGGACCCTGGGATCATGACCTGAGACAAAGGCAGATGCTCAACGACCGAGCCACCCAGGCTCCCCTATTTGTGTTTCCTTTACTTACTTTCCTTGACGTCTTGTAGTTTTCAGTATACAGCTCTTTCACCTCCTGGATTAATTTTTATTCTAGGTATTCTATTTTTTTGATGCAATTTTAAATGGGGTTACTAATTTCTCTGATAGTCTGTCATTAGTGTATAGAAACACAACTGATTTTTACTTACTGATTTTGTATCCTGCAACATTTCTAAATTAGTTTATTCTAACAGTTTTGTTTTTAGTTTTTAGGGCTATTAGGGTATTATATTAGGGTATAATATGTCCTCTGCAAATAATGAGTTTTACTTCTTTCTTTCCAGTTTGGATACGTTGTTTTGTTTTTGTTTTTTTGCCTAATTGCTCAGGCTAGGACTTCCAATATTATGTTGACTAAAGTGGCAAATGAATGGGCATCTTCTTATTCTTCATCCTACAAGAAAAGCTTTCAGCTTTTACTGCTGAGTGTTACATCAGCTGTGAGCTTGTCATAGCTGGCCTTTATTATTATGTTGAGGTATGTTCTTCCTATACCTGCTGTTGAAAGTTTTTTATCACAAATGGGCATGGAATTTTGTTGAATGCTTTTTCTGCATCTACTGAGATGAACATATGACTCTTATCCTTTATCAATGTGGTATATCATATCAATTTGCAGATGTTAGACCATCCTTACATTCCTTGAATAAACCCCACTTGATCATGGTGTATGATCCTTTTAAGGTATTGTTGAATTCAGTTTGCTAATATTTTGCTGAGGATTTTTGCATCTATGTTCATCAGGGATATTGGCCTATAATTTTATTTTCTGCTGGTGTCATTGTATGGTTTTGGTGTGAGGATAATGGTGGCCTTGTAAAATGAGTTCGAAAGAGTTCTCTCTTCTCTTTTGGAAGAGTTTGAGAAGTATTGGTGTTCTTTGAATGTTTGGTAGCATTCACCCAATGAAGCCATCTATATGGTCCAAGATTTTTGTTCATTAGGAGGTTTTTGATTACTGATTCAACCTCCTTACTAGTAATCAGTCTGTTCAGATTTTCTATTTCTTTATGATTCATTCTTGGCAGACTGCATGTTTCTAGGAATTTATCCATTTTTTAGGTTGTCCATTTGCTGGTGTATAATTTTTCATAGTAGTCTCTTATCCTTTGATATCTGTGGTATTGAAATATCTCTGTTATTTCTGATTTTGAGTCCTCTCTTTTTGGGGGGTGATTCTAGCCAGAGGTCTGTCAATTTTTTTTTTATCTTTTCAAACACCCATCAATTAATTTGATCTTTTCTATTGCTTTTTAGTTTCTATGTCATTTATTTCTGCTCTAATCCCAGTTATTTCCTTCCTTCCTAACTTTGGGTTTCATTTGCTCTTCTTTTTTTTCTGGTTCCTTAAGGTGTAAAGTTGTGTTATTTCGGAATTTTATTTCTTGAGATGGGTACTCACTGCTATGCTTTGTTGCATCTTCTAAATTTTGGTATATTTACATTTTGTTTGTGTCAAGGCATTTTTTTCTCTTTTGGTTTCTGATTTGACCCCACCCCACTCCACCCAGTTGTTCAGTAGATGTTGTTTAATCTCCACATATTTGTGAATTTTCCAGTTTTGTGTAACTGATTTCTAGTTTCATATCACTGTAGATGGAAAAGATGCTTGATATTTCAGTCTTCTTAAATTTATTCAGACCTGTTTTGTGGCCTACCCTACGATCTATACTGGAAAATGTTTCATGTGCACTTGAGAATGTATATTCTCTTTGTTTTGGAAGGAATGTTTTGTATCTATCATCTGTTAACTCTACCCAGCCTAACATGTCATTTAAGGCCAGTGTTTTCTTATTTTCTGTCTGGATGATCTATCCATTGATATAAGTGGGGTATTAAAGTCCCCTGCTATTATTATATGGTTGTTTCTCCATGTCTTAATATTTGCTTTATATATTCACTTTCTTTTAGTTTCTATTTATACGGAGTATCTTTTTCTATCCATTCATTTTGTGTTTTTACATCTAAAGGAGTCTCTTGTAGGCAGCATATGTTTTGTTTTTTAATTCATTTAGCCATTTGATTTACATTTAAAGTAGAATTACTGGTATATAATAAATTTGCCATTTTATTAATTGTTCTCTGGCTATTTCTGTAATTCTCTGTTCCTTTCTTCTCTTGCTCTCTTCCTTTGTGGTTTGATGACATTCTCTAGTGGTATGCTTATATTCCTTTTTATCTTTTGTGTATTTACTACAGGGTTGTGTTTTGTGGTTAAGATTAGCCTTAAGTATAACAACTTGTACCTGTTAACAATCTATTTTAAGTTGATGAAATAGTTGCCAACTTAAGTTTGATCACATTCTAAAGTTCATTTTTACCATGTTTTTGATGTCATATTTTACATCTTTTTATTTTGTGTATCCCTTCATTAATCAGTTATTTTTACTACTTTTGTCTTTTTAACCTTAACAATAAGTGATGAATCCACTATTTTTATTATTTATCTTTCCAGTGAGATTTACTGTTTGGTATGTGTTCCTGTTACTGACTAGTGCTCTTTTCAGCTTAAAGAGGTCACTTTAACATTTCTGGTAAGGCTGATTTAGTGGTGATAAACTCTTTTGGGTTTTGGTTGTCTGGAAAACTCTTTCTCTAGTTCTGAGTAACTCTGCTACGTTGGAAGTTTTCTTCTTTCAGCCTTTTGAATATATTTATTTCTCCCTTCTGGCTGTGAAGTATCTGCTGCAAAATGTGCTGATAGTCTTATGGGGGGTTTCCTTTTACATGTTTTCTCTTGCTGCTTTTAGGGTCTCTTTGGGTTCATCTTATTTGCAACTTTCTGGGCCTCCTGGATCTGGATGTCTGTTTGCTTCCCCACATTAGGGACATTTTCAACCATTCTATTTTCTTTAGAAAAGATTTTATTTGAGAGCAAGAGAAAGTGCAAGCACAAGCAGAGAGAGCAGAGGGAGAAGCAGCAAGGCTCAATCCTAGGACCTTGGGATCGTGACCTGAGCCAAAGGCAGACACTTAACTGACTAAGCCACCCAGGTGCCCCTCAGCCATTCTATTTTCAAATAAGATTTCTGTACCTTTCTCTTCTTCTGGGAGCCCTATAATGAGAACATTAGGCCATTTGATGTTGTCCTTTAAGGTCCTTAAGCTATCTTTACTGCCCTCCCTTCTTTTTTCTACTTGCTGCTCTGATTAGGGGAATTCTATTGCTTTGTGTTTGAGTTCACTTATCCTTTCTTCTGTTACACTAGAAGGGTTCAGGGTAAACTAGATGAATTTTTTAGTTCAGTTATTGGGTTCATCAGCTCCGTGACTTCTATTTAGTACTTCAGTGTATTTTCCATCTCTTTGTCGAAGTTCTTTGTTCATCCACTTTCCCCAGTTTGATGAGCATCTTTATGACCTTTACTTTGAATTCTTTATGAGACAGATTACTTATCTGTTAAGATATTTTTTTCCAGAGGTCTTTATGAGAGATCTAGAATTCATAGTAAAACGTTCACATCACAAGGGAACCATGGGAACAAAACTCCAGCTTGGAATAGGTTTGAGTTACCTAATATATTAAAAAAGTGTCCTAGATATCTAGAAAATAGGTGCTTTAAATTCTAGTGAACTTAAGAAATACATCTTTACAAAGACATTTTACTGGTCATTAGGTAGGTATAAGATCAATCTGTGACATTTCTGAATCTTCGCTGATGGTGTTACTTTCTCATTTTTAGTCATCAGCCCAGCTCTTTCCATTAACAAAGGAAAAAAGATCCCCAGAAGTAAGGCTCCACTCCTTGGGGGTTCTGCTTTAGTAAGTTTAAGGTGTATTTATAACAAGTCTTAGCAATTCTGCTGGACAGCCAGGTTTAGAGTCTCAAATATACCTGGATTTGGAGAGTTAGTTTGTAGAAGGGACCACTGTATTTTAAGGAGAAACCCCAACTTTATGAAATTCTCCTTCCATCAAAAAAAAGTCTACCAGTTTGAGATGCTAAAATGATTATTACGTAACCTCATTTTGTAGGGTGGGGCATGGGGATACTTGTCACCAGCAGTATTAAGAACTGAAGTGGTAGAGCCCCCCCCAACCCCGGGGGACAGAAATTGGATTAGATGAGCCTTCTTGTAAAATTTCTGCTAATGATTGGCTTAGATCACCCCAAGCAAATGTAAAATGTTCTTTCCTCACATTGGAGCCCCAGGTGTTATGAAGCAGCCAAGCTTTGTGAATGAAGTACTACATAGCTACTACTGAGGACTGGACTTCGTAAATTTAACTGTTTAAGGTGACTTAAACAGTAAGCACACTACCAGAGCTCCTTATCACATACTTACAGATCTTGGCTCTGTTTCATCCGGTGAAAGTCCTTCAGGATCCCCATCATGTCTGCAAAGCTGCTGGCCTTGGACAGAGAGACACAGTCATCCTCTTCAGACGAGCTGCAGGTAGCTTTGTGTTCTGGTTTGCAACATTCAGGGCTGGCAGAACAAAGCAGGGGGACTGATGGAAGCTCAGGGACCTCTACCTCGGTCTCCTCGGTGATGTCACTAATGACAAAGGAAGTTGTAGAGTGGAATGAGGATCCAAAACAAGGTAAGGGAGAAGAGACATTTGAACTTCCTGGAGATAAGAAATCTGGCGTTAATGAAGCCGAAGCTGAAAGAGAAAACAATAGGCATGGATGGACATTGGGACTAGAATACAGCAGTAATATCTTCTCCCCATAAGCAGTGCCTATCAAACATTCATTTCCTAGGCTTGACATGATATTCTGGGAGAGCCCAGGATGCTATCTGTAAGCCAGTGGAGGATTCCTCCATTACCCTCCCCTCTCAAGATCTAAAGATGGAAAAGCACTGAGCTCTTCCAGTGTTCTGGGAGGGTGGAAAAACCCATCACACAAAGGCTTAGGCTTTTAAAAGCTCCCATTCTGCAGTTGGCTATGGACTGATAGCCGTATTTCTACCAAAGCAACAGTGACAGAACCAAGGCCAGAATGTGTCCTTTTCTCAAACTGGGCTAGTGCTTCTGACTGTGCTCCTATCTGTGACTAGAAGAAATAGCAAACATAGAATGGTGACAGTCCTCCTAGTTTCTCAAATCTTAAAAGAATTTCCAAAACAAAAGTTTAGTTTCATTTTTCAGGATGAAAAAAATGTAATCAACATATAAATGGAAAATGTAAGTACAGTCCCTCTATTAAACTGCCATATGAGTGAATTAAATATATGAGAATTACAAAGAACACTATGATTTTCATGTGTTCTACCATTACCAAGAGGTAAGGTTTGGGAGCTATGACTTTAAGTTGACAAGTTGCAAAAAGGTGAGAATGGATAGAAGGAACAGGATGATAACCCTGGGAAAGAGCCAATGTTGGTTAAAAAAAAAAAAAAAAAGCCAATGTTGGTGTTTCATGCACTGGGTCAAGGCAGACTCCTACCTATTTCTGCCTTAACTGCAGACAGACAGGTGGAGGGATGGAGAGGTGGTCTCTGGGAGAACAAGGAAAGGGAAGATAGGTAGATGGGAAGATATGTAGATAGGAAGATAGCTTAAAGGGGATCTCTCTCTTTATGGTGGGGAATCCTTATTTCTCATTCAAAAGGGAAGCTGCTTGAGGACTCACGGAAGATGTGATTAAAGACACTTGGAAGAAGGTGTTGGTTTTTGTAGCCAAGGGAGGGAATCTGCCAGGGGGTCACAGGTTAGGTGAAGATTTTTTTTCCCTAATCAAACCAGTCAGCCCAAAATGGCTGATGGAAACCATCTAAGGAGAATTACAGGCTAGCCAGTCCTTGGGACAACCCCAGAGCCCTAGGCCTGTGTTCCCGGACCACCATTTTCCTACCATTCTCCTATACCAAAAGCCAGGGGGAAAGGAACAGCCTGCTAAATTCTGGCCCTGATTCAGGGGCTCCTACCTGCATCAGCTGCCACGATCTTAGCAATCTGGCTACGCAGGTGGCTCAGCTCATCCTGCAGCTCTGTGGTGCGGGTTAGGGCTGGCAGGGCTGGCTTCTTCAAGGCCAGAAGCCTCTCCTCGGACCCACGCAGGTTGGGCACTGAGGCATTGCGCTGCATGACAATCAATGGGCTGGGCTTCCAGGTATGCCTCAGGGGGCGTGTGTCACTTCTGGACCAGGGAAAGACAAGTATGTCAGAGACAGCCAGCCACTGCATTCTTTCTAAAATTCCTTCACCCATTCCTACACAAGTAACACAGCCAGGCTCTGCTCCCACTCAGAGCCCACAGCTTTTGTTCCTGTTGCCCTCAGGCCCCCATAAGCACTCCCCCTGTTGTCTGCCACCTTATGTGGGAAGGAGCTCCCCGTTTCCCAGCAGACCAGCTACTGCCTCAGCTACCTGACCCGGGCATATGTCTCCTCTTCATCTGCAGCAATCCAGGCAATGTCAGCCAGAGTAGGGACTGGGGGTACATCCCTCAGACACAGATCTGAGATGTTGGGCAGAGTCTACAGGGAAGCAAAAGTCATCAAAAAACATTTATTGGCACCATGAGACTATCAAAGACTGCAAAACATATGGGAGGGGCACTTAAGTATCAGGAAGGCTTCCTAGAGAGGGGAGAAGACAGTTCCTGGTTGGAAAAAGGACAGAAGAGTGTTTGTGGGATTACAAATAGTTCAGCACACCTAGACAGAGCTGGGGGTAGAGGGTGGCTTGCAAGAGGCAGGAAAGTGAATTAAAAACTTTGATCCTAAGACCAACAATGAGCCACTGGAAGATTTTAAGAATCAGATTTTGAAAGATTACTCTGACTGCTGTGTGGAACATGCATGAGAGAGTGAGGATACCAGTTATGAGGCTGTTATATCTTCCAAGCAAAACATGGTGGCCTAGAGCAGGATCGGAACCTATTTTCACATACAAGGTTTTATTGGAAAGTCACACCCATTCATTTATATATCGTCTGTGGTATTTTTTAAGCTGCAACTGCAGGAGTGGGAAGTTTAACAATAGTTATGGCCCCCACACTAAAATATTTACTATTTGGCCTCTTAAAACATTTGCTGACCCCTGGCTGGAGCAAAGGCATCTTCAGTGGGACTGGTGAGAGTTACCTTTCAATAGAGATGGTCACCAAGAGCACCTTGCTTTTCTCCAGCTATGAGAATACAGGTACAATGACATCAACAGAAGTTTTTTGGGCTACCTCTTTACAACACCTCCGTAGCTAATTGGGATCTACACTGTTATAGCAATGCTGTTTTAAGCAAACTTGGTTTTAAATAAAAAGAAATTAATTATACCAAAAGAATAAGAGGATTCCTTAAAGTAGCCTCTCAACCTAGGTGAACAACAACCAGGAAAAAAGACAAGGCTGAGTGACTTTATATTAAATGAAAGATCAGGAGGATTCAATTATGCTATGATTGTAACAAAGTAAAAAAACAAAAACAAAAACCCCACATGCATTTAGAAAAAGATGGAAAGGAACTAAAAAACATTATTAATGGGGGCCTGGGTGGCTCAGTTGGTTAAGCAACTGCCTTAAGCTTCATGATCCTGGAGTCCGAATCAAGTCCCACATCAGGCTCCCTGCTTAGTGGGGAGTCTGCTTCTCCCTGTGACTTCTTCCCTCTCATGCTCTCTTTCTCTCAGATAAATAAAATCTTTTAAAAAATTATGAACTATTTTGTGGGATGAGTATGTGATTACATGTACTTTATTTTCCTTTTTTCACTTTTCATAATTTAGTATTTTTGTATGGGTAAATTTAAAAAATCAGCAAGATTCCCTTAAACAATTAAGGGAATTAATTTACAACAGAAATTCAGAGACAATTTCTCAAAAAGTCATCTACACAGAAGTTAAATTCAGATGTTTCTGCTAGAGATTGGTAGGTGGATCAGGAGTTGATAGCTCTAGCTTTTCGATAGGGAACCTGGGTCCCACAGGAGCAATGTGATGCTCCAGGGTTACACAGGAAAGGGCTTCCACTGACCCAGAAGTGACTGCTAAAATGGCCCCTTTAGGGGAAGTCATCGTTTGTTTTCCTTTCCAGAATGCTGCTCCGCTACTGACAATTAAATGAGTTAACACATATAAAGTATTTAGCACAGTACCTGGCACACAGTATGTGCTCAGTAAATATTAGCTAGTGTTACTAATACTATTCATGCATACTCCTCCTCTGTGGGAGCCTGTGCCCTTGATTGTCCCTACCCAACAGCGTCTGGCCAAAGGACCAAAGAGGTTATAGCCAAGTGTGACAGGGGCAACATCCATCAAGTCCCTCACACTCCCTAGCTGTGCTTCCCTTTGTTTCTGATGCGTTAGGCAGCTAGGACCACATCCTGTCCATGCCCTTTAGGCAATTCTGGATAACTGGCAATCTGGGTCACCCTACATCACATACTTCCAACTCCATTCCTGATTCTAATACCAACCCTGCACTATTTCTGACTCCAGAACGAGTTCCTACGATTTCACAGCTCAGCATCTGATATAGAAACTCAGCCTCCTTCATTTCTGTTTCCACTAGGCCCATGTCTTTTCAGGCGTAGATTTGTTTCCTCTGTGCAGGCAGAAAGCTGAAGTACTTCTCCAGTGTCCCAGTTCCCCAAATGTACACATCTTAAGCATCTAGCCTTCAGCTGGTTCTTAACCATTAGGTCTTAGAGGGAGGAAGCTGGGACTAATAAATGCTACTTAGCTTTCCATTGCAGAATGGGGGGGGGGGTCTCAAAGACATGCACCAGGCAAGAATCTGCTGCAAGTGGGTGCTAGAGGCCCTAGACATAGAGGTAAGCCTTAAGTTCTCTAGTAAAGGAGTGGCCAGACTTGGCCAGAAAGAAAAAGATGGGGAGTGATGGCCTCAGGGAAACATAAGAATAGGTGGCTAAGTGGTCAAGTCTTAGGGCTGGAAAGAAAAGCAGAGTTCGACTCAGTCACACAGCACTCACTGTCTCACATGGAGACCTGCCAGTGTTGTAGGCAAACACCTCAGGGCAAAGATATGGCTACTCAGGGAATGTGGCTCAGCAAGGGCCTTTGGCCTACTCTGATGAACTGGACTGCAGGAGTCTGATGAAATCTTAGTCACTTGGTGGCATCAAAGTTGCAAGGTTATTCATTTATGAATAGACTCTGGAAGTCTGTTGTGGTCATAAGTTTTGTGTGCAATCAGGAAGGCACAGTGACCAGTATCCATTATATGCACTTAATATTTCTTGACAAAATGAAAAAGTGATCAGGAAAGCCACGTGCCTTAGCAACACCAAGTAGTCTGGGGCACAGAGTAGCACCATCCTCCCATAGTCTCTGAGCCTCTACTTACCCTACCCTTTCAATACACTTACCTCAAAGGATGCCCGGGGACATGGCTTCAGGGGCAGGTTGGTCCCAATTCTTCTCACTACACTTCGAGCAGCCCCATGTGGCTTGTTTTGCCAGATTGGGATGGTCTAAAGGAGAGAGACAAGGAGTCTCAGAGATGGGTCCAACTACCATTCCATTCTACCCCCTTCCCCTTTAGCAGGGAGACTGAAGTCCCCAATCCCAGGAACAGGGCACTGTGTGTGGGTCAAGTCTCAGTATAAGTGAGGGCAGGTTCCCCAGTTGCCAGCCATTTAAGGGGGCATCTGCTGCTGCCAAGGCATGGTAAATGCTGGGAGGATCCAGTGAAGGCATGAGGAATTAGTTGAGTGTAGAGATCATATTGGTTTCCCACCATTCCCTCTGCCCAGAAAGAAACACATTGACTGCTTAACTGCCCCCAAGACCACACTGTTTTGCCTGTTGGGGGCAAGCAGTGGGGGTATATGGAAGGGTCCCCTCCAGGGGAAAAGAAGAATTAAGTGGAGAGTCTCAGAATTTCCTACAGAATTTCAGCAGGCCCAGTGCTCAACCTTTACCCACCACAGCCCTGTCCTGGGAATGCCCCTTACCACATTGGCTTCCATTCCTGACATTTCAACCGGCTCCTGCACTTGAAGGACAAGGCAGCCACAGGGCAGCTCCGGGGGCGTGGGGAGGCTGGAGGCGTGATTTCTTCATATCAGGCCATCTTTAAGGAACACCAGGTTTCTCTTCCTATGAAACAACCCCCACAGTGGAGACTGAATGGCCACCACACAAGCCCCATAAAAACCAGGTCCTACAGAGCCAACACCAACACCAAGGTTTCTCTGATGTTTCACAGGGGCGAAAAACAACCCAAGAGGCTGCCCTCACCCAACAATGGCTCCAAATCTAGACCCTTGAAGGTTCTGTTCCAGACCTACGGCATGAGCTTGGCCAACTCTGGGATCTTCCAGATCCCTTAGGTTTCCTGAGGCATTGCTTGTAGAGATGTAAACAGAACTTTCTTGGTAGTTTAAAAGCCAAACTGAAGGTACCATTCAAACCCAGCATTCATTCTTGAAGATGGGGTGTAAAAGCCCCAGCATATGGCACCAAGCCTAGCACAGCCTAGCACTTGGCAAGGGGGAGGTAAAGTCGACAACAGGAGAATAAACAGCCAGCTCTTATCAATCTCAGTCTTCTGGGCTACAGGGAAAAGACCCAAAAATTTTTATCCTGTTTAGTAATCTACTGGTCTTGTAGCCTTACGAAAGTCCCATAACTTTCCTGAATGTTGGTTTTTCCATATGTAAAAAGAGTACAAGAGTGGCCATCCTAGATTACCTTAAGGGTCGATTAGGGAAATAGGATAAGATTTTAAAGTGCTTAATGAACTGTTAAAACACAACACAGATGGATGGGATCACTCCTGATTGTATTCTTCACAGCTGCTCTTATATGGTGAACAGATGCAATCAATGAACTCATTCACTTGTTCATCAAACATAACAGTACCTGCTGTGCCAGGCCCTGTGCTGGGCACTTCAGGGGCTATGGAAGGTAGTAAGACACACCCATGCGCTCAAGGAACGCACAACACGAAGAGATATAGGACTTGAATACATAATTCTAGCAAAGCCTGAATATCGCTCTTAAGAAAGGTACACTAAGCAGGTGGCCAGGTGAATTCAGGCCCCCTGGCCCCAAGGCCTCATGACGATTTCAGAGGGGGTAAGAAGGAACGAAAAACAGCAACAATAGCACAGGTCCAGGACAGGAAGGCGAGAGAGGCATAAAGAGTAGCACAGAAAGATAAACTGGGGGTCAAGTCATGAGGGCTAGGAATGTTCAGGTAAGTCACTGGGGAGCCAAAGACAGGCTCTGAACAGGGATGGGCTGAAACGTCCCTTGCAGGATTTCTTTCACCTGTGGGAGAGGAGTTATTACTTTACAATAGAAATGGGGAAAGGAAGCTGGAGAGAGGAAGGGAAGTGTCTTAAGATTACTCAGTGGTCACGCCTGTAGAAAGCACTTCAGGTCTAATCTAGATTCTGCTGCCTTCTGTACGGGCTCAACCCATGCTGTTCAAGCCTTTTATCAAAGTCCCTCTGTGTGCCAGGCTCTGTGCTGAATGTCACTGCCTGCCAGAAGTTTCACACAACAGTGCTTCCTTGTGTTTCTCATTCTAGACACTAAAATCACTTCCTCTCCAAACTCACCTCCAAAGACTCAGTCCTAACACAACAGCCAGAGGGAATCTTTCTAGGACACACAGCTCCTACGTTTAACCTGCTCCACTATAGCCAACAGAATAACATCTAGACTGGGCATGGCCTGCAGGGTCCTCCACAACCAGGCCCAACCTAACTAGACCAGACTCCAAGGCCTACAACTGGGCCCCTGCACACTTGACAGGCACACCTCCCACGTCCCCCTTGCCCTTCAGCCACGAGGAGCCGCCTCTCCTCTCCTCTCCACACTATCCCCTCTGCCCGAAACGCCAGAGCCTTCTTCACCAAGTTCATTCTTCCGAGCTCAAGCATCGCCTCCCCTTCCGCAGCACCCCCCCGTTTCCTTCCGAGTCCTCTCACAGTAGTAATTAGAGCCCGCGTAATCAGCTGTCTGTCGCAGGGCAGGAGCTTCCCCAGGCACAGCACAGTGCCCGCCTAGTCCCCAGTGAGCACTTCAACGTTTGCTCATGAACGAAGGAGAACTCCGGCTTAGCCGTCCCCTCCCTCCCCGCCCCAAGTACCACCCGCTAATAGACTCCCCTAGTCCGCCGGCAACGCAGGTTGGTTCTCAGCACCCCTACGTCCCCACGACCCCTCTCCAGGCCGCTGTCACGGCCTGTTCACACACGCTCTCCCGCAGGAGACTCGGGGCTCCCCCGGGGCACGGTTTGCTCTCATCACCCCGGCGCCGGGCGCCCCACCGAGGCCGCCGCACTCGGTGGAACTTGGCGAGGAACAGCCCGCGTGAGCCCCAAGCGGCTGCACGGGGGGAGCCGCTGCGGGGACCTTGCCCGGGACCCGCCTCCTCTCCCCCGTAACGGCCCGACCCCAAGGGACCAAGGTCGACCAAGTTCTCGCCGCCGGCTCTGGCGGCCCTCGGACCCACAGGCCCGGGCCCGGGGCCCGGAAGGAGCGAGGACGCCGAAGTGGCCCGGCTAGCCGAGGAGCGCAGCCGAAACCAGAAGCGTCTGCTGTAGCGCGGCCACCGAAGCTGGGTGACTCGGGCGAGCAACGACCCCCCGGGCACTGAGTCCTCCCACCCTCAGTCGAGCGAGGCGGACAACACGGGCTCCCGCGAGAACTGGCGCGAGAAGAGGAGCCGCGGGCTCCACATAGCGCCTGGCACTAGAGCGCGTCGCCAGTCGGGCTGGGAGACCGCACTCCCGCCTTCGGAGCGGCACTCGGACCTAGTCTCACCTCAGACTCCGGCTCCGGGACTCACTCACCTCACGGCCCCTCCTACCACAGCGGGCCGCCCAGCCTCATCCGCCCTCACTTCCGCTAACCCGCCCCCGGAAGCGATCTCTCGCGACTGCGCACGCAGCGGCGGCCCCGCGCGCCCTCGGAAGGCGGGCCGGGGGGCGGGGCGGTGGGCGGCCTCACGCGGGGATCCCGAGGAAAGGGACACGCCCACCCCGAGACCACGCCCGCGCTGGCCCCGGCCTGGGGAAAAGCTGACGGCGCTTGGAGATCCCCGCGGCCTAATTGGGCGCATCCGCCGCTGGTCTCCGCCTCCTTGTTGTGCCCCGGGGGTAGTCCTGATCCGACCTCTAGCGGCGGAGGACTGATTACACCTCTGCCCGGACCCCAAATTGTGTGGCGTCTGCTGTCCTTACGCCTACGCACACTTGAGAATCCTCTCCCTGGCGTTCCAGGCCCTCCGGACCTACCTCTTGCCTTACTTCATCTCACCTGGTCCGCTTTTCACACTTCTCGTTTCCCAGCCAAGACCCTCTACAGTCTTCCGTCGGGCAAGAAGCAGCCTCTTTCTCCTCTGACTACTGCCCTTCACCTCTTCGTAGCTACCATCTATTTCAGCCTTTACGTATCTCTCTCTCTCTCTCTCTCTTACACACACACACACACACACACACACGATAGATTCAGTGGGATAGTAGATCGTTGGGCAAGACCCTACGTATCTCTCTCTTACACACACACACACACACACACACACACACACACACACACACACACACACACACACGATAGATTCAGTGGGATAGATCGTTGGGCAAGACCCTAGAGGCACTGGGAAAGAGGGAAAGAGACCCACATTCCTTCCAGGCTCCCTCACCTACTCCCTCTTCCCGCCTAAACCTCCTCATGGTCCTGGTCCTGGTTTCCATGGCATCTAGGCCTGGGTCACATGCCCTCCTCTGACCACAGCACACAGGTGTGACTAGCTCCCAGGCTGCAGTTCTTGGGTCTCAAAGCCTGCAATCCCAGCTGCCAGGGACAGGCTCGCTTCACAGCGGGGACAGGTTTGGGCAGCCCACACAGGGCCTCTTGCTCAGAACTACCCGGCTTGCTTTAATGCTCTGCTCTTGCCCTCTTGAATGTGTGTGTGTAAATTAAACAAGGGGCCCTGCAGTTTTCATTTTGCACTGGATCCTGCAAATCATATAGCTGTCCTAGCCAGAGACCTCGGAGTTGACCACCTTGATCCTTACCATATTTCAAATGAGGGATGACTTCCAGGTCCAGCCTTCTTTCCAGGATGGCAAATTGTTTAATCATTGATTCTCCTCCCTGGTCAATGGCAGATCTTGCAGATCGCCCTAGCTGTCTGTCCTGGGGTGCTGGTTGCTGTCTTGGTGCCCCATGCAGATCACCTCTACCCTGCCAGTGAACCCGCCTTCTGGCTGCTGTGTTGGCTTCACACGGCTGCCCTCTTCGCTGGGAAACTGCTTACGAGAGGGAGTACGGAGGCCCTAACCTGGGAATTTACTGCACCCCCCAAGTCAATGACTGACACAGGGTACAAAAGGCAGGTTGTACTCTGTGTTGTGGTTTATGTTCCAGAAGCCTTCCCCTGTGAGCATGCCCAGGCTAGGATTTGAGACTCTATCCCTGCCAAGCATCTTTCCTTTCCCCATTCTTCGTCACCCCCCCTTTTTTTTAATTAAAAAAATTTTTACAGGCTAATTTTTTAAAACGATTTAATTTTTTTAAAGTAAGCTTTACCCCCAACATGGGGTATGAACTCACAACCCTGAGATCAAGAGTCACATGCTCCTTCAACTGAGCCAGCTAGGCACCCCTTCCTCACTCCTTCATATACAGGTTTTTCCTGAAGTGTACTCCCTCAAAAATTTTAAAAAAAATTACGTAATGCCTGCCTTAGGCTCTGTTTCTAAGAAATGGGTAATTAACTTCAGAATCTTTTTCACCGGATTCTAAAAACAGTACTAAGTTCTATTACTAGGTCTATCACAAACTTATTTTAAGAACATCACCTGAGGGCGCCTGGGTGGCTCAGTGGGTTAAAGCCTCTGCCTTCGGCTCAGGTCATGATCTCAGGGTCCTGGGATCGAGGCCCGCATCGGCTCTCTGCTCAGCAGGGAGCCTGCTTCCTCCTCTCTCTCTGTCTGCCTCTCTGCCTACTTGTGATCTGATCTCTCTCTCTCTGTGTCAAATAAATAAATAAAAATCTTAAAAAAAAAAAAAAAAGAACATCACCTGAGCCCTCTAGTGACAGAAGATAGTCCTCATAGGCATTCCAGCCATGCTCCCTTGTCCATCTGCCAAGCCAGTCCCATAGAGGAGTCAGACCAAGGATAGAACTGACCAATATCCCATTGAAAGGACAGGTACTTAGAACCACCCTAGTCTCTCCGATTTTATTATAGGGTGTGTGGGTAGGGGAGGGAAGGCAGACGAGTGACAGGAGGGAGCTGGGGGCCCTCCCTGACCATGAGCTTCAAGGTACAGTTGGGGAGGGGGAGGGTGTCAGGAAAAGGCTTGAGATGAAGATCAGAAAGTCAAAACAATCAGTGCCTTACACGGGACAAGGACCGTTCACTGTGGGGCAGGCCCTCCCGGACCCGCACAAGGGGAAGAGCCTGCTGGGCGGCGAGGCTGAGTCTCTGCTGACACTGGGTGGCTCATGGGACTGGTTACTGTCACCTAGGCCTGGAAGCCCGGAGACAGACTCAGGTGCCCTCCCTCCCTGTAAGGGGCATGGAAGCACTGCCTCCCTGAAGGACACAACTTGGTTGAGCTTGCTGCCTCATGCCTCCTTCGGTCTGGAGATCAGAGGCGAGTGAGACATTTTGGTCTGAAAGGCTTTCTTTTTTTACCTCAGTGAAAATGGGCAGGGGAGAGAGGTGGGGTGCTGTGCAAAACAAAACCCTCCAAAAGGCTGAATCTCAACTCTTCTACTCAGTGACCTTGGGCACATCGCTTCACTTCCCTGAGACTCAGTTTCTTCATCTGCAACAGGGGAACAATTAGTGTCTGCCTCACAGGTTTGTTGGGAGGATTAAATGAGAAAATACCAGTAATGTTAATAGAGTGCCCCAGATGGCGGCTTGGTATGGATACTTCAGTGGCAGACGGGAGAACTCAGCGGATGGGAGGCCTGGGAGTGTGTCTGAGGAAATGCCTGCCTTCCTCTTCCAGGTTTAAGAGTGAGCCCCTGAGGGGGCAGGTGCCAGGGAGCAGGTGTGGCTCCAAGGCGTTAGTGAAAGCCCAAGGAGCTGGCAGGGGCCTGAGTGGAAGACAAGGATAGGGCTGGGGGTACACTGACCTTTTTTAAAAAGCTGGAAGAAAAGGAAGGACTATTTCTTCCCGTAGGTGCAGCTGCAAAGACATCAAGCTGGACCCATCTAGGATTTCAGATCCAGCCATCATGGGGCTGCTGCTGGGGGAAGACACTGCCCCTTCTTTCTCCTCAGCGTTGGGGTTATCAAAAATACCTACAAAGTGTGAAAAACTTCACATAAAAACACTTTTCTGCATATATAAAAAAGACTGGCTGTGGTCAGTTGGCTGGGGTGTAGACCAAGGCCTTAAGAGAGCCCAAGGAGGGGCAGTGGCCACTCGGTGGTGGGCAGGCCGGTCTGGGCTGCCCTGACAGCTGGAGCAGCACCAACTCGGGGCGGGGGGTGGGAGGGGGCGCTGTGTTCTTTGGCTGAGCTACACTTCTGTGGAGCCGGCGTCTGAGGGGCAGGAGGCTGGCTCCAGTTGTCCTACTGTGACCCTTGCTGGGTAGACGCTTGGGGGTGCCTTGGCCCTGGGCCTCAGGAACCCCTCAGTGGACGCCCTTGCTAAGAGCAGAAGCCTACTTCACAGTGAAGCTCTCCAGGCAGCCGGGTTCCAGCAAGTCCCGAAGCAGGTGCTGGGGTCCTATCATTAGGTTGGACTGAGGGGTCTGGGGAGCCGAGGTCCTAGGTACAGTGAATTCTCCTTCTGCAGGACGGCTTTGCCCTGAGCCTCCAGAAGGCTGTCTCCAGCTGAAACGCACCCCACCAGGGGACACCAGGCAGCCAGGAAGGCGGCTCCAAACAAGAGTGCTTCCCTGGCAACCCCTCCTTAACTCCCAGGCCAGGGTTCCTTGATGTTTCTTTTGGGAGGGGGTGAATGTAAGGATAGAGGGTGGCCCAGTCTTCCTAGTACCACTCCTCCCTGATCTTCACCCCACAAGGACCTAGACTACGTGCCTGAGTGGGTGAGATCCAGGCAGATGACTCGAGACCCCGTTGTCGGTATCCTGAGCAGCTTCTGGAACCATGTGGGTAGTAAAGGGCTCCTGGTGGCAGCCGGAGCCAGAGGCTCATCCGTCCAGTCAGCCCAGGCCCCCCTGGACCCCCACATTGACTTCAGGCCCCACGGGCAGCCTGGGAGCGGCAGGGGTGCGGGTGCGAGGACCACTGGCTCTGGGCCTCAGGTGCCTGGCCTCCCACGGCCTGAGGGCACGCTACGGCTGGAGGAGGGGCAGGCCACGCCGAAGGCCCTCCTTCAGGAACTGCATATAGGTGGCCGTGGACGGGTCTTCAAAGGTGGACGAGAAGCTGAAGACGTTATTCTCAACGTCCTCGGGCTTCATGGCGGTGATATCCAAGAAGTAGTTGGCGTTGATGTGGTGGACCTGGGAGAGGGGCTGGGTGAGAAGAGCGAGGGGCCCGGCCAGTCCCCCCTCCCGCCTCTAGGCACACAGGGCGCTCTGCCTGCGAGCTCTCCTACACCCCATCTACCGGTGAGGGCCTGCCGCTTCCCCCTGTCCCCTGCCCCCACCCCCCTCGGCCCCTCTTCTCTGCTCCCGTGACCCTGAACTCCACACTCCCTTCTGCAAAAATGCCCCCACTCTGGGTGCCTGCTTCCCCCACTGCCTCTTGCCCTGCCTGGTCAGCTCCCGAAGGGCAGGTGCCCAGCACACAAGCCAGGAGACAAGTGGACAAGCGAGAGAGCGCGGTGCCCAGGCCAGGTTCTGGCCGCCCGGCTCCGTGATGCTGGGGCCCCGCCGTGCTGAGCGCCAGTGCGCCAGGGGCCCTCTTCCCGGCCAGCCTCAGCTCTTGCTCCCCCTCTTGAGAGCCTGGGGAGGCTGACAACTGTCTCACGGCCTTCAGTCCCACACTAACTGCCCCTAGGGACTCAAAGGGTAAGGGGCAGGGGATTGTGAGGCTCACACGCAGGACCGGTTTTGAAACCAGCTGTACTTTTTAACTGTGCAACTTCTACCAAGTCACTTTACCTTCTTGAGCCTCAGTTTCCTTGTTTGTAAAATGGGCCCTTGTGATCATCCCTCTCCCAAGCTGTGTGAGACCCCAGTGAGACGCTGTGTGCGAGTGCTTGCAGGGCCCCTGGGGACAGGCAGGGTCTTGCAGCTTGGCTCCGCCTGAGGCCCCCTGGTCCTCTCTGCTTGTCACGAGGCCTGGCCCCTCCTTCCTTCCATCCCAGAGCTGGCCACAATGGTCCAGGGTGAGCTTTCCCTTCCAGGCCACGTTCCCGTCCATTCTGCTGCTAGCCTGTGCTCCTGGCTGCCGCGTCCCCAAAGTGATGTCGAGGTCCCCCTTCTCGTGGGAGTGTCCCAACCCCTGCATGAGGCAGGCAGGGTGGGCGTGACAATTCCTATCTGACAGATGGGGCCAAGGGAGGCTCAGACCGGCTAGGAGAGCAGCAGGAAGTGGAGGAGCCAGCCCCGAAGCCTGAAGAGGTCTCTAAACCACGCGCCTGGCTTGCCGCTTCCTCTGCCCCATGCGGCCTGGCCCAGCCGGGGGAAGGTACCGGGGAGCTGCCTACCACGGTGCCGTTGGGCAGACAAATCATCATCTCCACGGGGAAGCTGTACTTCTCCAGGTGCAGGTCAGCCAGCTTCTTGTGGGACGGGTTCTCCTGGCTGTCCTGTGGGGACACGTGGCACACTCCTGATGCCTCCGCCGTGGGCACTGTCCCTGGGGCTCCCACGGGGCTGTTCCCACCCCCCTGCCACTCACCTGCAGGTCTTCCAGCTCCCTCACCAGGGACCAAGTGCTGATGAAGCTCTCGTTGAGGAGGGCGATGATGGGCGAACTTTCCAGGACAGTCTCCCGGAGAGTCCGCCCTGAACCTGTTCAGGAGACAGCAAGGCCAGAAGGGTGAGCCCACCCCCCCCCATGTGTCTTACTGCGTTTTCTATCAGCAAAAAACCTCATGGGCTGTAAGGCCATCTGTGCACCCCAGTAAAAATAACAGATTCAAAGAACCTTCCACAGGGTAGGTGCTGAGCAGAGGTCGCTGTAATTACGGTCAGCGACATTGGGGCCTCTTGGGCTGAGACGGGTCCGGGGGATGCGGGGAGGAGGGAGGCAGACAGACAGATGACAGCCTCAGCCCAGGGACCTGCAGACAGTGACAGCTTCTTAAATTCACTAAACTCTAGAGCCCAGGGCCTTTACACAGATTATTCTACCTAAGACACTTTTCCTCCTGCACTTGATAAACTTCTGCCCCTCTTCTGAAGTCTCAGCTTACGATCACTGTCTCTGAGACGCCTCCTCAGTCTTGTGCCACCCTGGCCCTTGCCCCGTGTGACGCTCACCACGCTTGTCCTCATTCGGCGCCTGCTTCTACACACACTACTCCCCAAGGACAGGGACCGCTTCTTTTTTTTTTTTTAAGTTTTTTTTTTTTTTTAATTTACTTAACAGAGAGTGAGATCACAAGTAGGCAGAGAGGCAGGCAGACAGAGAGGAGGAAGCAGGCTCCCCGCTGAGCAAGGAGCCCGATGTGGGCCTCGATCCCAGGACCCTGAGATCATGACCTGAGCCGAAGGCAGAGGCTTTAACCCACTGAGCCACCGAGGCGCCCACAGGGACTGCTTCTGACAAGACTCCCAGCACCCAGCCTACGGGCTCGGGGCAGGGGATACCTGGGGTGTTTGTGGACTGACTGGATGAGGGCAGGGGTACGGTCTTACTCATCTTTGTACCCGCTGTTAGACACCCCAAATCTTTGTATCCGGTAGGTCTTGGGTGAATCTTCTGAATAAGTGAATATATGGCCAGCCTCTGGCACTATTTTCTCTCTTACTTATGTGCAACACTTCCCGGATCACGGGCACTCTTACACCCATTTTCAGAACTCTGGGAGATAAGTGTGTTAGCTCTCTTTCATTGTCGTGAAAACTAAGGCTCAAGGAGGGGCAGTCACTTGGCCATGGTCTCCATGCTGCAGATGGTTGAGCAGGGCTCTTCCTACTGTGAACAGCGGCTTCTTCTGAGCCTGGTGCAGAACTCCCCCACCCCGCTGCCCTGCGTAGTCCCCAAGCCCCCCATGCCCCGACGGGAGGCTCAGACTGGCTAGGAGAGCAGCAGGAAGTGGAGGAGCCAGCCCCGAAGCCTGAAGAGGTCTCTAAACCGCGCGCCTGGCTTGCCGCTTCCTCTGCCCCATGCGGCCTGGCCCAGCCGGGGGAAGGTACCGGAGCCTCCTGTTGGTCTCGGAGCCTCCTGCACCCCACGAGGTGTGATGCCTCCCGCCACTGTCTCAGCCTGGTGGGGTCTCCCTCACCTCAGCAGGACTGGTCATCCAGAGCCCCCCACAGCAGAATGGAGTGCACCAGCTTGTTCTTGGCCTTGGCTTGGTCGAAGGCCTCGGTGAAGGGCAGATAGGTGACCTGGGGCCAAGGGGAAACAGAGAAGCTACTGTGTGTGGCCAGGGTCCTATTCAAGAGGTGTGTGTGATGTGTGTGTCTGCAGTGAGTGTGTAACTGTGCATGTGTGTGTGAGAGAGAAAGGGTTTTGCTGGGCCAGGGGATGCCCCCTGCCAAGCTGTGAATGGCAAAAGAGAGGCCCCATGATGGGCCGGGCTGGGCAGGGAGGTGGCCTCAGCAGCAAGCGCCATACCCAGCCTGGCACTGGGCGCCCCTCCACCCCCGCTGTTCCCCCAGCCCCACAGAGCTCGCCCCTGGCCCTCACTCCCATCCAGCCCCACCTTCTTGAAGGGGTACATGGCCACCTCCAGGCGCCGGGCAGCCTCCTCCCAGCTCAGCTCCTGCTGCCACTTGATCTCTTCAAACACAAACTGGAGGGGCTCCCCTGAGGGCGGCCGGCTGTCGATCATGTTGCCGTCCTCATCCAGGATCACGGAGGGCACCGATGGGCCCAGGGCCTCCAGCTCCATCTGGGCCCCAGATCAGAAGAGGGTGCCATCAGTGAGCGTATCTTAGAGATGGGCAAGAATCCTTGAGAGACCCTCAAAGATACCCCACTCATTGCCAAAGTGGAGGAACTGAGGCCCAGGGAAGGGCAGGGCTGGGTCAGGGCTGCGGTGAGTCTGGGACAGAGCCAGGGTCCGTCCAGGGCTCTTCTACTGCATGAGGCCGCAGAGGGCTGATGGCAGCTATTGGGTTTTCTGTGCAGGATCAGGTAGATTCCCAGAATCCTGCTTTGGGGACAGCTAGCCTCAGAAAGCAAGAGCTCTGTCCCTCCCCCAGACTGCCTGTGGCCCCCAGCCCTGCAGACCTGGGTCAGGACCCCTTGTGTGCTCACCTGGGGGATGTAGCCAATGTCCACCTCCATGTTGCTGCTCTCACTGGCCCCGTAGAGCCACTCCATGTCCACATTCAGAGACCTGGTGGCGGGGTGGGGGGGGGAGCAGAAGGCAGAACACCCCCATTACCAAGACCCATGTCAACCTTTCTCTCTGAAAGCACACAACCTTCCCCGTTTTACAGAGGAGAACACTGAGGCTTGACAAGGTGATCCCAAGGTCTTGGGGCCACTGGGACTCTGACTGCAGAGCTGGGCCCTCTTCTGCGCCTGGGCTGCCTCTTTGGAAGGCACGGCAGCCACAACACGCTGGGCGGGCCCAGCCCCTTTCGGTTCACAAACGGCTTTCACAGCCACATCTCACATGCTGCCCACAGCTCTTCGAGGCAGAAAGATCATCACTGCCTCTCCCAGGACACAGAGAGGGGCAGGCATGCAAGCCTGGCGCCGGCCTCCCTGAGCCGGCCTCCCGGGCTGGAAGTCGGGCACCACTACATGCCATCTGCAGATCGGCCACATGAGGGAGCCGCAGGACCGCCAGCCAACCCCCTAGGGTGGGGTGGGCCGGGTGTCTGACGAGGTGGGCAGCCTCGAGGTCCAGCAGACAGGATCGGGAGCAGCCGGCCCTGGGGCTGGTCATTTACCCCTGCCCTGTTTCATCCAAGCCAGGACCCCCACCTCCAGCCCTGGGGTGGAGGCAGATGTGGTCTGGGCTGAGCCTGTGCAGTCATGGGGCAGGGGGCTTGCTTGCTTGCTGAGGGGAGGGGGAGGAAACCACCCCTGCTTCTGGGGGCAACGTTCTCCTCCCAGGTTCTCCCAACAACCCCTTCACTTGTGCCCGGGAGCCATCCTCCCATCTAGCACGTGAGGAAACAAGCCCAGAGACGGCCAGGGCCATGTGGCCCACTGGTGCCACAGGGGAGACTTAACTTTGGGGCTCCCAGCCGAGATCCTGTCCCTGTCCTGGGTCACTCAGATCCACTATGCAGCCACTTGCTATCAGGGAGGAATCCGGAAAGACTGGAAGCCAGGCCTTCTGGTCCCACGCTCCCTGGACAAAAGGCTGACCCTAAGCAGGCCGGGCACGCAGGCAGGCGGCTGGCATGGAGCCCTCCCAAAGGGCCCCTTCCCTCCACCCCCCAGGGCCTGTGGGAGCAACTGCAGGCCGTGCAAGGCCTGCCCCCAGGACTACATGTGCTGCTCCCTTTGCCTGGCTAAACCCTCCACACCCCCCTCCCCTGCCCCTGCCCCTGCCCCGCCCGGAAGCCTGGAAGCAGACTTCTTCCTCTGAGAAGCCTTTCTGGATTCGGACCAGCCAGGTCCCTGCCCAGCTGCCAGCGCTCGGAGGTCGTGCGCAGGCTGCGGTCACGGGTCTGTGGGAAGTCTGTCAGCACGGTGAGGGTGCTGAGCTCCTGCTTGGGGGCTGGTCTGCTGCACTGGGTCCCGGGTACAGAGCTGGCCGTCCAGGCCAACTGGGACATGGTTGCCAAATGATGCAATGACCCACCTCCACTCACCTCAAGCTGCCTGCTCCTGGGTCAGCTCCAGGCCCTTCCGAGAGAAGTGGCCCTGGGAGCGAAGGAGGGGCAGAGATGGAGGGGGCCTCTGGGCCCCTGCACCTGAGCTCTTGGAGCGGGGGTGGGGGGTGGAGTGGGGCCAACTGCAGTGGGGTGCAGGGCTGGGCTAGTGCCAAGGCTCCCACCTGTGGTTGGGCACGAAGAGTCGGAAGTCTCGGATGTGAGTAGCATCTTTGGACAGGATGATGTGGCCAGTGAACTGGCCAGGTGAGAACCAGAAGGGAAAGTCAGGTGGCTCGCTAAGCTGGAACTCAGCGTGGATCCTGGGGGGAAAGGAGCCTGGCTGGGAGCAGCCCCTGCTGAGCCATGGCCCACCCTGCTGCTTTGGTGCCAAAGCTGGGGAGCCCTTGGCCAGACTCTCGAGGGGAGGACAGGGCTGGGCAGGGGAGGAGGGAGAACGTGTGGGCAGGGAGAAGCCACAAGGCCTTCCAAGTGCCCCATCCTCAGGGCCCGGTTCACACGTGGCCTTCTCCAAAGACCTGGCCTGACCAGCCCTCCTCTGAGCCCTCACGCTTGGCAGGGTGTGTGCAAGCTGGCATCACAGCTCCTACACGCCCCCTCGTGGGTAGATAACAATCACGGCCACCAGCCTCATGCTAAGCATGCCCCGTGCTCTCCCCTTGCCCCCAGGAGGACGTCACCCCCCCCCATCCACAGATGAGGAAAGCGAGGCCCAGAGAGCCAACGTGCCTTGCCCAAGACAAGAGGGTGGGACGCAGTGGCCCTGGGGGCTTCTGGGCGAGCCCTGCCCTCACGGTGCTGTGCCCTTCCACAATTCCCTGGGGTCCCCGGCCCCGCTGAGAGGCCAGGAGGGGTGTCCGAGGGCTACACACCGAAACATCACAGTGTAGTAGAAGTCGCTGATGGCGGTCAGGCAGGCGACAGCCCCCTGAGGGGCAAAGCGGGTCTTCACGAAGGGCCGAGGGTGGAACATGCTCAGGAGCCGGTGGATGATGACCTGGGGGGAGGTCAGTGAAGACCCGTGCCGGCCCGTTGGGTCCGGATCCCCCAGATGAGCGTCTGTCCCGGGGCTGCAGGCCGGGGCCGAGAGGGGGCGGGGGTCGCGGCGCGGAGCAGGTGCGGGGCGGATGCGGAGGGGGCCGGGCCGGGGCTGGGTCTGGGCCGGAGGGCCCGGGGCTCACCGGGGTTGGCCCTCACCTCTTTGCCCTTGGGCGGCGGCGGGTAGAAGCGGTTGTTGGACAGGTAGCCGGTGAGGACGCTCAGCTCACTGGGGATGATCCACCAGGGCTCCCCCAGCTCCACGTGGCTCCGAGGAGGAAGGAAGGGCCGGAAGTGGCGGGCGGCGAACTCCGCGCTTGGCAAGGCTGCGGCCGTCCAGTTGCGGAGGCCCGACAGGGCCAGGCGGGAGACCTGGGGCGGGGGAAAGCCAGAGCTCTGGGGTGCCGAGCACCACGACTTGGGGGTCCCCGTTCCACGCGTGGCTGGAGGCCTCCCTGTGAGCCAGACCACAAGCGAAGGGAGCAGCGGGCCCCGGGGGTGCCTGTGCCCTGGGGACGGCCGGGCGCCGTCAGAGCGAGGCTCCGCTC
>LNAC01000035.1:304605-418720 GCA_002007465.1 Ailurus styani | reverse complement strand
GGCGGGGGCGGGGGCGGGTTCGGCGGCGTGCGCGGGCGCGCGGGGAGGCCGTGCAGGGGCGCTGGGGACTCCCTGCCGCCCGCCTCCCACCCTTCGTGCGCCTCGGCTTCCAAAAAGAAAGCGGGCCTCGGCGTCCCGTCCCGTCCCGCCAGGCGGGGGCCTGGGAAGAGGCTCGCCGGGGAGGGGACTCGGGGCCACCAGGCTTCGTGTCCCCCTCTGTTGGCAGATGTGAGGGAGATCAGAGGGAGGCACCCCACTCTCCACCCATCCTACCTGCTTTCTAAACCGTCTTCAGTCGTCTGGAAGAATAAAAACCTACAAAGAAAGTCCTATCCCTACTCCATCCTGCAGGGTCCAGCTGACGGCGACCACTGCACATTTGTGGGGGGCGGGCGGCTACCTGTGCGAGGCCACACGCAGGTGCTGTGGCCCTGAAACCCCTCACCTGAGGGCCCAGAATGTCCTCACCTGCAAGGGCAAGTCAAAAGAGGCCCTCCCCGTGGATTGTGATGTGGAAGAAACCCCTGGGTTGGTGGGGCTGGCAGCCCCTTGGCACGGGCGAGGCCGGACTGTGACTTACCAGCTACCCTCTCCTCTGCCGGACATGGCACCACCACAGGAGAGATTTTTCCAGAGAACAACTCTTGGGATGCGTGGAGGAGGACCTCGGGAGTGGGGGCGGGTAGAGTTTGAAGAAATACTTCTGGATCTGTCAATACTTTTGGTTCCTGTCTCCAGAAGCCTTGGTTCCACTGGGGCCCTCTTCCACGATTTCAAGGTCTCCAGGAGCCAGGGGGATGGCTCTGTTTTTCCCAGGAGAGGGCAGCAACCCCCGAAGCCTCTAGACAACCCTGGCCCCCCGGGAGCAGCAGCACCGTCCTTGGAGATGGCTGCCAACACAGGTCCATGGGCACCTGTCGGGTCCCGGATGTTGGAGGGACCACTATGTGCTGGAGTTGGTGTTGGGAGCTTGATGCTTTTATTTGTTCTCAAGCAACCCGGTGAGGTGAGGACTGTTTGCCCACCCAGGTCTATCTGAGTCCACATCTCCTGCCCAGCTGCCTCCCAGGGGATGACCCAGTGGAAGAATGGGGGTGAAGACTTTCTTTTACCACCACTTTTGTCCTTCACGGATAACCAGCCATGACAGCACCCTGTGGGCGGGGCCCCAGCTTCCCTGAGCCGACACAGGACCTGACACATGGTAGGCACTCCAATGTGTTTTGGGTGAATGACTCACAGGACCTGACACATGGTAGGCACTCCAATGTGTTTTGGGTGAATGACTCCAGGGATGGATACTTGTGGGCTCTGGACCTAGCTTTTGCCCAGTGCTCTGGCCCCAAAGCCTCAGGGGGACCCACGGAGGGCCTGACATCTGCTGTTGGTTTCTGAAGGCTTCCTACTATGCTACTTCCAACTCATTACCGCTAATGTTTGGGGACATCCTGCATACGAAAGATGCTATTAGAAAACCAAATTCTGCTCTATCAGGAAGCAAAGCTAACAGAGCACAAAGCAGGTTAGGAGGGGAAGATTGATGAGCCAAGGCCCCTGGAAAATAAATGAGGGAAGTTTTCTTTGCCAGAATACTTTTATTTATTACACTCGGTTCCTATTAAAAACACAGACACCCCACTGATCTCCGTGGCCCAGGGCTGGGGAGATGGATTGCTGGGGTTGGGAGGGTGCCGGAGGAGGGTGGGTTTATAAGACTTGACCTAGGTCAGTGAGCCTCCAGGAAAAGGATCCATGTTGGGACCCAGCTCTGGGAAGACAGCTCTGGGCTTTGGCAATGGAGCTGGACTAGGTGTCCCACTGGTGGCACCCTTCCTAGGAGGTTTGTTTCTAAACCAAGGACCTGGGCAAGGCCGGGCCTTGACACTTTGGGCCAGGAAGGTTGCTCCAATCAGCAGTGGCGCTGCAGGGGCCTTCTGGCACCTTGCCTCTGAGCCTTGAGTGGGCAAGTGTGGTATTCGGGGGTAGCGGAAGATGGAAATTTCATCACGGGAAAGCAGCATGCTGGCCATGTCCTTGAGGGGCTCCCAAAAATCATCCTCACATCTGTTCAACACATACTTATGGAGGGTCTTCTATGTTTGGTTCTGGGCATGGGGGATCCATCAGAGGAGAAAAATGGAATCTCTGCTCTTCTAGACAAGTCGCTGGGTACTATGACTCCTCCACCCCCACCATCTCTGTCTTACACACACACACACACACACACACACACACACACACACACCCCTGCCTGCCCTCCAGTAGCATCTTCTCTTCCTCTTGCTGTTTCACTGGGGCAGACTCACGGGGGAGGGGTCTCTGCAGCTCTCTGGGGAGAAGAGCAAATTAGGGTTTTCGACTCCAGCTCTAGAAGGATAATGAGCTGTGGTTCCAGGAGGAGGAAAGCCACCTGCTGCTGGGTTTTGTGCTTCTCCTCCAGCTCTAGGAACCGGTTATTTGCCCTGACCCCACCCCTGGCCTGTTGCTGCCCCATCACAGGTCCAGCATTTGGGAGCAAAATGGCACTTGGGAAAGGGGAGGCTTTAGCTGCCCAGACCACGGGGGCCTCCCAACAACTCAGGCCCTGCTGCGTGCCCGGAACTAGTCTAGGCTCCTGGCACAGTGTGAAGACAGACGAGGTACTTCCTCTTTTGGAGCTGAATATTTTAGCCAGAGGAGAGAGGCAATATACCCGCAAAGAAGATAATTTCGGGTAATGGTGACTGTGAAGGGGTGAGACAGGCAGGGGGCAGGCAGCTTCCTGGGGATGTGGCATTTCCATGGCAGCTGGAATGGAAAGGAGAGGCCAGCTCCCAGAGAGCGGGAGGGAGGGCCTCCCAGGCCGAGGGGTCAGCGCAGAGGCCCTGGGGAGGGACCAAACTCTGTGTGTTCAGGAAACGTGAGGAAGGCAGGGCGGGCTGTGTGGAGGAACAGGAAGGGCTGGCGGGAGAGCCGGGGCCCCAGGGACATCGTAGGCCACGCAACAAGCTGTGGGTGAATACAATGGAAACCATCAGAGGGTTTTAAGCAGGGCAGTGATGTGTCACTTGTTTTTATTATTTTTTTTATTAAGCTTTTATTTTAATTCCAGTGTAGTTAGTTGATGTGTCTTTATTTATTTTTTTTTTATTTTTTTTTATTTTTTTTTTAAAGATTTTATTTATTTATTTCACAGAGGGNAAGGCAGGGCGGGCTGTGTGGAGGAACAGGAAGGGCTGGCGGGAGAGCCGGGGCCCCAGGGACATCGTAGGCCACGCAACAAGCTGTGGGTGAATACAATGGAAACCATCAGAGGGTTTTAAGCAGGGCAGTGATGTGTCACTTGTTTTTATTATTTTTTTTATTAAGCTTTTATTTTAATTCCAGTGTAGTTAGTTGATGTGTCTTTAAACAGAACTTTCCAGTAGCCAAATAGGAGAGACAACCCCAATCTCCACTGACGAGCAGATAAACAGAATGTGGCAGATCCACACAGTGGAGATTTCGGGGCAACAAGACAGAACGAAGCACTGCAACGTACGACAACATGGACAAACCTCAGGAACATCACACTGGAGCAAAGAAGCCAGACACAAAGATCACACACCTACTGTAGGATTCCATTAGAATGGCAAGTCCAGTAAGGCCAGTCCAGAGCCAAAAAGGAGGTTCATGGTTACCTGGCATGGGAGTGGGGGTAGGGAGTGGCTGCTAATGGACACAAGACTTCTTTTTGGGGTATAAATGTTCTAAAAGGAGATTATGGTGATGGTTGTACAAATCTGTGAGTACATTACAAAAACATGAATTGTACACTTTAAATGGCTGAGCTTTATGGCATAAAAAATTATGTCCCGATAAAGCTGAGATTTTTTTGTTTTTAAGAACTTTCTGGTTTCTGGGTAGAGAATAGACCGAGGGGAGCAGGAGTAGACAGAGGGAGTGGGGAGGCTGGTTCAGTCTCAGCCCAAAGACATCGGGGCCCTGGGTGGGGTGGGGGGTGCAGCCCGTGTCAGGGAGGCGGTGATGTCCTTCCTTCCCGAGGTGGGAAAGCCTGTGAGGTCCAGGCTGTCATGTGGACGTGACCCTGAGCCTCCTCGTGAAACGCAGTGTCAGGGAGGGGGTGTGTGCCAGAGTCTGCAGCTGTGAGTGGTGGGGACCACAAACTTGCGAATCACCAGCCTATAAATGACACTAAAGCCACAGGATTCAATGAGATCATTGAAGGAGAGGGAAGAGGCCCTGGGTTTGCGTGGCCTCGGCGGCTGGTAAGTGGCCACAGATGTGGTTGTGCCTCCAAGTGCTGAGTGGCTTCAGCTGCATTCACAGGCACGGGGCTGATGCCGTGATTAGCCAGAGAAGAGATGAGTTGTGGGGGTCACAATTGCCCTTTGCTAGGCTCTCATCCTGTCCGGGCAGGGAGATTTATTTCCTGGGGTCTGGCAAGGTCCCCCCAGGACTCTGCCCACATGGACAGCTTTATTCTCAGCTCTTCGGGTGCAGGGGCCTGGGGCTGTGTCACCTGCCTGCTGCTAGAGCCACTTGGCAGCCCCGCGACTCTGACACACCATCAGGGTTGAGCATCACTGGGCCAGAGTGAATCCTAGCTGAGTTTTCCTGTGTGGGGTTTTCTGGAGTGCTGAGCAGGGAATAACAAATCTAGAAGAATTTTTCCTTCTTACTGAAATACCCTTCCTCCAATCCTCTTGCTCCTTCAGGACTGGAGGCCAAGGCTCTCAAACACAAAGACAGGCAAGTTTCATGCAAGCTGCAAAGAATGAGTGGGACATTTGGAGGCCTTCAAATGGTTAGTGTCAGGCCCAGAAAGTTGGTGCTGGGTTTACAGCCCCGAATTCTGCTCCTCATGTCTGCCCTGAACTGTGGCCGGGGCCAACAAGAGAGCAGGGGTTGGGGTGATCCAGCTCCCAGTTTGCCCAGGACGGAGGGGTGCCAAGGCTGGGGGCTGCTCAGAGTTCTGGGCAAGCTGGGAGGACCTGGCCCACTACCAGGAAGGATGTGGCTCCCTCGAGGTGCTTACTTGTGCACCTCACCCACAAAGGGGTAGAAAAGGGCTTTATGATGACCAGGCAAAAAAGCGTTAGAGCCCTGAGTATATAGGACATAAGTTGTTATAAGTTGTCTCTTAAAAATTTGAGACTGAATTTTTATTTATTTTTTTAAGATTTATTTATTTGAGAGAGAGAGAGGGAGCGGGGGGAGGAGCAGAGAGAGAGAGGGAGAGAGAGTCCCAAGCAGACTCCGTGCTAAGTGCGGAACCCAGTTCGGGGGCTCGATCTCATGACCCTGAGATCCTGACCTAAGCTGAAACCAGGAGTCAGAGGCTCTACCGACTGAACCGCCCAGGTGTCCCCCCAAAAAAGTTCTTTTAAAGAAAAGGTTCATTTGGGAGCACCTGGGTGGCTCAGTCTATTGAGCAGCCACTCGATTTTGGCTCAGGTCATGATCTCAGGGTTGTGGGATTGAGCCCTTCATGGGGCTCCGCTCAGCAAGGAGGGCAAGGAGTCTGTTTGTCCCTCCCCCTCCCCATCTGTCCTACCCCCCCCACTTGCACTTGTGCACACTCTCTCTTTCTCAAATGAATAAGTAAATAAAATCCCTTTTTAAAAAAGTTTCATCTAAAGTCTCAAGTTAAAATGGGACTAATTTAAAACTCTGGAGCCATGGAAAATAAAAGTCAAATGAAGGAAGACACAGTGACCGAGCTGGAGGGAGGAAGGGTTTCCTTAGAAGATCAAGAATGTGGGGGAAAGAAAAGATCAAGGATGTGGAGACAAAGGTGAAAGAGAGAGGAGGAGGCAGATAGCTCCTGACCCCTGGAGAGATGGGTTAGAAGGTTGGACACCTTTGTTCTCCAGTGGAAGAGACCCCAGACAGATTTCCCAGAGGGAGAGGCAGCGCGTCAGAGAGCTGGTCAGATGTCTTCCCCAGGGAGCCCAGACAGGCCCCACTGGGAGGGCCCTAAAGCCACCGTGGGTGGTGGCAGTCGGGGTGCCCCCTTTGGCTGGTGATTGGGTTGGGGCTTGGGACAGGGAAGGTGCCAAGGCCACGTGGCAATTGTAGGTGGGGAGCCTCATGCTGGGAGAACTTGTGACGCCGGAAAGGTGACCCAGCACGGGGGAGGGGTGCAACCAGTGGACGCAAGTAGATCGAGGCCTGTGCAAGACACTCCATGGAAGACCATCTCCTGGTTGGAACTGCCCATGGGGGAAGGGGGAAGGCAGACGGAATACTATGTTTGAGACCCAGAACTCACTGGCATCATACCTGCCACAGATCCAGAAGATTCCGGAGAGAAAAGAGAAGGCTCCAGAGCCAGAAAGCAGCCTTGGCTCTGCACAGGCTGGCAGAGGAGAAGGGCCATCTGAGGAAGCAGCTTCAACTTCCAAAAGTGCAGCTGGACCTGCTTGACGGGAGTGGGGACACAGAGGGGAGTGGAAGCTGTGGGAACAACGGTCAAAGGAGAGGCTCCGGTTCCCCTCCAGATGGGAAGAGTCCAGAGCATCATGGAAACACGGGGCGCGAGGCCCTTGCTTCTCCGGTATTCCCGGGGTGGGGGTGGGGTGGAGGTGGGAATCTCAGAAGCTTCTACTTCAGAACCCGAGAAGGGTTTCCGGTGAGACAGATGTAAGGGGAAGATGAATCTGAGGCCTCTCCCCTTCAGAAGTCAGAGGAAACTTTCAAAAACGTGAAGTCGGTCATCTCACGGCCCTGCTTTAGCCTCTTCCTGGCTTCTTACTGCTCAGATTAAAATCAGACTCTGCCCTGGGCCTTGATGGAGGCAAGCTGCTCCAACCCACAGGACAGCGCCCTGTGTTCGCCGCTGCTGTCCCACTCCTTGGGTGCCCCCGTACTTCCTACCTCTGAGCCTTTGCACTCACTGTTCCCGCTGCCTGGAATGGTGTGTCACACAGGTCCACTCCCCAGCTCCAGTGCCCCGCCCCCCGTCACTCTCATATGTCCCTGCTGGTGGCCTCCCAAGCACCAAGCTCTGTCTGCTCGCTGGTCCCACTGTACCCCTGGACTGGAAGCCGCACAGGGGTGGAGACCTTGTCTGTCTTGTCGAAACTGCACTTGCAGCACCTTGCGCACTGCCCGGCAGAGATGGTTAATAGCCACCTGTGGAAATACAAAGCCTGGAGGGTTCTGGAACGGTGGGCTGGGCAATGAGTCCCATAACCTGTGAAGGTCTGGGGTGGGGCCTGAGAACTTGCATTTCTAACAAGCTCCTGTTGCTGCCGGTGCCTTGGACCCGGCTTCCACACTCTGAGAACCACGGATCTAATGATTGCCTAATGCTGGATCATTCTGTGGGCCAAAGCAGAACCTCCTGCCCCAGGTCTCAGGGAAACTCCCAAGGGAATAGTGACTGGTGGCAAGGGACTCCTGAGGGTCAGGGCAGGAGGGTCTGAGTGTCTCCCCCCAGGGAGACAGCCACACCCCTGATGATTGCAAGGCTGGCAATCCAATAAATCCAAAACCTTGGGAGAAGGAAGTTGAGGTGTGGATGTGCAAGTGTGTGCACGTGCCTGTTTCCAGGGAGGGGTGGAGAGAGATCAGGGAAGGCTTCCTGGAGGAGCTGACATAGAGGGTAGCCTTGAGGAGTGAAGAGGAGTTTAACAGGCATACCTGGCGGGCAGAGGACAGTCCAGGCAAGAGGCACAGGGATGGAAATGCATGCAGGTATGTGAGAACATGGGCAACTCTAGATTGGTTTCCAAATGGAAAGAATCTCTGGACTATTTGCATGCTTTTCTGGGTTGGGTTTTACCATTCTCTCAAACACTGAAGGCCTCTGGGAGAGAGATCTCAGTTATCATTCTTTACACTTATACCAGGGAGAGCTCATAATTTTTGTCCAAATCAGGACAATTTGAGAGCAAAGGGGGTGTTGTTATTTACTGTGCTGGAACAATATGTTTAAAAACTAAACCATCATGAGCAAATGTCATGAGCGGGATGAGGGCCACCCTGGATCTGGGGTCACTATGTGGGGAGGGGAGAGGAAGGGTGTGGCCGGGGGACCACTGTGGGCATCTGCCCAAAGGCCGGGAACGGCTGTTTGACCTAAGCACTCCTCTCCCAGCCTCAGTTTCCTGCTCTGTAAATCTCTGGCTGCTGTGTCTCCGTGCCAGAGTTGTAGGAAGGATTCATCAGGTAGGTCCTGAAGAGGAAAGATAAGCAGGACACCCCCCCTTGCAAGCAGAGGGCCTCTGCTAGATTCTGTGCAAGCTCCCAGCATCTTCCTTAAGTCCCCCGCCCCTCCTGAGCAGCAGCCTTACCCCTGTCCCCGCCCCACCTGCCTCCCTGACCCCCCGCCCCACGCCACCAACCAGGCCAGCTCCTGAAAGCCCTTGGCTCTTTACCCCAGTTTCCCAATTTCATAGATTCAGGGCTAACGGCAAAATGCTTGCTCAATGTGAAAAGCAGAAAATGTTCAGATTTATTGCTTTGAGATTTTGGGTTGTCTCCTGGGCCTGGTTGATGCAGTTTCCTCCAAGTTTCAGAGCATTTTGTTTAAAAAGAGGGATTTTGACAGCAGCGTTTTCTAGTTTACAGAGAACGTTCACACAATAGCAGTAACAATCATTACTATATGTATTGAGTTACTACACTGGGGAGCTCAATTAACCCTCGAAATCTCCCTTTCCACAGCGACAGGCAGAGGCTCGGAGAGGTTAAGGGCCTTGTCCAAGGTCACACGGCCCAGGGAAAGGGCAGGTCCATGGTTTCAGTCAGTCTGTGCTCACCCTCTCCTGTTCTGCCTTTCTGATCTTCAGCTTGACCTAATGCACACAGATTTGCAGATATACAGTGGGTGAGAACAAAACAAAACAAAAACCAGAGGCTGTTGTGGAAAACAGAGACTGGAATGAGTATAAAAATAACCAGGTGTGTCCAAGGGAACCCTCACCTCCCCAAACAATATATTTTGTGCTAAGATTAGTTTTGTAATAATGCAGGTGGAGGAGGGTCCAGTGAGTCAGTGAGCAGAGGACTGGCTTTCTAGATTCTAGGACTGAACTGTCCAAAATGGTGTCCAGTGGCTACCTGTGGCTATTTAAATTTAATTAAAATGAAATAAAATTTTAAATTTAGTTCCTCAGTTGCACTTGCCACATTTTAAGTGTTCAATATCCACCTGCGGCCACCCTATTGGACAGCAGAGAGATAGAGTACTTCCATCACCACTACTGGACAGCATTGTGCTAAGCCACCAGCAAGCTGGCTCCTGTCCCATCCAGACTGTGCCGGAGGGGCAGGGAGCCGCTGACGGAGATGCTAGCTTCCTCTGCCACCAAGGCGAGATGCCATCCCAACACCTGAGTCCCTCCACTCGGGGAGGTTACAACTCCATGGATGCAAATAATTTGTTTTTTAAGATTTATTTATTTACTTGAGAGAGAGAGAGAGAACACGAGCAGGAGGGGCAGACGGAGAGGATCTCAACCAGACTCCTCGCTGAGCCCTAGCCTGAGACAGGGCTCGATCTCATGACTCTGATCAAGAGTCGGAAGCTTAACCCACTGCGCCACCCAGGGAGCCCTCCGTGGATGCAAATGAGCAGAAACCAAAGGAGTGGGCATTAGCGGAGGCCTTGCTACTCATTGTGGTCTGAGGCCCCGTAGCATCAGAACCTCCTGGGAGCTCATTAGAAGCGCAGGAGCTCGGGCTCCGAGCCTGACCTGCTGAATATGAATCTGCATTTTAACAAGATCCCCAGGTGATTCAGGTGCACGTTTAAGTTTGAGAAGCTCTGTCTTAAGAGACAGGAAGAGCAGGATCAAAATATTGTTCCAAATATAGGGAACCAAACATATTTTTAGATATTAAAAAATAGCATTAGCACCCCCGTTAGCATGTGATTAAGCTTTAGTCACAGACGGCTGAGCATCTCGGTGCCACATCATCAACAAGCATGTTTCCACAGAGCCCCAGTGGGGGACCTAGGAGGAGCTGGCCCTTCCCCGTCTCCAGCACCTTAGCAAACCTTGAAGAGGTCCCCTCCCCAAAGCAAAGGAGGCCGAGCTGAGAGTCACAGCGTGGGTCTCAAGGATGCTGCCTTTAAACCAGATTTTCTGTTTCTGCTTTTTTTTCCCAGTGCATTTGTATTTGAACTTTGCTGATTGCCAAGGACACAACATGATGTACAAAGCATCTACACAAACACAGTCGTTTAAAAGGAAGCTTCTGGAGAAGGGCTCTGCTGGGCTTTTCAGGGGTGTGGCGCTCCCAGGCCGCAGTGCCAGACACCAGCCGCTAATCAAGGTTTCTGGGCGGGAACTGGCATCACGCCCCCCCCCTCCCCCCCGCCCCATGAACAAAACAGGTGCAAAATGTGGATCCCCTCGACTAAACTTCAGAAGAGACTGGCAGCATGCTGACCCTTGGCGGGGAAGGAGGGTCTGCTGCCAGGACTGGTTCCAGAACCGGGATTCTGTGGCTCCTCCTTCTGGGAGGATGACTCATTCCTTAATTTCTCTCTCCACTCAGCCTACCTTGGGTCTTACTTATTTTTATCCCTGGAATGGAGTTAAGTTGCCAGAAGGATGATATTTCTCCACCTGCAAGGGCCCTCCTGGAGGATGAATTTTAAAATATTCATTTTTACAACTTGCCCCCAGCGATAATGCAGGAGACAGAAGGCTGGTGGCAGGAGAGGGGGGACCGCAACATGGGCCTGGGGGGAGCCCGGGGCCTTGGGGAACTGCCGAGTGACAATGGAGAGACATTCCAGGAGCTGGCTCTGAGGAGCTGAACCAGAGGGGAGGGAGGAGTTTCATAACTCTCTCCATAATACTGGAAAGAATCAAAGCAGAACCTGTAAACAGTCCTGCTGTCTTGCATTCACCAGCTTGTGGCGTCATTATTTTGGTAGCAAACTTCATTTTCTTCTCCTGGGAACAGCCTGTGGGGCATTGCGCGGGGTCCTGGTGGGTCTGTCAGTCAGGACAGTCCCAGCTCCGCCTGCTGGGAGCACGTGACCCAGCCTGGGCCAATGGGAAGCCCGCTTCTTTGAAGGGCGGGTGGTACTGGGGAGACTGGCCCCTTGGTTCTTGGATTCCTGGCCTCTTCCCAGTCTTTCTTGTGGTCTGACTGTTCAGTCTCCTGAGATACCATGAGTCACCGCAAGGCATTTCAATATTTTCTCTTTTTCCTTTTTTCCCCTTTCTTCCTTCCTACCTTCATTCCTGTCTCCCTCCCTCCCTCCTTCCTTCCTCCTCCCCCTCCTCCTCCTCCTTCTTTTTTTTTTTCTTTGCTTAAGTTAGACAGAGTTGTTTTCTATTATTTGTAACGGAGAGCCCCAACTGTCACAAACCCAAATGCCCAGAAATAGGGGCTTCGATCCAGAAAGCATGATACAGCACACGATGGAACACTCCACAACCAGGTACAGTGATAAAGGTGTATTTGTTGACATGGAAAGATCTTCACAATATATAGTTGAGAGCAAAGGCAGATTACAGTAGAACAGTATGCACAGTATGATACCATGTTTGCAAAATATATTCTGTACATTCATAGAAAAAGACCTAGAAGAAAATATAACAGTATTCATTCTGGAGGGTAGAATGGTGGATGGTTGTTCTTTCTGCTTAGCATAAAGATATTCCTCACCTTTTCCACAATGCTTGTATGGTGGGTTTTTCTGTTTTGTTTTTGTTTGTTTTTTTGTTTTGTTTTTGTTTTTGTTTTAAATGGATACCGGTAGGTCTCCAGAGCCTGTCAAAAGTGAAGTGATTTCCTGGGTTCAGGCAGGGACTTACTCACCAGACACCAGGTTTCCTGCCATGGGGACGGCTCCCCCATAGCTCTGACTGCTTAAGAAGATGCTGGAAGCATCTGCGTCTCCAGAACACGGAAGAAGCCCTTCCCACACGGCCAGGGCGCCAGTGGATCCCACTTATTCTCACAGCAAACTTGGGAGGTGGCAGGTTCCTCCTTGTTTGGTGGAAGATTGGCCTAAGAGGTGAGGTGACCTATCCAGGGTCCCACTGTGGGGATGTAAAGCCAGGTCACTTGGCCTAGGGCTCCAATACCCCAGGGGCTACTCAAGTTTATAGTGGCCAAAATGAAGCGGCTGAGTGTGGGGGAGGGCTCAGAATTGCCCTGTGTGGTCAGCTGTGGGACAAGCTGCCTGAACTCCTTACTCTGCATAATGGCCTCAAGGTTTTGGGCCTCTGGGTGGGTGGGGGGAGCCGGCGATGTCGCTGGGGGATTGTGGGATCCCCCTCCCACTGCTCCTTCTTATCTTCTAGGCCTCAGCTTAAAAGTCATCTGCTCAGAGAGGCTCTGCTTGTTGCCCTAAGATCATTGCCGGCCACGAGCACCTGGGCCCAGATCTCCTCTGTAGCACTTCATGTGACTCGAAGTCATGCTACTTATCTGTCCGTCTACTTTATGGTCCATCTTTCCTCTGCTTGGCTGTACGCTCCCTGAGGGCAGGGCTTATGACTGTGTCACTCCTGGCTGTGTCCCTAGCAGCTAGCCCGCTATCTGGTCTCCTGCAGGCATTTACCATGCATCTGCCGAATGAGAACAGATGGACACATGACTGGGATCTTGAGCCAACTGTAGCGACTGGGCTCACCTCTGCCTCTACCAGCTGATGACCGCAGGCAAGCTGCTGGTCCTCTCTGGGCTTCTTCCAAGCCTTAAGCATAAACATCCACCTCCATTTAAAGGATTGGCTTCAACCTTCCTGAATTTTTAAGACCAATTTAAGGGATGGCTATAGAAGTTGGAGTCTTTACTGAATTGTATGTTAAATCAACTGCTGGTTGATTATCTTCCTGGGTGATAACATTGCCATGTTTTCCCAAGAGTCACTGAGGTGCAATGAACCCAATCGTATTTCTTATTCAATAAACTCTTTTATTGTAAGTTTACAGATTTTCCCATTACAATAATGAAAATAGCACTAGTGATTTGTTAACACGTCGGCCCAAATCAAAAGGGAATGACTCCTCAAATTATAACGTAAATGCCACATAGTTGAACGCATAGTAAATGTTGGACAGAAGGCATTTAAAATATAGAAAATGGGGTCAAGGTCTGTGTGCAAACACTTTAAGGTTTAGTTTCTCAAGATGCTGCTGCTTTGGAAAGCCCATGATTTTGAAACTATATTTATAATTTGTGATAAAACACAAGTGCAGAGAAAAGGCAAAATCAAGCAAAATAAACAAAAAAACCCCCAAATGAGAGGAAGTGAATCAAAGGCATGGGGACAATATGCAAACCTCCATTCACTGGGCCCTGGAATGGCAAGTGAGTGGGTTTCATAGAAATTCTCCATAGAAAGGAAAGTCTGGGCCTGGGGTGACATCGCTGCGTCTCCAAGTCCTGTCTCCTCACAGAGGAAAAGAAGTTGCTTGTCCGACACATCTGCCCTGGGTCTGGCCAGGAATGGGGCCTACGTTCCCAATCCCTTTGAGAACAGTCCCAAATCCTGAAAAGGCAAGGCAACCCTCCGGGGCCCCGGGTACGGCAGGGAGACGGGTCAGAGTCGGCCCCCAGCCCTGCTGGAGCTGTCCGAGTGATTCACGGGGAGGGGGTGGGCCTCTGTGTTGAACACCCAGTCTTCCAGGGAGAGCAGGTCATCTTCAGAGAACAGAAGATAGAGATACCTGTGCCCCGGGGCAGGGAGGGAAGCAAGACACAGCCGGTCAGGGCCCTGGGGAACAGGGGACCACTGGCAAGCAATCTCAGAGGCCTCTGCAACTCAGGCCTGTGGCTAAGGGTGCAGGGAGGTTTGGGATCCCAAGTCTACTTGCAGCGCTGGTCTGAGGGAAGGCGCTGTGGATGCTGAGGAGAGCACTGAGATGCTGGGCAGTCAGACCCCGTTTAACGCTGGCTCTGCCCCTGGCCTCCCTCTGTTACTTCCTACCCATCTGCCTTCACTCAGGTACTTGCGCCACCTGTAGGAGAGGCCAGCCAGGCCCCCTTATGGCCTAGATTCTTCTTTCTTTTCATGGTGGCCTGAGTACTGCACCAGTCCAAACTCTTGGGTTGCTCCCTGATGTGTCCCCCAGGAGACTCTAGAGTCAAACAGATGTTAGGGCACTAAAATGAACAGGGAGTTGTGACTCCAGAACTCCAGCTCCCCAAGCCAAAGGAATGGACTGTTCCAATCCATTGTAAAGGTAAAGCACGAGGGTTTGGGGGACAGCAAGGAAATGGGGTGGCGGACTTCCACCCCCAGAAAGCGAGGGAATAGTGCAGCAGCAAAACTGTAGAGCGAAGGTCAACAGCAGTGACCACTGCCACTATCGTTCCTCCCATTTTACAGAAGAGGAGATGGTTTCAGAGAACCAAGGGCCCTGAGGAGACAGGTTACAGAAGCTAACTTAGCACACTGCTAGTACTTGGAGGTGGGCTGAGGGGAGAAACCAGCCTGGCCTGAGGAGTACCCTGGGGATGTAACCCTGGGGACCCAGGCCCCCAGCCTTCGCGGGCCCCCCTGTGATGGCAGAACCTGACTGTTGGCGAAGGGAGGGACTGCTGGCCCCACGCCTTGCCCACCTCCTCCCTCCATCCCTAAGAAAGTCCCGGTTTCCTTCGGGAAAGAACACGGGCCAAACCCCGACTCACTTTAGTGTCTCCGCTAGAAAGAAAGTCTGCTGCTTGTTGTCGTGGTTGGGGACGCTGCTGTACACGTCTTGGATCCCGGAGAAACCAGCTTCCGTCCGACAGTATTTCTCCAAGGCCTGAAGAAAAGGGAGGCAGCTTTGGTGCGGGCAGAGGAGAGGCCCCCTGCAAGACTCGTGCCTGTGCAGGCTGTGAACAGGCAGGCCCTGGACCACTCGGCTGGGGACCCCTGGCATTTGTGGAAGCAGAAAGCTAAGTTATTGTTTGAGGGCTCAGCCGCTCTGCCACCAGGGCTGACAACTTAGTCCCAACTGGCTGCTGGCTCGAGCTCTTCTCCTGGTCTGAACTTAGGGGACATTATTTTGGCCCTGCAGGGAAGCAGGCTGATCTGGCAGACTCAGCCACAGTGGTGGACAGAGCAAGGCAGTGGAGGGCTGGGATTTGGGGACTGGACTTAGCACACCCCACGGGTCCCCTGTGGAGATCCAGTCCCTGCTCCAGAGGTGGGAAGGCCCGGGGCTGTCTGCTTTTTGTATATAAATGTCATTTTTACACATTGAGGGGTCTGGGGACCGGGCCCAGGAGCACAGAACACTTGGCCTTCACTGGCCAAGAATGGGAGGGGGATTCTGGCCAATGAACCATGTCAGTGAACCCGAACGGGCCCAGGCCCTACCCGAGTGTAGTGCCCACGACAGTCTATGCCTCTGAGAGCAGGGGGCCCTAGGGGGAGTTGGGGAGGGGCCGGACAGAGAAGGCTTAGCATCCCTCAAGACCCATCTTTCTGGACTTCCCATACCTGCCTTTGACACTTGCCCCAAAGAGGGCCATGAGGTTTCCTGCTGGGTGGTTGGGGACAAGCGGGCTAGTGGTGGGAGCAGAGCCGGGAGACAGGTGGGGGCCGCCCAGGGCTGGGCTGGCTTTGGGCAGAGGAGGGAGGTGATCTGCTGGCCTGGCAGCCGATTCCTGTTTGAGAGCAGAAATCGAGAGCCATCTTCTCAGGCTTCGGGGGTCAAGAGCAGTGACCACATGTCACTGGGCCCCTCTGGCTTCCACCCTGCCTTTAGCCCTCTAAGTCTGCTGGCCCTGGAGCCTGGGGCCTCAAAGGCTGTGGGCGCCCAGAGCCCTCTTCATAAGTTCCTGGCCCGCTTTCACCCAGTTGGGGACTCTTGGCTCTGCAACCACACCTTGACCCTTTGCACTCGGAACCTAAGCCAGATGTCAACCGGTGTGACCTTCCTCTCCCTGCCCAAGCTAGGGCGTTTTGGACCCTGACGGAATTTCCACGCTATTATGCAGTCAGCGCCCCCACCCTCCCGCCCAGTGCACTCACCATCACCACCTCCCAGCCCCACTCCCTGTAGATGGGGTTGTGGGTCTGTCTCCACAGGTACATGTAGCTCTCCACCACCTCGGGCCGCAGGATGTAGTAGCTCTCGCTCAGCTGCGTGGCCATGGCCTCTCTGCCCGAGTTAAACCAGAAGGCCTCGGGCCCCAATTTGGTATCTGCAGGGAGGACCAAGCAGAGGGCCTGGGTCAGACCCTCCACCTCCTGCTTTTCAGGACCCAGCTGCCCCAGGAGCGCTCTCAGTGGCCTGGAAGCATGGGCAGGGTGACTGGCACAGGCTGCGCCCTGGCCTGCGCTGCTGGGCCTGGCAAATGCCCAGCTTCCCTCTTGGCTCAGGCAGGCCAAAGCAAGACCCTTGAGGCCTCGAACATTTTACAGTTTCAGAACCTGACAGTCCAAATGAACTATCCAGCAGTCTGGGGAGAAAAAGGTTTGAGAGATGTTCCCCAACTGTGTTTTGAGACATAAACTCTGTAAGATGTTAACCAGCCAAGAAAGGATTTCAGGTTTAAAGACGTTTGGGGAACGGTGGGTCAAATAAAGTGAAATAATGTCCTGTCTGCGGGACTTATCAGATCCTTCAACATGCTGTTCTACAGTGATGCTTCTCCACAGACCCCTTTCTTAGGGAACTGCTTTTCATACCTCCCAGAAGGAGCCTTCCAGAAGTGACAGGCTGGACACTGCTGAGGTGAGGGGGAAGAACTGCCCAGAAGGCCCACACTCAGGCAGAGGCAGCTAGATAGAGAGGACTTGATGAGGGCTGAGTTGTTGTTGTTTTTTAAAGATTATTTATTTATTTGAGAGCGCACATGTGAGAGAGGGAGAGGAAGCGGGGGAGGGAGAGAAAGAGAATGAGCAGAGGGAGGGGCAGAGGGAGAAGCAGGTTCCCCACTGAGATGGGAGCCTGACAATGTGGGCTCGATCCCAGGACCCAGCTGACAGAGCCATCCAGGCATCCCTGAGGTGTTTTTTTGTTTGTTTTGTTTTGTTTTGTTTTTTTGTCACTGTTTGGTTTGTTTTTGGACAGTTTGGTACTTATTTGCTGGAGGACCATAATTATAACCACCACAGCCACCACCTCTGATTTCAAGGGCTGTGCTGGGTGCTTTAGATACATTATTTCGATCCTTAACAAATGTTTGTTTGCTTCTGTTTTGGGTTTTGTTTTGTTTTTTTGCTAAGGTAGATGTTAGTGTCCCTCTCTCAGGCAAATGGAAACTGAGGATCAGAGAGGCTAAGTAGTTTGTCCAAGGTAACACAGCGAGCTGTGACTGAGCTGGGATGTGACCCTGGATCCTTCTGATGCCCTTTCCCCAGACTGTGCTCTCACTTTCCCTCCTGGTCTGAGACTCTAGGTCCCGAGTTTAGGCTAGAGGGGTCATCCCCTCCTCCCTTCAGCACCTGCACACCCTGTCTGAGTCGGTAAAGTGCAGGGCTCTGGTCCTAAGTGCGCCTTCCTTCTTCCCATCAAGTCAGGACCCCAAGAGGCCCCGGGTTGTTTTTGGATGACTGGAGCTTCGCAAGACATCCTACTCTTCCGTGCAGGGCTTCACAGAAGGGTTGTGCTGGGTGCCATTAGCCAGACCATGGCCCCCTCGAGTTCTCAGATGCTTGTAGATACTCCTGGCCGCTAGCAAAGAGCCATTTTGCCCAAGCTACGGACGGGGTCGGGGCACGAGCGCCCACTATGGCTGTCTGTGGACAGGCGGGCTGGCTGGAACAGCATGCTCTATATTAAATGGGTGTCTTTTATGGTCTGGGTTGATTGGCCCAGATAAATAGTGAGCTTTTTATTATTCCTGAGATTTCCTATTTGTCTACGGTTCTGGCTCTTTGAAGGGAATTGCAGAGCCATCGTAAGGACCCCTTGTGAACTGCTAGCTTCATGTAAACAGCTCCGGGAGATCTGGACTCCACTGGAGGGGTCACAGACACCTTTCAAGGTAACACATGCCTCCCATGCTGGGGCTGAAGGTGGCCGGCGATGTGCTTTCTACAGGACCCTCTATCTCATCCTGGGAGACCTGTGTTATTGTCCCCATTGAACAGATGAGAAAACGGAGGCTACCCCGTTGGTGAGTGGCAGAGTGGCACTTGAGCCAGGTTTACGGCATATCTCAGGTCCTCTCCTCCAACCAAGGCTGGGATTACACTCAGAACAGTGGGCACCTCTCGGGGCCCTGGGGGGAGGGCTTTTTCTGAGGGGCATTGTTTAGAGAGGCAGCACCCAAGAAGAAGCTGGGCATCAGAAGACCTCAGAAAACATCTGAAGTTAATTGCACGCAGTGTGACTTTGGCGAAGTCACTTCCCTACTCTGGGATAAGTCAGTTTCCCCACGTGTAAGACAAGGCTCGTGCTTTCTAATGTGACTTCTGACTCTAGCATTTGACAATTCTGAAAGGAGTGTTAGGTGGGCATGGTCAAGAGGCTCTCAAGCCTTCTGGTGGTCTTGATTCAAAGAGGGTGATAAATGGGGTGGTTCCTGAGATGGTAAGACCCCCTAAATGGAGGGGTGCTGGGGAGGAAAGGCAGAGGCACACTCAGGGGTAAGGACTCAGGGAGAAGGGATCTGCTAGGAAGCCTGGAGGACCCATCACTCTGTGCCCCTCACATGGGACCTCGGCCAAGTCCTCTCTGGGCCTCAGTTTATCTGTGTTGTGAGGTTCGGCAATGATGCAGGTCAGGTGCTGAACACTCAGCACAGGTGCTTGATACATCCCCTCTATTTTCCTTTTAACTCAGGGTATAGTCTCAGTGCACAGATGGCACACCCCTCATACAAATTCTGCATAAATTCCAAGGCGAGACTGCCCTAAGACCATGTGTTCCCTTCATTCACTGCCACTCTGGTTTTTCTAGTTCTTCCTGGTGTCTAGCCTCAGTCTCTCCTGCTGCCCCTTCCCCTTGCAGGGTTACCTGAGCGGGCGTACGATTCGTGGCACGTCTTGGTGATCTGGGCTGCGAGCTCTCGGTAGTGGGCCCTCTTTTCTTCCTTGGCATCCTCAGCGCCGAGGGCGATCATGCCCCCAGAGAAACAGGCCAGGTGCCCCATCTTGTGGTCCAGAATCCCCCCTCGCCACTCAGCAATGTAGGTCAGCCCCCCAGGAGAGACATTCAGCAAGTAGGTCTCTATTGCCTGGGAGCAAGATAGGAGTTGGGCAGGGGGAAGGGCGTAGGAGGGGGGACAGAGAAGGGAGGGGGAGAGGACGGAAAAATGAACATTTTGCAGACAGCAGTGAATGCAGTTCTGCTAAGCCCTCCATCCCAGGCAAAGGAGGTCCTTGACCTTGGCTGGTGGCTGGCGGTGGTCCCTGATGGGGCCATAGGAGGCTCTGTCACTCACCTGGCTGAAGCCTGGTGCCTGCTGGGGGCCTGGACACAAGGCAGCTCCCCGGAGGGAGTTTCTTATTTTGTCTTTAAAAAAATATATTTTATTATTAAATAATTTCTACACCCAGTGTGGGGCTCAAACTCACAACCCTGAGATCAAGAGTTATATCCTCTACCAACTGAGCCGGCCAGGTGCCCCTCTTATTTAAGCTTTTATATCTTCTATGTATAAGTATTAAAAAAAAATCTTTAAAAATTCTTATCCATCCTCCGTGATGTCCTCTGTTAGGACTTTTAACCTGGAGCCCAGCTGGCCTGTGGACAGGCTCCAGGGAGTCCAGAGGCCACTCAAATTGTATGTGACACTCTCATGTATGTGCATTTCCATGGGAAAAACATCCATATATTTTTATCTGGTTCTCAAAAAGGACCAACAAAGTTAAGAGCTGCTCTCTACAAGCCCTTATCATACACCTTGTCTTTTAATGCCCACAACAAGCCAGGCACAGGGCTGTCGTGCCCTCTACAGACAAAAGGGTAAAGTGGCTCATCCCTGGTCACCCAGCCACGCTGGGATTAAGACAAGGGCCCCCAGATGCCCAAACTGGGCATCTTCTACTACCTGATGGCTGCTCCTTCTGGTGGAAAGGGGCTTTGAGAGTCCCCAACTTCCACGGAAGATGATATGGCTGGTAAAGACTCCAAGGAAGTTGCGGGGTACAGATGTCAGGCCATGGTGTCCCCCCCTCCCTGCCGTTAGTCCCCGGGAGCTCTGGAGACAGAGGTGATGGCAGTGCCTGCCGTTCTGGGTCCAGGGCCAGGCCTCTTCCTGCATTTTTGCCCCTCCAATCTATTCTCCAGGGGTCTCTGCTCTCTGTAAATAACAGACCGGTTTAACCTGATTGCCACAGACATGGCTCCCAGGAGCAGATTCCTCGGGTTCAAATCCCATCTCTGTCAGTTCCAAGCTGTGTGACATTGGCGGGTTCTATGGGCCCTCTGTGCCTCGATCGCCAAGTAAATGTATGAAACGGGGATAGGGGCATAAACCACCTCACAGGGTTCTGAGGATCAAATGGGCTGTGCGTGCAGAGCTCAGCATAGTTGTTGGCACGGCATCCTCAGCGCATGCTGGCTCGGACAGTTCCTCTCCAGTCTGTTCCCTGCCCCAGCCTCTTCCCAGTCGCTCCCCTCTCCTCCCATTGAGTTTTCCACTGAGCGAGAGCGAGCGGAGGAGGCTCGGCGGCAGGGGAGGAAGCCCCTGAAAACGCACAGCCTGGAGCCTGCCTCAGGGAGTTCAACTGTTAGTAGAGATTCCTAACAAAATCAAACACACAAGGGAATTATGATTTCCGGTCAGCATTTTGAAAGAAACGTGCTCTGCCTAGACTCCGCGGGCCCAGTTGGCCTTTGCGCATGCGCCACCGTGTGGTGCGTGGGAGACCAGCACCCCCCGCCACCTCGCCACCCCACTCTCCGGCCACTGCGGCCCCGGGTACTCGCCTCCCGTTCCCTTTCTACGTGGTGCTGTCCCCACCTTGTGCGTCCATCTCTGTGTGTCCTGTGGCAACCCCGTCTATCTCCCAGGACTCTGAGTGCTGCCTGACCGCAGAAGCCGCCACCACACCCACTCTCCAGCCAGCGGCAGGCATACAGAAGGTGCTCAAACAACATTCGCTCTGTCTGTTCCTTTTCCCCCTCCTGCAAGGTCCCGCATGGTGGGCTGGCTGCAGGACCATCACTGAGTAGCAGGTCAGGAAGCTCTGATGATGTGCCGTGCCAGAGCACCTGTGCCATGGGGGGGCGGAGCACTAAGGGGCCGGGGGCACCGCCCATTCCCGGGCTGGGGCTGCTCCTGGGGAAAGCTGGGTCTGCGCGGGTGGGGAGGAGGGGTGGCAGGCTAGTCCAGGGTGCAGATATCTGGTTTAGTCACCCAATGGGACTTGGGGGGCGCTTGGGGACGCTCGGGGGGAAAACACAGACATCCGGGAGAGACCCCGTGAAGCCTCCCGTGGTAGCGCAGAGACTGTCCCTTCAAGACTGGCTCCCATGGGTTATTTCCACTTGGGGTTCACCCCAAGCTAAGTAATCATAGTAAAGAGGAAATGACAGACCAGTCTCACTGCGAGGACACAACTGAGACAAGCAGATAGGTGCAAAGATGAAACAAAACAAAACAAAACAAACCAAACCAAGGCTTTCTAAAACTCTAAGCAAACCGCAAGACAGCACAGGCTGGCAACTGACGTTAGGCTTAAATCAGCCAGGAGACCAGCAGAGTTGAGGGGGAAGACAGAGACCTGGGCTTGAATGCCAGCTCTGCAATGTGAGCATTGGCTGACTCTGGGCAAATTTTTTCCCTTTTCTGAAGACTCCCTCTCCTCATCTGTAACATGGGAATAATTTCTGGGATGGCCCTGAGGTTATTCAAAGACTCTGCCTTCCTTTGCCTCTTGGAGGGGACTCCATCTGCCCCACTCCCCAGAGGGATTTCAGGCAAGCCAGGTTCCTTTGTGGTTGGCAGGAACACTGGATGTGGAGTCAGTTGGATCTGTGTTTGCACCCTGGCTTTGACACTGGCTGCCGTGTGACCTCAGTTTCTCATCTGTGAGATGGGGCTAAATAAGACAAGGCAGTCGGGCACCTGCCTAGAGGAGGCCACCGGGACAGGTGCCCTCCCAGTTCTTCTTGTTGCCCCTCCTCCTGTGACCCTCAGGGGTGTGCTCCCCTGTTGCCCTGTCTGAATCATCCTCACTCACCCCAGCTGGACAGCTGTCTCACCCTCCAGGGCAGCTTTCCAGGCTGTTTCCTGTGCCCCAGCCCAGAGGTTCTGATGTAGCCTTGTCAGGGTGCAGCCTGAGCAATGGGATTTTACAGCTACCCCGGTGATTTTTAACGTGTGGACAAGGTTGAGAATTACCAGAATATTCTTTAAAGCCTCAAACTTGCCAGAGGCCCAGTCTTTACCCAGGGTCAGAGATACTCCAGGCTATTCACTGGGGATATCAAATGAGGGGAGCAAAGCCAAGTTCTCTCCTCTTCAATCAAGTACTTTCCATAAGGCTCCCAGTTTGTTTAAATAATTCATGGCCATCTCTTCCCTTCAAGACTGAACCACAGTGTGCCCTGAGGGCAGGGAACCGGGCTGCTCGCTAACTTCATGTTTACCCTGCAAGGAATGGTGGAAGTGCAGACAGGCCTTTGCCGGCAGCACACTCTGTGCAGGCTGAATGCTGATCCCCTGGCAGCAGACACTGGCTGTGGCCTGAGCTCAGCCGAGGCTGAAGCTGGGGCTGAGATGCAGGCGGAGATGAGACTGGAGCCCCAGTAGCCGCTTCATGACCAAGGTCTTGGTGCTGGGGAGCCGGGTGGGGAAAACTCATCACCAAGCCCACAGTTTAAAAAGTCCGTGGCTGTGGAGGCCTGTTTCAATGGGCTTCCTTTAAGTACTACCATTCCTGGCCAGAGTCATGCAGTCAGAGAGGGTAGTGAGAGTTCATTCATCCATCAATCCAACTGTTCACACCCATCCATCCACCATATCCACCCACCTATCCATCTCACCACCTGCCTATCCACCTACCCATCCATCTGTCCTCTACCTAAATACCCATCCATTCTTCCAGCCACATATCGACCCACCCATCCATCCATCCATCCATCCACCCATCCACCTACCCATCCATCCATCCATCCATCCATCCATCCATCCATCCATGCATCCATCCATCTATCCACCCATCAGTTCATCCATCCACCCATCCATTCTTCCACCTACCCATCCATCCACCCATCAATCCTTCCACCCACTCATCTATCCATCCATCCATCCATCCATCCATCCATCCATCCATCCATCCATCTATCCCTTCAGCAATCATGTGCTCATTTGTTCACAAAATAGTTCTTGTATACTTCCTATGTACAGGTACTGTTTTAGGAGTGAGGCAGACCAGGTGAATGACTAGACGAGATCCTTGCTCCTAGGTAGCTCACATTCTACTTGGGGAAGACAGACAATGAACGAGTAAGCAAACATGTGCACGGAGTAATTTTCGATGTTGATGAAGTAATTTTTGATGTTTAAGAAGAGACTAAGTCTGGTATATGTGACACAGAGAGGCTGTGAAAGGCCAGTTTTCAGTGGCATTTGACTTGACCGATAAATGGGGCCCAGCCATTTGAATGCTATTCCAGGTAGAGAGGACAGCAAGTACAAAAGCTCTGAGGTGGGAATGAGTCTGGTGTGTCTGAGGAAGGCTGAGGACCAGAGCTGAGAGTAAAGGGAAAACAGTTCAAGGTGATTGGTAGGTCTAGATCAGGTGGGCAAAGGTGAGGAGTCTAGCTTCTTCCAAAGGCAAAAGGGGAGCCAGTGAGGTAGGGACATGAATTTCCAGTTCTTTTGGCTGCTGTGTGGAGGGAGAACTGACTTCGAAGTGGGGGGGATCAAGAAGTCTAGTTTAGGGGACACAACACCTCAGACCAAGGTGGTGGCAGAGTAGATCCAAGTTTCTCAACTTACTTTATGGGGAATCTGAGGCCTGGAGCCTACCCAGTGCCTTCTCCTTAGTTGGGCTCAGAAGTACCTACTGATGGGCTAATGGGATTCCATCACCCCCTTTCCAATAGCTCAGGCTAACCACCTTCGTCGTCCATCCTAAATTCTCCCTTTCTTTGGAGAGACTCATCTCAGCCTACCATTCCTTGCTCAGGCCACACCTTGTAGACAGACCAGTGGAGGGGAGGGCCAGTGGGGGGAACACTGGGACGGGCTTAGAAGATCTGGCTTTAGCTCGAGCTCTGCCAGCTCTGTACTGTGTGGCTTTGAGCAAGTGCCTTCCTCTCTCTGGGCCTCGGTTTCCATCCCCATCAAGGCAAGGAGCAGAACTGGATGCTCCACTGAGGGAGGCCCCTTCCCACTTGCACAGGCTAATTACACCCCCTCAGGTTCTGCAGGGAGATGGCTGAGGGTCTTGCTTTGGCAGCCTCATTTGGGGGCTCCCAGGCCAGCGTCTGGCTGTGTTCTGGACTCTGACATATTCACGGAAGCCCAGATAGCGTGATTTCTGAATCAGACTGACTGCTGCTTCCTGTGAGATGGCTTTACCTCCTTGAGCATGGGTTTTGCATCCATAAAACTCGGATGCTAACACAGCCCTAACTTCAAGGTATCTGAGTAGTCACAGCTGCGTGTGCAAACCACGTGGCTGGGAGGGAGGCTATCTTGTTTTTCTGGCCAGCCTGCCATGGGGGAGGGGTAGGCGAGGCCCTGACGCTCAGGGGTCAGGGTCAGAGCTGGGGTGGATGACCAGCTGCCCGCGAAGAAGCAGGCGCCCGTCTTACCTCCAAGGCTTCGTAGTACATATCTTTAGCCTCCACATCTGTCTTGGCCGACATCAACCAGGATTTGATCAAATATTCATAAAAACTGTCCCCGAGGCCTCCAACAGAGACGTGGTCTGTGAGGAGAAAGAGGACAGGAGCGTTACCTCCAAAGGCCGAGGCTGCTGGCCTGGCCTCCCCGAGGGAATGTGCCCAGGGAAGTGAGTCTCCTCCGAGGCATCGGTGTCCCCCCCCCCCCCCCCACCCCCCGCCAGCCACGTGTGGGTGGGGGGGCAAACCTTTAGCCCACAGCCTCTGAGCCCTGCAGGAGCAGACAGGAAGCCCCGGGCTGAGACTCCGGGAACCCAGGACCATCCTGAGCACCGACGTCGGGCGCACGAGCGCACGGCTCACCCAGGTGTATAAATCATGTCGCTTTAGCAGGCCAAGGACGGCAGGGCCTCTGGTTATTAACTGTAAATGAGTTGCATTTCTTTAAAAAGATAATCTGGTGGCAGGGAGTTCAGAGATTTTTATTACCCGGTGACAAACATGGTAATTAATGCTGGGCAGGTTCATAAAAGGCCATGGAAAGGAGGGACGGGAGGCTTAATTCAGTCAGGATACAGAGTCACTTGGAAAAACGGAGCTTCCGCGGAGCAGACTTGGATAAATGGAGTTTCCAAGGAGCAGGGGGTTGGGGGAGAATTGGGTCTGAGGAGCCTGTCTTTGCCGTGGGGGTCTCTGCCTGGAGTTGCCCACGGGGCAGGACTGAGTGACTCCACCCAGCGCTAGCCCTGGAGAAAGACAGTCACCCAGGAGCACTTAATCAGAGACGCGAGACATGGAAAGCACTTCACTCGCGGGCTTTAAAAATTAACAACAGGGAAAGAGAAAGGCACTTAATAGATATAACAAAGAGCAAACTTTGGTTCCCTTTTAAGATGCACTTAAGCAGAGAGACAGAGAGAGGAGGGAAAACGGGAGCAGAGTAAGGTGGGGGAGGGTCAATGGGGAGGGTATTTCCAGCTCCTCTGGAGAAAGTGGGGAGAGGAAGAGAGAAGGGAGGGAAGGTCGGTGGGGCGAAGAGGGAAAGAAACAGAGCATCCATCAAAAGCTACCACTTCTCCAGGGTCTACTGTGGGCCACGAGCTTTACTGTACTATGTATAACATCCTCCCAAGAATCCTGCAAGGTAGGCACTGCCAACCCCTGTCCCAGATGGGAAGACTGTGGCTGGGCCTACAGAGCTCCTCCAAGGCCACCAAGGAGGCAGAGCCCTTGCTTTCCGCCGCTTTACAGCTAACGAGAACATGAACACAGGCTTCTTCTCTGCCTAGAGATAGAAAGGACAAGTGTGAAGACAGCGGGACCGAACGTCAGAGGGTAAAGACAGGTGGGGATCAGTAAAGTGGGCTGAGAGGAATACCCAGAGAAAGCCAGCCCTTCTGGCTCCTTCCAGCCCCATAAATAAATCATGGCCCAGTGAGGGCTCAGGACTTGCAAAAATTGGAACAGACCAAAGAAATCCTGAGCCTTGAGGAGGCGTGGGACGGGGTCCATGGGGCTGGACCCTGCATGAGAAGAGACACTCACCAACACACACCCCCAACTCCCCCCCTCCCTTGCTACATGGCGGACGCAGCACAAAGGAAGGCGTGGGGCATGCCAGGCCCAGCGTGCTGATGCTGTGTCCGAAGCTGGAGCAGGAGGTCTGTGCCGGGCAGGGGTTGGGGAAGGCAGCAAGTCGACGCAGGCCGGCCTCTGCTGAGGGGACCTCCCACAGCTCACAGGCCACGGAAGAGGCACACAGGCATGGAGTCGGGGGCCCTGCCTTCTCACACTCCTCTGGGCCTGCCGCCGGTCATTGTTTCCTCTGCCACCCAGACGCTCCTAGGCCCCTGCCTCCCCAGTCCTCTCTCACCTGGGGTGACCCACCACCAGGAACACCCCTTCCCCCCCTTGCATGGCTAGCACTTCCTCACTGCTACACCCCAGCTCAGGCATCCCCTCCGCAGAGAGGCCTTTCTCAGTATTCTCATAAGCCTGCTCACTGTCCTTCCCTACGGGGGACCACGAGGAGCGAGTGAGAGAAGGTACGCGCAAATCTGGCCCCATGGCCTCCTGTGGCCAGCACTCCGTGGCTGCCGATCCTTCCATTGCTGGGTGTGTGCCTTGCCCTTGGCGGCTCCCAGAGCAGTGGTATCAGTACCTGCTTATAGGTCCCCCTCCCCCACCAGGCTGTGGGCTCTCTACGGGGAGGGGCCGAATATGATTTGTGTTATACACCCGTTGACTGTATGGCACACTGTGCATACCCAGTAAGTCTGGAACAAAAGGAAGGGAGGCTTGAGCTGTGCCAGGAAGGGCCTTGAATGCCAAGCCAAAGAGTTGGGACTTCATGTGATTGCAGTGCGTGTAGGACGTGGTTGAGGGCGCCACCTGGCGGGTGTGTGCAGGAGAGGGGAGCCAGGCCCCCAGGAGTTCCATGGGTGTTTGCGACAGGACACCCTCTTGGGGACATGTGAACAATTCTCATTTGGAGAATCGTCCTCATTTGCTTTCTGGCTAGTGTGTGCCTGCGGTGTCCTACCCCAGCTCTCTACATGGAGAGCCCAGAGTGGGAATCGGAAGACACAGATCTGCCATTAGCTTAGGGCAAGCCATTTTCCTCTCTAGGCCTTCACCTTTTGATCAGTAAAATGCAAGAGGAGTGTGAATTGGTGTCCATGAGCCTGAGCAGTGATGGGCCCTGATGCTTCCTGACCACGTCAATACTGTCATCACACTTGGCAGCAAGAGGTGGTCGCCATACAGCCTGGGGGACTGGCCGGTAGGAAAGTACCAAGAACCCGGGAGAGGCTGCCGGGCAGCTCACACTGCCAACCCCACTGGGGAGAATGTGGACTTGCCACACCCTCCCGCTGAGGAAAGTGGGGGATTCAGGCCTCGGACCACGCAGACAAGCCCCTCCGGGGGCCATGCTGACCGGCAGGCAGCCCTCGGAGCTCTACGTGGCTCTGTGAGGGTGGGTCTCGTCCGTGCCAGGTACGAGCAGGAGCCTGGTGGGCTTGCCCTGGCTGTGAGTCCTACTGGCAGGAGCGTCTCGGCCTCCCCTGTTACCCTGCAGCTCAGCGTCCTGCAGGAGTGGGGGCCAGCAAGAGCAGGGGCCTGGGACCAGGACACAGCCCCAACTCCCCCTCCCCAAGCTGCAGCCCCTGTGGTTGCAAATGGGCTTTCCAAGGATTCGAGAAGAGGAAAGAAGGTGAACACACTGAACTTACGCAAGTTGGGAATGTTATCGTCTGTCGGAAAAACACAGTTACCAAAAATCCCCGTGAAACCACAGAGAACCTGAGATGAGCCTGGGTGCCGGAGCTGGTGGGGGCGGCAGGCAGGTGCCCAGACGAGCAGGACTTTCTAGCTTTTCCTCTGTCCTTTAGCAGGCCTCAGATTCATATTTTATTAATATGAAACAATTTTCCATACGTGACGGACTTTGCCCAGCTCCGCCACCCCTGGCACAGCCTGAAAAGAAAGTTCTGCTTCTCAGCGGGTGGGGGCAGCGGGGAAAGGCCTGGAGTTTGCCAAGGTAGCTGCTCAGACAGGGAGGCCATGCCCCTCTCCCTTCTGATGGCTTCTGCTGCGTTGTCCCGGAGCCAGCAGCCGGGCAGTTTATCTCTTTACCCAGTCAGGCCTTGCAATTAAAAGCACTCACAGTTATCGAACTGTCTTCCCGTGGCCATAATCTGTAATTCAAACCTTCATTTTCTCCCTGCGCTTTTGGATTTGGCAGTGTGTTTTGGTTAAAAATACTTTGTATTTCTGAAAAAAAAAATACTTCGTATTTCTGTAAGTGGTTCTTGCAGGAGGCCACTTGGGGGTGAGGACATCATGGGGGAAAATTCCTTAAGTCACGTTTTCTTGGCCTCCTGGCCTCCTGGACCTCTGCAGTTTCTCCCCGGAGTCCCTGCAGGCCCTGCATGCATACTTTTACTGATGGGCACTTGTTACCTTTTGGCACAACACATGTCATCTTTGGAAGATGAACTGAAAACTGTTTCCTGGAGCTTCTGACCATTACTCCCACATCCCTCCATGGTGCACAAAAAAGCTATCCCGAGCCCTTCTCCCATTTGCAAGAGAGGAAACCAAGGCTTGCAGTGAGAAAGTGTACTTCCTGCAGCCATGCAGTAATTAGTCTCCAGTACTTTGCTCCTGAGCCCTTGCTGATGTCATAACAACTAGGGCTGGCAGCAGGGGAAAGGGAGAGGGCTCCTTGTTTCAGCAGAAATGGTGGAGGCATGGGTTAGGGGAAGGGAGGCAAGCCCCTAGAGGCAGGGCCCAAGGAACCTGCCACTACCAATTCGCACTGTGACCTCATGATCAGGGCCTCCTGACAGGGGAGCCATCCCAGGGTGCTGGGAGACTTTCCCATACCCTCCAGCCTGCACGTCCCCCCAAACCCCATTCTGTTTCGGTGGGTGGAGCTTGGGGCTATCAGTGGGGTTCCACAGTGGCCCACACCCATCTGGTTGAGGCACAAGCCTCTGAACAGAGAACAGCAGGAGTCCCAGGACCCATTCCGGCCTGTGCAAGATACAGCGGTAAATTCATGATTTTGGTATTGCTATATAGTTAGGCTCTGCTTAAGAACTAAAAAAAAAAAAAAAAGAAAGAAAGAAAAAAAGATTAAAGTTGGAGGTGGGGCACCCGATCCACGGGGATGGGAGAGGACGTGTGGTCTTTCCTGGGGCCACTCCTGGAGTAGACAGACTATATGGAACTACATGGAACGGCCCCACTGGTCTGGGGGATGTGACCAGAGGGGCTTCAGTGGCACCCTGATAGACGGAAGCCTGGAGACAGGGAGTGTGCAGGGGACACAGAGGGCAGGCCTCGCGAGGGGGTGCCAACCACACCCATCACACACAAGCACACACAAAACACAAGGACAGTGAACCCCACAATGGCCGTCAGGGCAGGTGTCATCCGGGAGCACGGAGCAAAAGGCCTCGCTGGCCTGGGGCTCTGACAAATGTGTCCCTCCTCACTTGGCCCATGTGCCTCGCATGGGATCCTGGTGGCCATGACCGCAAGGCAGGGTGGCAGCACCCCCATACTCACGTTGCATCCAGTTGCCACTCACTGGGCTGAGGAAGTTGGGGTAGAGGCCGAAGGGCTTGTTGATCTTCCTGAGGACCTTCCGGATGTTTCTGACCTGCCAAGAAACGGATACCAGATGCACCTTCACTTTCTGGAAGGACCAATGGTGCCGCCACCAAAGGAGATAGCTTGTTTGGATCCAAAGAGGAAACCACTCGGCTGAGGCAGGAGGGGGAGCTGCATGACCAACAGCAGGCCCCAGCCTAGAGGTGGCGAGGTGGCCATGCCCTGGGCCCATGTGTGAGGCACGGCAGGACACGGCCACGGGGGAGCCTGGCCACCGCCTTTGCACTGACCACTCCGCCTGGGGCCCAGCTAGGCCCCCCACACTCCCCTCACTTCACCCCTTCCTCACTGTGCATTTCTTTGGGGGTTGGGCCTTTTCAGGAGGGGAGTGGTTCCTATAATTGAGAGTAGCCCATTTGTAAGAGCTACAGGTAAAACTGCCTTTTAATAGGTCAGAAATGGTCAGTATCAGCAATTTCACAGGGTGCGGCCGAGGAATATGTTCCTGTGTCAGACACCGTAGGAGCCATTCCAGAGGAAAGGCCTGGGTTCCTCAACCCCCCCCCCCCACTGCCCTAACAACAACAGCTGTTAACATTTCTCAATCCTCCTGAGCCAGACCCATTACACACATTACCTCAGAACCTTCGAGCAACCCATCTGGTATTATCTTGGTGAACAGGGGATGAACCTGCATCCCAGAGTTTCAGTGGCCTGCCCGTGGTCACTGAGTTCATAAGTGGCTGAGCCAGGACACGAGTCAGGGCTCGGCTGGCCACACGGAGTAGCTCTTGTGTCCAACACGGGTCAGGGCAGGGGCCATGCAGTAACACGTGGCAGAGGCTGCCCGGCTGGAGCAGGAAGAGGCTAGATTGTAAGCTTTGGGGCTCCAAAGGCCGAGAAGCAGGAAGGCTTTATCCCTTGGGGTCTGCTCTCTGGCAGGACACGCAATCCTTCCAGCACAGAGTCCCACAGAACAGCAAGGCCCTCGGGGACGGTACTGTATCATGCTTGTAGATTTATCTACACGGCGAGAAGCAGGGAGAGCAGCCTTTCCACTGTCAGACCTTTCTTTCCAGGGGACGGCACTTTGCTTTACCACATGAGATTTCATATCCATTTATGCTAACGGAGTCCATTATAGGGGACAAGAATGTGCTTGTACCTGAGTTATTCTCGCTAGTCCTGGTGGTGAGCAGTGAAGCAGGCTAAATTAGCTCCCCTGGAGGGTACGGGTGCTTCTAGAATTTGGGCCAATTTGTTGACTGCCAATAATTGCCTCTGTGGGAGGCATGATTGGGGGATGAAAATAGCCAGAGAATATAAATGTAGAGGGAGACAGAGAGACAGGCAGATGGACTCGAGGGGGAAAGCCTGAAGCCTGCTAAACTAATCTGGTCTTCAAAGAACGTGGGCTTTGGAGTCAGAAAGTCCTGGGTTTGGATCCTAGCTTTATCACTTACCAACTGGATGACCCAGGACAAGTGACTGAACCTCTGAGTCTCAGTTTCCTCCTCTGTAAAATGCGGGTAACAAGAAGACCCACCTCAAGGTCTGGAGGGGTGGTTAGGAACATTATAAAGGTACCCAACACACGGTAAGTGCTCGGGCAGTGGTAGCGAGTTGGCCCAGACTAGCCAGGGCCTAGAGGGAGCTCCCTGTCCCGCCCCAGTGTGAGCCACTCACAACCTTCCCAGAGGAGTCGGACTCAAGAGCAAAGGAAACGGGCAGGCTGGGGGAGGGAGGGAGGGCTTGGGAGGTAGGAAAACGGATCAGTCAATAAGACCCATCAGGAAGTGGGATGAAATGTCTCTCATGAGCTTGCAAGGTGGGGTGTCCCGGGGCGGCAGGTTGCTCCCAGTACAGGCTCTGAAGGCAGGTCTGACATGACACGCTCTTTAAGGCGGGTAGTGAGCCCCAACACAGAGGAAGTGATCAATGGGCTGAAAAGCTCTTCCTGAGCTTCCCAAGAATGCTTGGGGGGGATTCCCACACTGAATAAGCAGTGCTCTTAAATCTGGCATCAAAGAGCACATGGGTACTTATTAAAAATGCAGATTCCTGGGCCTGGGTGCTGCCCAGAGATGTGTTTCCTACAGGCATGCAGGGTGATGTTTGAGGCTGGCCGGTGGAATGTGACAGGGAGCCGCTGGGTGGTGTGAATCTATGCTCTCCCAGATCCCTTGGCCCCCCAAGAGTCTAACCTTCGGAGAGGGGAAGGCTTTGGGAGCCGAGGCGCCTCCAAAGGGATATTCCTGGAGGCGGGGCTTCCCCTCCCTAGGCAGGACTCAGGAAGAGACAATTGCTGATGGAGCCCGAGCACCCTCTGAGGGTGGTGTGTGAACACTTCCCTTCCTGGGGTTTAGGGTTAGACCCTCGGAGACACTTCTAGACAGTGGGGCCTGCCTTGGGCTGTCACGTGGAGGAACTGCTGGTTCTGGAGGGCTTCACAGAGGGGCAGGAGCGGGAGGCTGTCGGGCGGGCTGACAGCCCGGAGGCTGGCTCTCAGCACCCCGGGCGGCCTGAGCCAGCCTGGTGACACACAGGAAGGACAGACCTGTGCCTCTGCTGTAGAGTGAAATCGCTTTGCCAGCCTGCTGACAACATGAGCTAGGCGGGCGTCTGGAAAGAAAAGGCAGCAGATTTCACATGAAAAAGTTAACTGTCTCTGGAAAGGGGACTTCTGCACCCGGCGGCCAATTCCTGCCAATGGGAGCGGGTGCCTGGATTTTGGTTGGTGCACTCTCTCCTGATCCCACATATGCGTGGTTGCCGCCTGGCCGACAGCCCCGGTGAAAACCTCGGGGTGGGGGGGGCAGCCTCTTCTCCTCCCTGCCCTGCAGAAGCCTGATGACTCCCTGCGCGCACCTTCCTGCCACCCGGGCCTCGGGCACGCGCGGGGCTCCCGCAGGCAGCTACAGGCTGTATTAGTGGTGACCTGAGGCCCCCCTGCTGGTCCCTGGTCGGGGACCTGCTGAGTGGGGAGGAGAGGGAGGAGCCATTTCCAGGTGGGGGAGCAGGGAGAGCACTTGCCTTTTCTGCGAAGACCTGGTTGCCGGAGAGCTCGGTGAGGTGTAAGAACTCCAGGTGCAGGGACCCGAACTCAGCCAGGATGCTGCTGCTCCCAGCCATGGCCCAGCCCCAGCTCCTGTTGGAGCCGCTGTGAAAATACAGAAGCGCCTCCTGTCACCCCGCTGCTGGTCGGGGGGGTGCTCCCCTGCTGAGAGTAATGGGGGGCCCTGCTCAGTGGGGGAGCACCCCCTGGAACCAGGCCCTGTCCTGGGAGCTCTGGCCATCTGATGTCCGTTACCCCTCCCCGAGAGGCAGTACCAGTAACAGCCCCAGTTGCTGATGAGGACACGGAGGTCTGGGAACTGACTTGCTGAGGGGGATCGGAACCAGGCCTGTCTTCCTGGACTATTCTTTGTTTCTATCTTCAAGCAGCCCCTGGGAGACGTGTGGGTTCAAGGATGGGGGCAGAGCTGCCTTGGTGGCCAAGATCAGGCACCGAGTTACGCTAAATTTATAGGTGATACGGACAATGCCATCAGGGACCACAGAGACCCCGCAGAACGCTTTCTGTCCTCTGGCGGAAGGCAATCCGGCCGATTCAGTCTGTGGCGCTGTGTGTGTGTGTGGGGGTGGCGGGGAGGGTACACTGCTGTGGCTGAGGTCAGACCAGGGCAGATGAAAAGTGGAGACCCCACCTTCTTCCTGTCTCCACCTCTTTGGGTACTTTCCTGACTTGGGGGCAGGTGGGGAGGGATGGGCGACACAGAGAGGAGAGAGTTGGCTTGCAGATAATAAATAAAACAGCTTCTGTGTACTGAGCCACTACAGATGCCAGGCACCAGGTCAAGCTGTTTGCATCTTGACTTCATTTAAAGCCCACAAGGTAAAGCATCATTCACCCCAATATGTGAAGAAGAAATTAAGGCTCAGAGAGGGAGGTAAGTTATCGGAAGGTTGAAGCTGGTAGGTGGTGGAGGCCAGACTCCGATCGGGCTCCGCCCATCCCCTAATGGTCTCCCACCCAGACGGCCCCACATCCACCCAGAGGAAAGGGGAAGGTGTCCCCTCTCTGTCCCTCTTCCCCGCAGGCCAAGTGAGACTTCTCTCTCCAGCTACTCAGTGGGGGCCGTGGGAACCCACAGAGGGTTTCCTGAATAATGGATGCTTCCTGCCCTCGCAGAGAAATTCAAGGTCAAAACAGCCACAAATCACCCAGCTGTCTTTTGTTCTCGTTTTCCCCCACACTGAGCTTCTCCCTCCTCTCCCCTCCCTCCCGAGTGGGCTCCCTGCAGTGGAGCCAGCCCAGCAGACACGCAGACCAGGGCTGGGCAGAGGCAGGCAGTGGGCAGGCGCCTTCCCTGTCCTGCGCTGCCTTCAAATGCCGGCTCCCAGGGCGCCTAGCCAGGTGACTTCAGGCAGGTTGGCTGATCTCTCTTGCCCTCAGTTTCCTCATCTGTTAAAGGACAGCACCCACACCTCACAGAGTTATGGTGAGGTATAAATTAGGCATGTAATTACTGTCATTTTTCATATTATGTAGTTATGCACATATAAACCATGTGTTTATAGTTTATTAAAATTATTGTTTGAGTTATTGAGTTCCTGATGGGTGCCAGACAGTTGTGGTGTCTTATTTTATCTTCACATCCAACTTTGGAGGTGAATACCACGATTCTTATTTCATAGGTGAGGATGCTCAGACTCAGAGAGGGGGAGACACTTCTCCAAGGTCACACAGCAAGGGACAGAACTGGTAGAGCTGAATCCAAATCCACATCCTAGTTACTTTGCGCCCCGAGTGCACCTGTTCTGGGCGGTATCCAGAGACCAGGAGGGCTTCTGATCAGCCCTGCGAGGCCCTGGGCTCATGGAGGCTCTGCCCTCTGACTCCCTCCCAGTCCGGGAAGCCTGCAAGTGGGCCTACAGCCTGTGGTCTCTCCCCTGGCAGAAGGGGTCGCTCCACAACGCCCCTCCCCAGCACGGCAGAAGCTCCGGTGGGTGTCTGTATGTCTGTACGTTCCCTCGTGTGCATTGTACAGTCGTGGATGTCAAAGCCAGACAGACCTGAGTGCTAATTCTAACCTCACTCCTCAGCTGTGTGACCTTGGGTGAGCGACCTCATCTCTCTCCGCCTCAGTGTCTACCCTGGTGAAATGGAGTCCTTGTGGTCACTGTGAGGTTGAAGAGAGAGAAGCCAGATCAAGTGTTCACATCGTGTGCAGTGCACAGTGAATGCTCCATAACAGAAGCAGTTACTAAGATGATGCGGATATCTGTATGTGGCGGGACTGTGTCTGTGTAAATGCATGTTTGTGTGGGAGTGTGTGGTGCCGGGAGTGTGTGACACAGGCAAACTTGTGCATCTCAGCCTGCTGATTCGGGTGGGTGGCACCGGAGTGTGTCTGTGTGTGTGAGGCTGTGTGTGTGACAGACATTAATCCCTGGACTGGCCACTGCCTCCCTCTCAGATTCACTGGTCCCTGCAGGTCAAGGGTCACAGCTGTCCCTGCCTCTGCCTCCCAGATGAGGGCCTCTGCCCCACCTCCCAGACGGGAGGAGCAGTCAGGCTCACTCTGGGGCAGGGCCTAGTCATCTGTCCCTCTCGCTGGGACCCGGGCTGGCCCTTCCTCCTAGAGCTGCCCAGAGCAAGCCCTGCCCGGGCTGGGGGTAGCATGTGGCCCAGCTCCCACCAGCAGGCCCTCTCTAAAGAGCAAACTCAGCGCCCCGCGGGCCATAAACATCTCTGACATTCCTCCGGGGGGGAACAGGGAGGGCTGGAACAGGGAGGCGTTTTTTTAGCAACAGACTCTCTTACCCAGAAAATGAAGGGAGGCGTTGCCAGGAAATATGCATATACATACATATGTATACAGCCCTGGCAGCATGCAAATACCCTAAAAATAAATGCATTTTCTTAATCAGAAATGTCAGGATCTGTGTTGCAGCCGGTCCGGGCTCTGAGGGACAGGGGTAAGGCAGACAGCCAGGGCAGGGCCATGCACAGATGTGGGATGGGGGACTGAGCTAAGGTCCTCTCCCAGACTCCCGGCAGCGAGGCCCGAGAAGCTAGCCCCGGGACAAAGAGCCACAAAGACGGCGTGTTTGTGTCTCGGCTCCATGACAGCTGTGGCTGTGTTTCTCCAGAATCAGTTGTTTTGGGAAAGGAATCTGAGCAGTGATCCAAACATCCGGCTCTGAGAAGTCACCCCTGGCATCGAGAACAGGATTCGATCAGTCCCGGGGGCCCCTCTGTGGCCCATGGTGAGATCTATGTGAGGTCACACCCCAAGAATGCTCTCTGACCACAGAGACAGTCAGCGACGGGGCCGAGGAGACGGGTCGCCTGTCCTCTGCGAGGCCCCGGGCAGGCTGACCGGAAGAGTGGGCCCTCCCCAGGACAGAGGAGAAGCCCAGGCAGAGGACGGAGGCACTGGACCAGAGTCCAGGACCCCTGCTTCCCTCCCAGGCAGCTGGCGGGCGCTGCTGGTGGGTGGAGAGTCCTGAGGGAAGACGTCCCTTCAGGAGATGGAATGGAGAAGTGAGCTGGTACGGAAAAACTACAGCCTTCCTCCCAGACTCGGGGTTGTGGGAGAGCCTCCAGAACGGCCCCGGGGAGCTCCTGGGTGCCTTCTACAACATCTCCCGGGGGTCGGCTCCTGAGGCACCAGGGCGGCAGGGCTCCTGTCTGAGGGAGCTTTCAGTCTCTGACCAAACGGGCTTAAATCATAGCCCCAGTTACCTACTAGCTCTAAGACTTTGAGCAAGTTACCTGACCTCTCCGAGACTCTGTTTGAATAATGGGGATAATATAAATATCTACCCTCAAAGGGTTGCCATGAGGAGTACTTGGTGAGGCAACGTCCGGAAACCCATAGCACAACACCGGGCACCTGGAATTGCTCAGTACGTGGTCGGCCCGACGTCACGGTTGATCTCTTATCCTGCACACAGTCCTGAACACGGATATTTGTTGAGGGAATGAGCAAAGAACTGGACACGGATCCTGCCCTCAAGAAGCTCCCAGGACAGCAGGGAACATGAAGAGGCAGGTGACCAGGCCATAAGGAGGCAGATACAGTGTCTGGAGGCCAGGAGAGGCTTCTGGCTTTAATAGCCCAGGTGGCAGGGGAGCTGGCCTTTGCCGGCCAGGGAAGCTGTGAGAGGAAGGCGACTGGTAGAAGAACAGAGTGAGGAAAGACAAGACAATGGGGCACAGGGGTCCCCAGCAGCGAGACTCGTGCTCATAAAGACTCATCTACCATCAAGCTGGCTGGCCATTAGTTCTCTTGACTCTGACCCATCCCTTCCCCTCTCTGGGTCTCAGTCCCACATGTGGAAAATGAGTGGATAGAAACGAGAGGGAAGGGCAGCTGCACGGGGGACAGGTAAGCACCCCGCAGACATTGGAGCTGGACCCAGCCGCAGCCCTGGCTCTACCCTTCTCTCGTTGCACGGCCCAGGGTCCCTTCCACTCTAACATTCTGCAACTTAGTGACTACCCAGAAAGTCTCTAGTTCACACACTGAATTAAGCAATAGATCAAGAAGGAAAATCATGGAAGAAGCCAATAAGAATCAATGTTTTAAAACCAAGTCAGTAGAAAGAAGCATTACTGGTGGTTTCTTTGATTAGGGGAACCACATGGGAGTTTTCTGGTCTTATCAAACACTTTTGGTATAATCCACATCTTCTGCAATGAGAACTTACTATTTTTAAAGAGGAAGGATATTAAAAATGGAGTTGGAAGTCCAGGTTTGTGTCTGGGAATGGTCAGCTACTGGCTTATGTGACCTAACTAGGGCATTTCTTCCTTGGAGTCCAGACTTCTGGGTTCTGACACTGGGCTCCTGAGACCCAGTCTGGGGATCCCTCTGCTCAAGGTCTCGAGACCCCCTAGCAGTTTGGGGTACCTCCTCATGGCGGGAGGGTGTGATGTGCCTCCTGGCTCCCGACCCTAGCTGGGCACACCTGCAGGGCTGTGAGTCGAGGCAGCGTTGGGGGACGATCACAGACCAGCTGCCCCCTCCCCACCTAGGGAAGATCTGGGCCTTATGAATCCTAAGCCCCAGGTTCGGTGACAAACATCAGCCCTGGAGAACCCTCGGCTAAGGCTAGTCTCCTTAGAGACTCTCCTTAGAGTCTCCTCAGCTAGTGCCGCTGACTCGCTGTGATTCCCATGGTGGGTCCAGTCCTCTCCGTGCCTCAGTTTCCACACAGATGCACCCAAAGCCACAAGCGGGAAACCAGAAGATGGCCTACCTTTTGAAGTTCACAACACCTTTTGGGATTCCTGTGGGGGTGTTGAAGGCCGGCAGAAGCTTCTCTCCCAGCTTGATGGCCTTCACTCGGAACACCTGTAAAGGAAGCAGCAGGGGGCGTCGTGAATGGGGCGGGGTGGGCACGCTCCTGCCGGCGGCGGACCGGCCCACGGGCTGCGGGCGTGGAGGTGGGGCAAGGGTTCCAGGCCTTGCCTCACGGTTCCACTGCTGGGAGCTTCTCAGCAACGCACTGCCGCCCCGTGTGCGAAATCAGGGGAAGGGCCTTTCCCCCTTGACATTCTGAATCTTCCCCCCCCCGTTCCCATTTCACAGACAGGAGTGAGCAGAGAGGGTGAATAGTTAAAATACTGACATAATGGCCAAGGAGGCGTAAGGAGGCCTCAGGGCCCTGCTGGAGGCTCTGACCCCCTCACACCGTTCTTCTAATGCAGAAGCACCTGTGACCTTCTGATGCCTCAGTTTCCCTCTTAGGAATCTATTCTAAGGAAATAAGTAATAAAGGATGTTGTAAAGATTCAACTTTAGGGCTATTTATTCCAGCACTGTTTATAATAGTGGAAGAACGAAGATATTCTAAACATCAACCAATACGGAAGTGGTTAAATTAGGACTTATCCATGCAACACAATACCAGGCAGCCCCTGGAATGATGAGATGATTGCTTAAGAGCCAAGAAAGGGTTCATGAAAAGAAAAGTATATTTTGAAATAGTGTAATTCAACTTTAGCAAAAATTACATGCACACGGATGCGTGAGGAACGGATGGGAAGGAAATACACCAAAATATTAACAATGCTCTCCTAGGGGTGCAGGGTAGGCTCAGGAGGGAATTTTCTTCCTTTGGCTTATCTCTCTTTCTGTGCTATTTTTATAATAAAAGCAAGCCCACAGTAAATATTATTTATTTTTTAAAACGTGAGACGTAAGTTCCTTAGCAACTGCTCCAGGTGGAATAACACGTTTCCTCTCGCTTCCAAGCTCGAGGCCGATCTGGTTTTCTGACCTCCCGTGTGCACCAAAACCGAGTCTGCTTGAGTCCCCCGGCCTGGTATGGGCCACCGAACGGCTGAGGCAGCTGTGGAGGGCCTGCAGTGGGGAGGAGTTTGCAGGACTCGCTGGGACGTGGCAGGGAGGCCTCCGAGGGCAGCGGTGGCTCTTGCTCTGGAGGGGAGAGGTTGGGGGGGTGGGGAAGAACCGCACCTGGGGCCTGGCAGGGATGGGCAGGAGAAGAGGACAGTGTCCGGGGCCAGACAGTGGGTCCCAGAGGTGGGCACGGGGGCCACCCACATCCCAGTCCTGGCAGGAGCTTGTTTAGAACCTGGATTCCAAAGCCTTGGCCCAGAAGCCACCGGTTTCACAACAACAAAGGGCTCTCATCTGAGGCTCCTGATAGTGTCACTTGACCCCACGGAGGCTGAGCAGTGAGGTACAGAGGAACCGACTCACACCTGAACCCACTCCGGGCAGCTGATCAGCTGCCCTCTGCCCCGAGGACTGTGAGCTGTATCTTCTTAATGCTCTTCGGAGTTTCCATGTCTCCACCTTTGGAAAGCCCTATCTCTGGCGGGCACTGCGAGGTCTCAGTCCCACCAGGAAGGATGCCGAGGGAGTGTGTGTGGACCAGAGGGCTACCACCGGCAGCAGCAGAACAGGAGTCCTACTTATTCTCTTGGAAGTGAGTAGGTGTGGAACAGATTCTGAACCCGATTCCACTATGTGTGTGTGTGGGGTGTTTCCCTATACCAGCAAGCAGTTCGCCAGACACCAGCTGGGTGCCCTATAATTCAACTCGGCTCTGACACCATCTTCCTGGAGACAGCATCAGTTCCCACAGTGTGAGGACTGAGTCCTACGAGACTGCCACACCCCTCCCCCAACTCAGACACCAGTCCTAAGTCCAGCCTGTCACCTCTGCTTCTGAACACTGTCTCTAACTCAGAGGTTCTCACCAAGCCCTCTGTGGGTTTGATTAGTTTGCTAGAGTGCTTCACAGAACTCAGAAAACATTTTGCTTACTGGTTTATTAGAAAAGGATGTAGCCCAGAACAGCCAGATGGAAGAGATGCTTAGCGCAAGGTCTGGGGAGGGGGCACAGAGCTTCCGTGCTTTCCTGGGAGTGGTGCTTTCCCCAAATCTCTTGGTGCTCAGCCGCCCCAGAACCTCTGTCTCCCAGTTTCTTCTGGGGTTTTATGGAGGCTTCATGACATGGGCCCGACTAATTAAACCACTGCCAATTGGCTCCTGATTCAACCTCCAGCCCTTCTCCGGTCCCTGGAAGTCAGGGTGTGGGACTGAATTAAGGACCCTCTCACCTTCTGGTTGATTCTCCTGGCAACCAGCCTCTATCCTCAGGTGGGGTCCAAGAGTCGCCCAATTTACATAACAAAAGACACAATGATTGCTCTCAGTGCTTAGGAAATTCCAAGAGTTTTAGGAGCTCTGCCAGAAATGGATGAAGACCAAATATATGTTACTTATTATAAATCACAGTGTATCACTACACCAGGTGTCTTATCTACATGACCTTCAGTCCCTGCGACAGTCTTGTGGGGAGGGTGTGGACCACTTTAAGGATGACACAACTGTGACTCAGAGAAGCAATTTGCCCAAGGTTGTGGAGCTAATAAGCAATACCAGCTGCCTTTCCAACACAGAGAGATGTGGCTGCAGGCAGCCACGGTAAGCCACAGTCAGGGTCCCAGAGGTTCCAGAACAGAGGTGAGAGAAACGAGCAAGAATTATATTCTGTAGAGTGGAAATTTCTCTGGGCTGGGAGTCAGAGCTCAGGTTCAGATCTTCCCACTTGGCAGCTGTGTGGCCTCAGGGTCTTTGACCCTCGTCTGCACAATGGAACTGCTCACGTGCCCTAGATGCTTCACGGGGCTCTTCTAGAACTCAAGTGAGAGGAGGTATAGAAATGAATGTGCTGGGTGCCTGGGTTACTCAGTGGGTTAAGCCTCTGCCTTCGGCTCAGGTCATGATCTCAGGGTCCTGGGATCGAGTCCCGAATCCGGCTCTCTGCTTGGCGGGGAGCCTGCTTCCTCCTCTCTGCCTGCCTCTCTGCCTACTCGTGATCTCTCTCTCTGTCAAATAAATAAATAAAATCTTAAAAAAAAAAGAAGTGAACGTGCTACATGAACTGTAAAGAGCTGTGCAAATGTCACCTGATGTGGCTGTCATCACGCTTGCCATTCTCAGGGGCATCTTGTAGGGCTGGCCTACCCAGCAGGGGATTTGCCTCCCATAGGTTCCCCCTGCTGCAAAGAAAGGCCTCAGCCCAGGAGGGTGCTGGGGTCTCAGGCACCATTCCACAAATACTCGTGGGAAATCTGAAGAATGGAAAGGCTCAGCCACAGGCACCTACCACATGCGAGATGGAGGACAGAGGAGGGAGGCCTCGGTCCAGTGCAGCTGAGCCCTGGTGACAAGTGGGGACACCGGGCCAGACTGCATGGGGGCTGTAACCCAGGCCTGTGGCAGAAAGGCCAAGGGGGCAGGCGCCTACTCACCACAGCCCTCAGGGAACACGACCTGAGCAAGTTCCTCCTAAGTCTCAGTTCGCACATCTGCAAGTACAAAAAGAGTGCCACCCCATAGGGTGTTTGGGGGCCAAAGAGACGGGACACATCAGGTATGGTCTCTGCCATGCGGAGGTGCTACCGACGGAGAGGGATCAGCAGGGCGTGGCTGGAGGACAGGGTTGTGCACATAACCTCAGGAACCTGCCTGCTCAGGGATTCTGAGCCATGTGGGGCTTTGCGAACTAGTTCTAAATCAGAGGCTCTCCTGTCCACACCCCACTGTCCAGTCTGCATCCCAGTGAATCAGACTGATGACCCTTCTAGTGACAGGGAAACCAAAGTGACCCCACGAAGGACTGCTTTTTATGCTCCCTTTCCTGCCCCTATCCTTGCTAGCACCTGTATCCCCGCCTTACACCTGCCTCATCCTTGTAAGGACCAAGGAGTGAATGACTTCCTCAGAGACTTCCAGCACAGGAGATATCATCGAAGGACTCCCCGGGCAAGAATGACCAGGCAAGGCTGCCTTGTGCATATCCTAGACACTGACACTGGACATCTCAATGTCAAGGCCCCTGGCTCTGAGGAATAAGTGACTTATGGAGGGCACCTGGACCCCTGTCCTTGTTCTGAGTAGTTCCTGCATGCCTGAGAGCACACGGACATCAGACCACAATCCTCAATAAAAACCCCAGATCCTAAGCAAAGAAGAGACTCATTCTCCTTCTCCTTTCTGAGTCTCCCAGATGCTCTGTCTGTACCCTCCCTCTCTCTGTGTCTTCAATAAACTCGGCTCTCACATCCTCTTGGCTCACGTTCCACTTCTATCCTGCAAGAAGCCAAGGACCCCCTTGGGGGACCTCTCCTCCCCTGTCCTCAGACCCAGCCAGACTATATCACTAGGGAGCCAAGGCCCCAAACAAGTTATCAGAATCACAGATACCCTAACAGAAGGGAGAAGGGACGGTCGAGCATCAGGACTGAGAGGCGCCAGTTCTTCCCTCAATCACTGGCCCCCAGATTGACCCCTATGAGCCCAGAGATGCATGGCTCCCTCCCCTGTCCCCACATCCTGTGGCCACCCCAGAGTCATGAGTGGCAAAGAGGCTGGGCAAGTACCTGGAAGGACAGAGTGTCTTTCTCTGCTCCATGTCACTTTCCTGACATCAGGTTTTCAAATGAAATTCTGGCTTCGTGTGGCTCAAAGCCAAGGGCTCCCAACTACAAATATTTGGGGATTAATTGGTACAAGTGGTAATCTCTGCTGAGGAGATGAGGCCTGAGGGAGCAGCCCGAAGCGGCTGGGGAGGGACAGCACGCACCTGTTGCTTCTGAACCCCCAGCTGCAGAAATGACCTCCTCAGACAACTGCACTGGGGCTTAGCAGGGATTTTTCTGCATCCCCCGGCCTCAGAGAGTAGGGGTGATAGTTGTCTCAGGGTGGACAGAGCAGGGAGGAGTGCAGGGAAGGGAAAGGGCCAAAGCCCAGGCATCCAGCCCCAGAGCAGCGGTTGTGCTGAGCAGCGTGGCCCTCTGGGTAACGGGGAGCATAAAAGCGGATGACCCAGTTTGGGGACCTGGCCAACCTCACGCCCAGACTCTTGGGCTGCGCTTTCATGGGAGTTGACGAGGGGATGAAGAGCCTCCCCGTTGTACAGAGCTCTGTGCTTTTCAAAATTCTCCTGCAACCTGGAGAATATGGGCTTTGGAGCTGGTCAGCTCGGGGTCAAACCTTCGCTCTCCTATCCCGTTTCACAAGATTTCCGCGAGCCGATCTCCGTGGTGGGGAAGGAAGCGAGGCCCAGGGGTGGGAGAGGAGTTGCTCAAGGTCACAGGCAGGTGTGGGTGGGGATAAGACCCAGGTTTTCTGACTCTGTGCCCAGGGCTCTGCCTTCTCCCCACACTTCTCAGTCCTTCCGCTGGAAGCTGAGGCAGCTCGCCTGGGGCCTGAGGCCTTGCACTTAGGGCATGTGACCAGCAGCAGCTGGCCCATCTCCTGTTGCTGCTGGAGACCTGGAGTGGGGTCTGGCTGGTGGCTGGCTCAGGAGGGGAACAGAGGGGTGGCTGTGGAGCAGGACAAGGCCGAGGCCCCCACAGGGGGAAATGGTGAAACAACTGTCTTGGCTTCATCCATCCTGAAAACCAACACGTACAAAAACCAGTCCAGCAGCTCGACAAGCCCCAGCTGAGCCCAGAGCCTGCTGGGCGCCGTGGAGGAGCTGCGGGGATGGTGTGAAGAGACTAGTCGTCATCCTTAGAGACTCACTACCAACCGCGGGAGCCAGGGGGGCTCACCTGGGCAGCAGAACGGAAGCATCAGACAGAAGGGGAGGAAGAGTCAGCAGGTGGCCCCGGGGAGGTTGGGTGGACCTGGGTCTCGCTGGGCAAATCCCCTTGAATCCCTGTTTCCTCACTGGGGAAACGAGGGAGTGGGGTTGGATGTTCTCCTGTCTTCTCACATCTGAACGGTCCAGGGGCCTCAAAGGCCGACTTACCTCTTCTCCCGTCAGGTAGAATGCGGAGAGGAGTCCTCCGATGTACCGGATGTTCACCTCAAACAAGGATGCTTCTCCACTCTGCAGGGCAGGGGGAGACACAGGGGGGCCGTGGGGAGGGCGGAGTGGGGTGGGGAACACTTGTGAGATGCCTGCAGGGCTCCCAGGGATACCCAGGCCTTGAGACAGGTCACTCCGGCCCCAGGCCCCAACCCCGATGGGCTGGCCACCCTTGTGCTCCAGGGCCACGAGGGCTCCTGGCCGCCTGACAGGCCAGGCTATGCTGGGCGGTGGTTTTCAGAGCAGAAGTTGAGAGGAATCAGCACCTGAGTGGTAAGTCACTACTGCACGTTGACAGCATTACAAATAAACACTGGGTTTGGCTTCCTTCCCCAGCCCTTGCCCGAGGCCGAGGGAGCAAAGTTATGCCTGGCTGCTCTCCAAGCCGCTCTAAGAACGTGGTGGGAGCTGCCGGCTGAAGCTTAGCCTGAGGGGAGGCAAATTCTCTAGCCCAGCCACCTCCCCTTCCTGAGGGAACTTCCTGGCTCAGCAGGAGGGCAGGAGACAGGGCAAGGGGAAGGTTCTCCGAGGAGGTTCTGGGGCAGAGGAGACCGAGGCTGAGAGGCCAGAGTGCCAGGCAGACACCGCAGGGAAGAGGCAACTCAGGCTCCGATCTGTAGCCTGAGGGCAAGTCCACACTTGCCTGAATCAGGGTTTTCTTTCTTGGGTCTGGACTGCCAATCAGGGGTGTTGGGGCATCGTGCCAAGGACCAGCTCTGGGTTAAAATCCCCCCTCAGCCTCTTACTTGGCTTTGGGACGTCGGGCAAGAGATTTTGCTTTTCTCTGCCCGAGGTTCTTCATCCCGAGCAGGGTGGCTCTGAGGGGTACAGGGAAGACGCCCGCCCGGCGCCCCGCCTGGCCTCCTAGAGGTGCCCGCTATGACCTCCCCTGCGCCCACGCTCCCCACATCACAGTCTTTTACTGACAACATCCAGGGACCATCCCTTCATGTGGGAGAGGCTTTCCATCGAAACAGAGCACCACCAAGCCATTCTCTTTTAGCCTTCTAGTGCTCAGCGAGGTCATCGTTTCCATTTTCCGGATGAGAAAGCCAAGGCGCAGAGAGGGGATGTGACCCCACCTTGCTTTCTTCCGAGGACCCTCCCTAACCTGCCCCAGACTTCTTGAAATGCCCCCAGGCTCCCCGGACCTGCCAGCAGCTGGCACCCTAGGTAGCTGCCTGATGCCCATTCTCTCCCCACCACCCGCACAGGGGCCACGTGCGTCCGTGAAGACACCCTTCCTTCTCCCACCTTGGCCTTTCTCCCATTCGATACGGTAGGAAATGGGAGGATTCTAAGCTTCCTCACACAGACTACCAGAAGGCATAACATGCCTCAAAGTGACGGTAATGATGATGATGAGGAGGAGGACACCCCCCACCTCTGTATCAGACTTGACAGTGTCATTAACCCTCCATGGTAGTTAACCTCACAACAGGCCTGTGAATCAGGCGATGTCATTGTCACGGTCATCCAGATGGCTCCCCATCCTCTCACCCATCTCTAGAGGGCAGCAGAGGATGGGGTGGGGGCTCCAGGTTAGCGCTGCTCTGAGCAGAGAAGCCACTTCTCCCCTCCAGAGTTACTTCCCCTGTTCTGTGCCACAGATTTAGCCCTAGAAGGGACTTCCTGGGTGCCTGGCACCCCAGGGAGGGAAGGAAGGTCGTTGGCTATCTTCCCTCCCAGAGGAGAACAGGCTGGTAGATACTCACGGGCCGGCCAGGGCTGGAGGGATCCCCCACCTTCAGGCTGGTCTTAGGAGAGGACAAAGTAGAGAGTGCAACGGAGCCCCTTTTCCAGCAGTGCTCTGCTGGGCGGCTTGGGGCCAGGGTCTTTGTCTCAGAAGCGATAGGGGGGAGCTGGCCACTGACTTTCCAGGCCCCTTTTGGCTCTAACACCCCGAAGGTCTCTGACTCACCACGTTCAGGTGGAAGTTCTCTTCGACCCAGGCCTTGGCCTCCTGGAATTCCTCCTGCAGCTCCATGAGGTAGAGGGTGTCAAGGGAGTCGATGATGGTTGCCCCACTGAGGCCTCCTGTAGGCACAGAGAACAAAGGCATGACTTAGGCTCGTTCCTATCCTTTTCATCCCCAGCCGCACCAGCCCCCATTCCAGGGCCCCCTCTAAGTGCCTGGGCAGGCTCCAAGGCCAAGGCTGGCCCAGGCATGATCCAGGGAGACTCCACCAGTCTTCGAAGGGGGCGTCCAGGAGCAAGCGTGCCCCCTTCTGCCCACCCCAGGCTGCTTCCTGGGCAGTGGGGCAGCGGATAGTGGGCAGTGGGCTGGGACACCAAGTTCACAGGCAGAACCGCTTCCCAGACCTTCGTCCATGCATATCTGTGCCCACAAGTCAACCACCAGTACCAGCCAGGGGCCCACCACTTTCCTGTTACACGGGGGAGAGGGCAAACTGGCATTGGCTTTACACGATCTTAACAGACACGCCAGTCCTCTGACTTTTCAATTCCATTCTTTATTTTATTCTAAGACAAAAAAAAAAAAAAAGATGTTCACAAATATTTATCCAGGAAGGTATTCATTGCAGTTCCATATACAATGAGAAAAAGTTGGGAAAAAGCTCCAAATCCAACAATAGGGGATTAGTTATGTAAATTGTGGCTCAACCACAAAATAGGACATGATGCAGCCATCCCCGCAGGTGAGGTAGACCTGTGTTTACCAGTGAAATGTCCATGGGATCTGTTAAGTTAAAAAGTGTAGGTTGCAAAAAAAAAAAAAAAAAAGAAAGAAAGAAAGAAAAGAAACACAGTATAATTTCTTTGTTGGATGCCAAATGTGGATGAGCTCGCTCAGAACTAAGTCTGGCAGGATGTGAGTCAATGGTTATCTCCAAGTGCTGGGATTACAGGTGCTTTTTGATTTCTTCAGCTCATGGATTTTTTTTTAAAGATTTTATTCATTCATTTGACAGAGAAAGAGAGAGATCACAAGTAGGCAGAGAGGCAGGCAGAGAAAGGAGGAAGCAGGCTCCCGGCTGAGCAGGGAGCCCAATGCGGGGCTCGATCCCAGGACCCTGAGATCATGACCTGAGCCGAAGGCAGAGGCTTTAACCCACTGAGCCACCCAGGCGCCCATGGATTATTTTTATAACCAGAAATGTATTTCCATTTGAATAAAAAAGGAAAAAGAAAAGTTTGGGTAAAGAAACCAAACAAATGCAAAGATTTTGTGGCCACTCTAGGACGGGGAGTACAGAAAGCACGAGCTATGAGACCTGGCCCCTACCACTGAGCCTTAGACCCCTGTCCTGGGAGTAAAGGCTGAGATAATGGTTCAAAATATCACAGCTTTCCACACCACGGACTGGGCAGGAGAGTGATGAGGAAGGCCTCCCCATGGGGCACAACCAAAGCCTGAATACAGAGTACTGTGAAGGAGGAAAGGAGGGAGAAGGAGATGTGCCTGGGGCCATCAGGAGGGCTTCCTGGAAGAGGTAGCTACCCATCAACTCCTTAAAACTACAGTTAGCAGTAATTTCCTCTAGAGAACCAGCATGTAGTTCTTTCTGGTCTCTTTCCTTAGAGACCAGCATGTAGCTTAAGAGGACTGATTGTTCCTTCCATGTCCTCCTTGCAGAGGCTCAAAAGCAGTGAGAACCACAGGCTCCACCTTTTCCCAATGGGCCGAGCCCCTCTACGGTCTGAAGCATGAGCACGGGCTTTGCGGGCACACCTGCATTCAGAGTTAGCATCTAATCTTCTTAATTAGTGCTTCCCTAACTGCTTGCTTGTGTTGACTTTGCAGGCAGAGACTCCTGAAACTCAAACCACCACCACTCTAGGCCAGGCAAGTTCTCATAAAGGGCATGGCCTGGAAAAGGATGGATGGGAGATCAGGAGACACTGGGAGAAGGATAAGGCTAGAGGTTTCAGAATCCACTTCCGGAAACAGGATCTTCCTAATCCGGAGTCAGGCATCCCAGGATGGTATTCAGTATTTCAGGGTGGAAGTGAATTTCCAGAATGTCAACCCCTCCTACCTGAAGGGTTGTTAGGAAAACACTCAAAGCCAGACAAAGTTATCTTCCCTAGTCTGTGCTGGCTGCTTCCCCTGCAGGTGCTGAAAGCCAAACACCGTTCAGGAAACGCTTTGCCGTGAGGTGGAGAGGTAGTGAGGCCCAGGAGCACAGACGTACCACAGTCGCTGAGATGCGCCTGGCTACAGAGGGTCCTCCTGGTGTCCAACCTCTCAGCTCTGAAGCTTATACCACAAGGCCTCACACCTGGTTTTTTTAAGGGCCCAAAGGGATTTTTTAAGGTCCCATTGCCCTGTCCCTAAATTTCACAGAGACCCCCAGAGAGGGGTTGGGACACGCCTGGGGTTAGACCAGAGGAGAAGAACCCAAGTTCTCGCTTCCCTGTGAAAACAGTCGGGTCTGATTGCCACGCCTCAAAGAGGCAGGAGGCCGCTGTGACCAGAGAAGGCTTGAAGAGAAGCCCAAGGCCAAGGGTGACATGGCCCAGAATATCTGATTTTCTAAATCCTGCCCTGGGCTGCCTGCTGTTTTCACCGCACGGGTCCTCCTTCCCTGGGCTGAGCCTGAGCCCGGAGGCCCGAGGGCCTAGGCTGGGCCAGGAAGGCAGCCAGGGCTCCTGGTGACTGGTTCTTCTTCCCAAGTGCTCCAGAGGAAGCAGCTAAGAAGGCAGCTCACTAAAGGATTTATTGGCAAGGTTCCATCCTGCTCTCAGGTTCCTGCACCTTCCCTCCCATGATCTCTCACCCCGGCCCACACCTACTGTTCAGCTGGGCTGCAGGCCAGCAAGGCACTTATTGGAAAGTCTTTCATTCCAGGCCAGAGGTTACCCAGCGGCCAGTCTGGGCAAGAGAGAAGGCCCAATTCCAAATTCAACTCTCTGTACCTGCAGCCGGCCTGGGTCGGTTCCCCGGTGGTGGTGGGGGGGGGGTAGGGGGGAACACACACCCCTATTCAGTGAACAGGCATGGGATTTCTATGCACAGAGCCAAAGGGGGACAAAAAGTCAGGGAGCCGGCTTGGAAGCTCCACTGGGCTTGGCCCTGAGGCAGGTTCCAGGTTGGCTCACTCTCCCACCTCCAGCTCTGAACCCTTGCTGTGCACAAAGGTTCGCCCCAGCCCCTGGCCCCTTCCTGCCAGGCAGGAGGCCGTGAGGTAGGTTAAAAGAACACAGCCCTGGGTTCAAACCCCAGCTTGGGCCAGCAACACACCTGATCTCACTGTCAGAGTTCTCATCTGTAAAGTGACGGAAGACCACCAGGTTAGGTACTGGGGAGCCACTGAAGGTTCCTGAGTGGGGATAAATGCAGCATATGGATGCTGGCCTTCCTGATAAAGACACCTGTTTGTGCCTGGCACAGAATAAGCGCTCGATCAATCAGTTCATTGTTCTTATTCCTGGGGTCCCGTAGCTTATCTCGAAACACTGGCCCTTTCAGGGAGATGTGAGTTCAAATTCTGGTTCCGTCACGTACTAGCTGTGCACCAAGGCAAGTCACCCCACCTTTCTGCGCTCCTCGTCTTTGGAATGGGGATGACAGTGGGACCTCCTTTCATAAGGCTGCCTGCAGGGAGGGCTAAATGGGGCGGTGGACAGAAAGGGGCTGGTGCCATGTGAGCCTAACCCAGCTGCGTGGCCCTCCTTGCCCCCCACTAGCCCTGGGCCGCCCCTCCACAAAGTCTTCTGGGGTCACACAGGCCTTAGGGTGCTCTTGCATCATGGGCGCCTCCTGGGCCTACAGGACAGTGTGGCATGACTGCAGCTTGCAAAACTTTTGGCCCAAATTAAAGGAAAAGTGTCCCCTGGGGCCCACCTGTGTCTGCTGCTGAGGCCATTAATGCCCTTGATCTGGGTGTGCACCTACCCTCGCAAGGTCTTCCTACCTCTGGGACCTCTGCCTTTCCCCTCCATTCACCCTGCACACTGTTGCATGACCAGTCTTCCTAAAACCAGATCCAACTGTATCCCTCCTCAGCTCAGAAGCTGCAACAGCTTCTGAGTACCTGTGCGATAGGGAGGGAGGGGTGAAGTTTCTGGGTCTGACGCTAAAGGACCTGGCTCATCTCACCTCCCATCAAGCTGCTCCTCCTGGACACGAGCCGCACCCTCCTGCCTCCATACCTTTGCACGTGTGCTCTTCTTGGCCAAGGAAGCTGTTCTGTGCATCTGGGCACACTCAAAACCCACATGTTGTCAAAGGTCCACCTCCCCCTGGCAGCCTTCCCTGATTCCACTCAGCTAACCCCCTCCTGCTGAGGGAGCTCCCAATTATGTGTCTACTACTCCTGCCCCGCTGGCACCGTGGGGCTTGGCTCACCTTCTAATTAACTGTGAGCTCCTTGAGCTCAAGGGTCCCTACTGCCTCTGTGCTCCTCTTACACCTTGTCTCCAAGCAGCCCCAAAGGCCAGAGCCCCCAGTGCAAGTGGGCCACGTGCCATCCCCTGGGACCTCTTTATAGCCCTGACTTCTGTGACTCTTGGCAGACTGCTAACAATGGCCTCCCCCATCCCACCCTCTCCTGGGCAGTCTGGGGCCCACCTGGTGCCTTTCTGCCCAGGAAGCCACTGAGATCACCAGCCCGAGGCCTACAGGAGGTTCTGCCTCCCCTGACCCTCCTCGTCTGAGAAATCTTCACCAGCTCCTCCAGGCCCTCACTGTAGGTCCCTATTCTGTGCACTCCCATCTCCAGAACAAGGGCCGCCCCACTGTCCTCACACCACAGAGGAATTGTCAATCTGTCCGTCCGTAAGAGCAGGGCTCTGGTCTGCATCAGACTGGTCTCCAGGCCCCAGCAACAGCTCCCAGTGAAAGTGAGCAGGGAAGGGGCTGGAAGCAGGCAGGTCCGACCCTGCCGGCCACACATACCATCCCGGGCATCGTGCTTGCTCTGAGCTGAACTTGGCCTTCAGGATGCCACTCTTCCTCTTGCCTTTCCTTCTAACCCCGTCACTGGGCCTGCCTAGTCCCCTCTGCAGGTCCCTCCTCATCTCCAGACCTCTACAGATGGGCTCCATTGTTGGGCCTTTTGTCTTCTCTGCCCTCCTTCATCCCCTTAGTGATTCGGTACCGACCGGCATGCTGGAGACTCCCAGACACCCACTCCCAGCCAGCACCTGGCCTCGAACCCCAGCTTCCCCTATCCGGCAGCCCCCCCCACTCCTATCACCACAGACAGCTCACGTTTAACCTGCTCCTCCAAATCCGTTCCTCGACCACCGTGGTTAACACCAAGCCCCTCCTAAGAGCTGTGCCCCTGCCCTTGACTCGCGTTTCTCTTCCCCTCGTCCCATCCCTCGGGGAATCCTGGAGGCTTTCTTCACAGGATTTCCAGACTCCACGCACTTCTCACCTCCTCTGTGCTCCCAGCTTGGTCCAGCCCCCTTCTCCCTTGGATTTATTCCAAGAGCTTCGTAACTGGCCCCTGGGCTACTCCCCTTTCTCTCCCTACCCCCACACCTCCATCTTTCTGTCCTCAACACGGCAGCCAGAAGGACCCGTTGAAAATGCCAGTCCTATCATGCTACTCACCTTCTCAAAACCCTCATGTGGCTCCCGTCAGACTCAGAGGCCCTGTGATCTGGCCCTGGCCTCCTCCCGGCCTCATCTCCCCCTCCCTCTCCCACTTCTCTTGCTCTGTCCTTGTCTGCTGCTCCTGAAGCCCTCTGAGCCTGCTCCGTGTCAGGCCTTGGCAGGTCCCATCACTCTGCCACAACAGCACCCCCATCGCTTCTCCCTCGCCTCCTTATTCTCCTCAGCGCCTTCATCCCAGGGACGTGACTCATGGGTCTGTTTCCCTGTAACTGTCTTCTCCTAAGGGAGCACAGGCTTCTGGAGGGGAGACCCCTGTTTTGTTCACTGCCATCCTCTACTGCCTAGAACACTTTTCAGCATTTGCAAGTAAAGGGCCCCTCACTCTGGGTCAAGAAGGTCCGGAGTGGGCTGTGGCTCAGTCCCATTTCTCAGCACCTGGCTACAGTCTGGCACCCAGAAGTGTTAAAGGTAAACATGTTGGTTTGAACAGACTGAGCCCACCACGTAGGCATCTGTGTGGGGACCATGCCCAGGGCAGGCTGTCTATTCCAGGGGTGGGTGCCAGCAGGCAGGGGAGGCCCTGCCACCAGGCTGAGGCTGGATCAGCCAGGGTGGCTAAGTGGGAGTGCACCATCGTCCTGTGGGAAGCTGTTTGTCACGTGTGGCTCAGTTTCCACGAGGGACTGGACCCCCGCTCCTGTCACCTCCTCCCCCTAGGGCTGCCTGGGCAGGAGCCCTGCCCTGCTGGACTGAGGTTCGTACCCCGTCTCCCGACTCTGCTGTATTAACAACGGTGAGGTTTTTATGGGATGTTATATTAGCAAATATAACAGGTCAGGCTGGGCAACATAAACTGCAGGAAGAACATTCAGAAGGAAAAAAAAAAATTACCCAAAGCACAGCCTATTACTGCGGTATCCCCAGAGCCATACTCTAACGGTTGTGTTTAATTTGATGACATAACCCTCAGAGACTTTTCTTAATCTGTAAAGAAACAACACAAGTGTTTCTTTCTCAGCTTCCAAAGAAACCAGCGTGGCTGTGGGGCAGGCCTTGTTTCCCAAACAGGGCTGCCACAGGGCGCCCCACCCCAGGAGAGGGACTCCAGCCACTGCTGCTCTCCTTGAATCTGGGTGCACTTTTGTGACTACCGGGAACAGCAGAATAACCCAGAAGGGATGACGTGCTAGTTTCTAGACCCAGACCTCAAGAAACGGGCAGTTTCCACTTCCGTCTCTTGGAGCACTGGCACTTGGAACCGGCCACCATACTGTGAGGAAGTGCAAGGTAGCCCATAAGGAGCGAACACTTGGAGAGGCCACGTGTGTTTTTTGACCCACAGCCCCTTCTGCACTCCCCGCCAACAGCCAGCATCAGTCCCACATATGTGAATTAAAAAGCTTCCAGATGGCTCCAGCCGTCAGGTTCCCCTTCAGGCCTTTGCAGGGTAGTAAAGCGATAAGCTGTCCCCGTGGTGCCCTTTCTGAATTCCTGACCCACCGCATCTCTGAGCATAATAAAATAATTGTTTTAAGCCACTAAGTTTTGGAGTAATTTGTTATGCAGGAGTAGCAACTGGAATGTTCTGTCATGTGGGTTTCTAGGATGATTAAAGCAATATCCCCACTACCCCAAAGGGCATTGTTTAAAACCACACCGTCTTACATGGCAAGGTCTTCGGGCCGCACGAAATCCTTTCAGGGATCAGGACCTCTGCACTCTGTCAGGTCTGGGGCAGGGTTTTTTCCCCCCCTAGTAATAACATTTTTCTTGAATCTTCTCATGATGGCTATTTCCTGATCACATCAAGTTGCGTCCAGAGGATGTGTGTTTCCAGGCAAAGGTTTCCTGGAGCCTCTGGAAGGACTAAAGATATTTTTTAGGAACTATTCCCGGCACTTGACAGAGTGCTCTTACTAGAGGTGAATCGATAAAAGATGGTCAGATCTGACGGTACTCTTGCCCTTTATTAAGGCCTCAGCGCCCTGGTCACATTCAAAGTCCCTGGGGCACCGTGGGCAGGTGCCTGTGGTCCAGGCCTTGGCAGCCTCTGCCTCCACTCTGCTGCTCTCTGTGCGGGTGATTTGCTAGAGGTCCCCAGATGCCCGGGGGGACTGCTGACATGGGTCCCTAGGCCTGGGATACCTTCCTTTTCTGAGCTGGCTTGGGGAACACCTACTCTTTGTCCCGGCCTGGGCTTGAGCATTGAGTTTTCGCTCAAGAATTCCTGAGCCACCCAGCAGACCCTCCTGGGCCAGCCTGCCCCGCTCTGCTGAAGGTGCCTTGGTCACAACACCGTCCCCACCACACCATATGCGCCTGTGAACCCCAGGGGCGGCGGCTGGATCCAACTCTTCCCAGTGGCCAAGCATCCACCCCCAGGCCAGGCACAGGGAAGGTGAGAATGGAGGGCTGCTGAATGAATGAATGGCTCGGGGAAACGTGGATGGTGCTTTCTTGGAGCTCCCCGAACACTTGACAAGGCCTCTTGGCCTCGGAGAAAACTCTCTACGTGGCAGCGGCCAGCTATCCAAGGAAAACACTGTCGCCGGGATGAAATGGGTTGCCGCAGACGGCACGGCACTGGTGGAACTAATGGCTTCCTCCAGCCTTGCCAGACAGAGGCCACGCTTTGATGCCACGCTTTGCTGCCACAGCCAGCCGGGGAATGTTCGCTGTGGCCGGCGGCTGAATGAGGGTCAGGGCGCCCAATGACCAGCCACGGTCCACTGAAGCGGTCTGCCAGACAGGGCTACTCTCGGGAAAACCGGGTGTGTTTCAAAAACGTTACTGTTGTATTTGGTTGTTTTTAAGTCAGACCTGAGGGTACTGTCTGGCTGGGAAGTGTGCAGTTTAAAACTCCCTCTAGAAAAATCTGGGGGTTAAATGTGGAAATGCTTTTTATCTCAGAACATCTCTGAGAGAAGGCAGATGGAGGAATTGGAGTCCAGGACGCTACAGTGATACCTCCAAAGTCACACAGCGGCTCAGCAGCGCCGGGCAGAGCTGTAACCAGGCATCACCTTCCAGACCATGCGATCTCGTAGGCTTGGTTCTAATCCTAGTTTAGTCCCTTCCCAGCTGTGTGATCTTGGGCAACCAGCTTGACCTCAGAAAAATGGGGTAACAAGGTCTTCTTTTTAGAAAGGTGTCGCCAATTCAGACAACCGTATACTAAGAGCACTGAGCAGGCATTCAACACCAGAGAACTGGGTATACCTAGCACACCACACCTTAGGTGCTTGATGAATGGGCTGTTATCATAAGCCGCTGGTACAGCTGAGCGCGGCCTAGATAAACTCCAGCCTACCAGCAACCACACGAATAAGAAACAAATGCTCACTGTTGTCTGCCACTTGTTGTGGAATAATTTGTTCTGCAGCATTATTTTGGAAGATGCCGACTGATACAATACCCTTCCAGCCTTATTTCTTTCTAGTCTTTTTATGTTCTCCACACTCCAACCTGACTCCTGATTCTCTGGTCCCCTCTTTCAAGGCCTCCAGTCTATTACTCAAGCTATTCCCTCTGCTTGGAATGCCCTCCTCTCAACCCCAAATGTCTCTACATATCTCCCAATGCAATGGCTACTCGAAGTCCCAGAGAAAATGCTGCTGCTTCCACGAAGACATCCCTGACCTCCTCCACCTGGACCTGAGGTCTTCCTCCTCTGAACTCTTCTATTAAAAGGATTTCTTTCCACTTTCCATACAGTGATCTGTGTCATCTGTGTCCTTTTCTCAAGTCCATCCTGGCACTGAGTGTCTTCAGAGCTGAATGGTTAATCTAAGCTGGAACAGGCTGTGCAGAGGCAACGCGTCTCTGGGATTTGCTGAGTGAAGAAATGGCTGCCATCCTCCCTCTACCTCATTCCCCGGTGACATGCCTCATTCCCTGACAGCCAGCACCCCTTGTCAGAGGCTGTTCCTGTGTGGTGTGAGGCGCTGGGGGACAGAGACCAACCCCAGGACACCCCGAGGTCTTGGCCAAGGGCTGCCACTCCGTAAAGGTTTGCTTGATGAATGTGGAGTTCTCCTCAACGCCAACCACCAACCCCTTCCTCATCAGAGGTTGACAGAGACAACCACAGCGAGCACTGGCCAAGGGTGGGCTTCGTGCCAGGCACCGCGCTCTAGGTTTCACACACAGCTTTTTAAAACCTTGTGACAACTCTGTTATCATCCCTCCATTACAGACAAAGACTGAGGCTTCAAGGAATTAAGCTGCTTGCTCAAGATTTATTTCTTCCCCAAACACATTTCTGAGTGCTCAGGACGTGCCCGGTGCTGAAGCATGAAGGGGAGCGGACAGTCCCTGTCCCCGCCCTCAAAGGGCTGCAGGTCTGGTGGGGGAAGAATGACAGCAACCAGGTGTCACCCAGATGACACCTAGGTACAAAGATACGCACGTGATGAAGGAAGAAAGAGCAGGACCTGAGGCCGGGAGAGGGGCAGCATCCGAGCTGAGGCCTGGAGGAAGCACTGGATGAAGGGGGTGGGGGCAGGCCAGGCAGAACGCACAGCCCAGAGAACGGCCTGATGTGTGGGAAAAATTGACACGTTTGTGGAGCAGAGAGGAGGTTGCGTGCAGTGAGGAAGGACGGTGGTGGGAGCGACGGGGTAGGGCAGGCTGCGTAGCCCTGGGGACTCAGGGAAAGGCTGGACGGCAGAGGGACCCGACCCTCTGGCTGCTGGCTGAAGAGCAGCTGGGAGGGGGCCCAGAGGGGACCCCACGTGGAGTAATTCAGGGAGCTATCCTCTCTTGGTTGGCGAGCGCCCACTAGTCACTTGCGGGTGGCCAGGAGAGTGGCAGGGAGCACCCGGGCCCGTGCTCTGAGACCGTCTGGGAGCCACTGGTGATGCCCCCCCGGCTGGGGCAGCTGTTCACCAGCCCAGGAACGAGGAGAATCACCCTGCGTGCAGGGCAGCGTCAGCCGGTTGTCTCGCCTCAGCCCCAGCAGGGGAGCCTCCAGCTGTGCTCCCAGGCCCACAGGCACGGGGCCACAGCGCCATCGTGGATATACGTCATGGCCGCACAGAGCTATGCATTGATCGTGGCAAACACAGCCTGCGGACCAGAGCCAAGAGACACAGATGCGTGGCTCTGATAATAAGATGAATGATGATTTTTGGAAAGGGGAAAAGAAAGGAAATCAAAGAGGCCCTATTCACCCCAAGAAGTAGACACACGGCAGAGGCCGTGCTGGGAAGGCCTGGTACGGAGCTACGCCCCAGGATAGCATCCTGCCACTTGCTGGGATGGCCGAGCTGCAGGGAATGGGCTAGAAGAAAGGGGTGAGCCTGGAGCCACACTTCCCAGTTGCCTCGGTTTTCTCTTCTTACTCTACCTTGCAGAGCCATCCTGGGGGTGAGTGGTCACACAGTGTGTATGCAACACTGGACGCACAGCCATCCACAGGGCCCCACAGAGACAAAGCCACAGCCAGCAGCCTCTATAGGGTGGATGCTGTGCTGCTGAGCCCCCTGGGCAGCGGCTCTTGGAAGCTTCCAGCAACTCTACGAGGAGGGCACAATTCACGTCCCTGTTCACAGATGGGGAAACTGATGCTTCGAGTGCTCAGGAACATTTCGCTCTGCATTTCCTTTACTGTGCCACCCCAGCTAGACTCAGAGGGAGGTGTCCACAGCCATAAGACTCCCAAGCCCCCCCTCTCCCCGCCTGTGGGCTAGGGCAATGCCCCTGTAGACACTGTCTGTGTGTAAAGAGCTGGGGGCCTCCCCCTGCAGGAGCCCTGCCATGACACACAGGCCAGCCTGGCCCCCCTTCCTCCACGAAGCCTTCTTAGATCCCCTCTCGGGGTGACGCTTCCTCCCTGCTCCATTTTGGGTCCCACTGCTAACCACCTGGCCCAGGCTCACTCACGGGAGGGTCTGTGTTGGTCTGTTTCTCTGCCAGGCCAAAGCCCCAGAAGGCAGAGATCCCAACCATATTCATCTTTGCAGTCATCAAAGAGCTTAGTATAATGCTGGGCCCTCAGGAGGTTCTGAGTAAATATGCACTGAGTTAACCTGGAGAGCTGAGAAGGAGCCAGAGCAAGCATGACCAGAGGACAGACCAGGTGGCCCTCACCACCTGGAGCCATTTTGAGGCCCACATGATTCATCCCCAGGATCCAGGGAAGAGGAGGGGACTGACTCACCCCACTCTACTGACAAGGGAGTCCCTTTCTTTGGTCCATAGGCTCCTTCTAGAATCTAATAGAAGCCACACAACCCCCCTCTCCTTAACTGAAAAGATACTTGTGCACATTTTACACAGAAAGCAATGCAGGCTTCCCCCTGTCAGACTTATCTATGTTAACCACCTAACTGAGGTGAGGGGGACAGATTTTTATTTCTTACAAAGGATGAGGAAATTATCTTGGAGTCAGACAGGCATCGAGTCAAACCTTACTGTGGCTATTTCTACCTGTGTGACCTCTGGTTAGCTACTTCACCCACGTGAGCCTCAACATCCTTATCTGTGAAATGGGGATAATGTCAGATAACGCCCACCACTAGACAGACTGGCACTTGTAAGTGTACAGTGAGGTTTTTTTTCCTTTTCTTTAAATATAAATGGGCTGCAGGGGGTGCCTGTGAGTCACCTTTCATTTGATTAAATTTGGTGTTTTTAGAGGCAGTAGCGATAGTGGAAAAAGCACAGGCCTCTGGTCAAAATGTTTGAGCCCTGGCTCTGTATATTACCAGCTGTGTGGCCATACCAAGTTACTTAACCTCTCTGAGCCGTGAGTCTACATCTGTCAAAAGAGACTGATAACATCCCCCTTGAAGGTGTGGGCAGCCTGGATAAGGCCCAGAGTCTGGCAGAAGCGGGGAGCAGGAGGTGGAAGGTCTGTGCGAGGGCTGAGCCCCGAGAGGCCCCTCACCCCACTTGCCCACACCTGCCCACTCCGCGTGCTTGGTATGACAATCCCAAGCACGCTTCCTGGGTAAAAGCTGCCTCTGTTTTGGATCTTGGGGCCAAAGCAATTCACAAATGCGGCAAATATGCCAAGCCCAGAAGACAGCTCTCCCTGCTTCAGAGAAAACACACAGTTCAATTTCCTAAAGATCGAACCCCAGGAGCCTTTCAAGGCTTTCCCCGAAGAGAGCAGTTCTCGGAACTCGGCAGGCGTCACCCTCATGCGACTGAACAATTAAAGCCCCGAGTATTTGTCATTCTCAGCAAAGGTTTGTGAGGATGACCGAGAAAACGGAAAAAAATCTGATTTCAGCGGCACGGTTTTCAGAAATATATGGTAATCCATTTTTGTCAAACCGCAGAAGGCACAGCTCAAATCATTAAAAAGCCATCGTACTTAATCATGCAAAGAGAAGGCCGGTCTATGCCTCTCAGATCATTTTCAAATGGTTTCAGGTTAACTTTCAAAAACTGACAGGCAAGCAGAGAGGGGATTATGACAGGCGATAACTTGGGGAATTTCTGGTTCTGCTTCTCAGCAGAGGGCGAGGGATTTATTTGAGAGAAAATCACCACCCAGACCTTGGTACGGAGGTGGTGGGGACGGCGGGGAGGGAGATTCCAGAATGGATTGGCCATGACTTCTGCTCGCAGGAAGTCTGCAGCCGCCTTCTCAGAAAGACAGCACGTTGAGGGCAAACTATTAAATAAATGAAGAATAATGATGTATTGCGACAGGTGCTAATAAAAGGCAGGAGTATAGCCAGTGGTCATCTTAGCTGTGAGCGTACATGCCTGGCTTTGGATCCTGTCTGCCACTCACCAGCTCACGACCTCACACGGTTCCTGTCTCTCTCAGACACTCGGCTTCTCTATAAAACGGGATGCCCATCTCGGAGGCTTGACAGGCTGTGAAGGAGTTAATTCCTATAAGGCCTTTGGTACAGTGCCTGGTACACAGTAAACCGTCAGTCAAAGCTGGCTAAACGGCTCCCTGCTGAAGGGGGCCTCACAGACAACCTTTGATTTGGCTCGGGAAGGATGAGCAGAAGTCTGCAGGGTGAAGAACTGGAGGAAAGACACCCAGGCAGAGGGCACACAGCATGTGCAAAGGCCCCACGGGAAGAGGTTGGTCAGGGAGGAACACAGCATATGTAGGGGGGAGGTAAGAAGGGGGGAAGGCTGCAAGCTAACTTGGAGCCCTCCTGTGAAGGTCTGTGAATGCCAGACTAAAGGGTTTGGACTGTGTCAAGAGGGCCGCAGGGAGCCACGGAGGTGTCAGCAGGGCAGGCCCACGGCAGCTGTGTGGATTAGAAGCTACCTGAGGGGGGACATGGAAAAGGCTGGAACAGTGTGTGGTCCAGGTTACTCCCAGGGTTAGGAACATCCTGTGTCTTCTTCTAGGTCTCAGTCCATGTCAGACACTTGTTGACCTGTAAGTGACCACCTGCCATCAAACTCTGATTCAGTGTCCCCAACCACTGTTCAGGAAAACTCTGTGCCCTCGGCCCAGCAAAGATCTCCCTCCCCTTCGCTGGGGCAGAGCCATAATGGGAAAACTGCTGCCCAGTCAGGAACTGTATGTCCCACCCCTTTGCATTTAGGTGGGGCCCTATGACCAAGCTGTGGCCAGTGGAATGTGGACATAAAGTACATACACAACTTTGAGGCCTGATCCACCTGTGGGATGCTTCAAGGGCAAGGTAACCTTGGGGGTCGCAATCTGAAGATGACGGAGTCGCCATCACTTTGGGTCCCTATGTGGCCATGAGGAACAGAGCCCCCTCCTTGTCCCATCAGTTTGACTTTACATGAGCAAGAAATAAACGTCTATTGTCTCAATCCACTGAGCTCTCTGGGTTTATCTGTTATAGCAGCTAGCGTTACCTTTAATACATATACTCACTCAACGGAATCATCTTGGGCATGCTATTTTGCCTCTCTGAGCCTCAGTTTCTCTCATGCAGATTGTTACGAAGGTCCAATAAGGCGACAAATGTGAGTGCTGCTTTGCAAGCAGGGAAGTACTAGAGAGGAGCCATTCATTGCTGGTGTTACTGGCTTCCATCTCTCCCAGAGCCTGAAGGAGAGCAGACTTTGCACAGACCCTGCTGGGGCAGGAGAAGTGCAGCCAGGGGCTTGGAGAAGCTTTAGGCAAGGGGTCAAGTCTACCAGCAGATCCTGACCTCACTCCAGGTTTTATTTCTGTCCTTCAACAGATATGATCCCCGAAGAGCTGAGCCCTCTGGGGGAGGGGGATGGCGCCTGGCTTCCCTCTCCCGGCAGCTCCCCCGGGAAGGAGTCAGCCCAGCCTTCTGATGACTTGTTCCAGCCTCTCACAACTCATTAGCAGGAAATTGCATGCCTGATTCTTCAGACGTGTCAGGTAGACACTGTCATCAAAACCTTACCCTGTCTCTGCGCAGCCCCCACATTCTCCTGTGCTGGTGTCCTCCTGCCAGCCTCTGTGCTCAGGACTCGCGCCTGCTGCCTTTGAAGATCTGAGACCCTTGTGTGGCTCAGAGCTCGGCCAGCCAGTCTGGCTGGGACCCAAGGCTCAGGATGGAAGGCCGCCTGGCTGGCTGAGGCTCCCCATGCATGCTGCTCAGAAGCAGTACCGCACTCCTGGCCCAGGACTGATGCTAAGACCCACAGGAAGACAGGTGGAAGGCCTGTGCATTATGATGTGATGAGCTGGATCTGGCAGTCCCCTACTTTAACAGGACCCTGGTTATTACGTGTCCTTTTGCTGAGGGGGCCTCCTCCCACAGCCTGGGGTCAGGGGTGGAGAATGCCCCTGGAGTCAGGGCCCCCACTGCCTGGTTCTCTGGCGGGGGTGGGCAGGTGCAGCAGACCAGACCTTCTCTACTTCCCGTGCTCTCACCTTCTCCCATTGCCGCTCCACAGCTCTGGCTGGGGGCCCCGAGGAAATTTCAAATCACCTGACTGAGTAAAGATCACCGCCCCCCCCCCCCCCCNGAAACAAGGACAGAAAGCAACCATTTCCCAAGTCTTTTCACATACGATGATGCACGTATTTGACCCTTACACCCAAGGGGTGCCGTCACCCCTATTTCACCAAGAGGAAACTGAGGCTAATGGAGATTAACAACTGTTGCCCAAGGCCACTTGGCTGGTCCCCCAGGCAGGAGTCCTGCAGCCCCCACCACAGTCACAGCCACCTGTCCCGTCCACCCCAAGGGCCAAGCGCTACCCCAAGCATTTTCTTGAGCCCCACGGCTTAGGAGGCTACGTTATCTCCATTGCCAGAGGACAAGGCTGAGGCTTCATGAGGCTGGGCGACTTGTCCAAGGTCACGCAGCAAGGAAGCTGGAACCACAGCCTTTGTGCCTACAGTGTTGGTGCTCCCTCCCTACCCCAGTTGTCTCCCCAGTGTGCAGGGTCCCACCTGGGGAAGGAGGGAAAGAGGCTGCAAGTTCCTATCAAGCAACAAAGCAGGATCCACGAATGCACCCACATTGGTCCCCACTCCATTCCACACACGCGTGCACGTGGCTCAGATGGGGTGGCACACAGTGGGTGTGTGCCCCCAGGTGAGGGGCAGCCTGGCCACTTCCGTTAGCTCGCGGTCTCCCTCGGCCAAATTCTTCTCCATAAGGATGGCTGAGGTTAAGGTAAATAGGAACCAGGTAGGTGCAGGTGTGGAGGCTCAACCTCTTCTCGGCCCTGGTGGCAGAGCGTCCTCACTCCCCTTCTCCAGGCGCAGGAGCCACCTGGCCAAGGAACCTCTCCACCTCACCACATTCCAGACACGCTTCGGTCTCGGGCACAGATCCAAGCAGACCAGTGACCACTGATGTGAGCACTTAGAGCTTTTGAAAAAGTAAAGACTCATAGGAGGGGGTCTGAAGCAGTAGTTACAGCCCAACTCACGTTACGAAGGCTCCCATGTCTGCAGCCGCCCCCCCTCCCCCATTGTAGATGCTTAGGCCAAGCCGCTGGCCTCCAGTTGCTCTCTAAAAGGCCCTTGGTGGACCCGGTCCTGCTCACCTGGTGGCTCATTACCCACGTTTCAGCTCATGCTGCAGTCATACTCAATTCAATGTGCCAGACCACCAAGCCTCTGCCCAGGCTGGACCTTCTGTCCAGAAGGCCTTCCCTTCCCCTGCCCTCCTATTCCTAAGCTCTAGAATCCACATCTGTCGTTCTCAGCTGCCCTGAATCCATCCCTCAGGTTTCAGATTATTCAGTCTTTCCCTCAAAAAGCATATATTTTAAACTTCTATTAAAACAAACACTTTAGGAGAATCCTAGTACTCTTAGCAGGCAGAGAGGAACTGCAAAGTGAAATGGCCCAAAGACACATCACACGTCTGTGCGCTCAGAGGCCTTACCATGGCCCAGGAGCCCCTTGGTGGCCTTGCTCTGGTGGCCTCTGCAAGCTGTCCTGGGTCTCACACCGCCACGCTGCCTCCTGGCCCTTGCACCTGCTGCGCCTTCCACCTCTTCTCTGGCTTCCAGGCCCAGCTCAATGTTACCGGCTCTAGGACGTCCCAGAGGTAGAATCAGGGGCTCCTTCCTTTGTGGTCCCCATACTTTGTGCATCACAATCATGTGTAGGCCCTTCCCCCTACACTCTTTGGGGGCAAGGGACATGGCCAGTTCACCTGTGCATCTCTAGCCGTAGCCCAGAACTGGCCTAGAAATGCCTCAAAAATGAATGAATGAATGAGCCACTTTTGCTAAGATCCCAAGATGCCTAATTCCTTATCTCCCGTGGGCCTCCCCTCTCCAGTCACAGGAGGTGCAAACTGTGCTTTGTCTTCACACCACATTGGTATTGACCAGAGTTGGGTTTTAATGGTGCTTTGACAAAAGGCAGCGCCCATGTTCATTTTCCTTGGCTAATTACATTTCCCAATTGAAATGCTTATCTCTGGGTTGGTGTTAAAGACATAATCAGTTTCCAGAATGGATTAAAAAGAAGTGAGAAGCAAGAAAATAATTAAGCCAACTTCTGATTGAATCAAATAATTAAGTAGATTAAATCGGTTGCCTGTGATCTACGGCCCCAGTCTCTGGCTGGGGAGTACATTTCTCTATCGGAGAGATCATTTCTGATTGTTTTAGAGATGAAGAGCATCGCTCCCAAGTAGTAAGCAAAGGAATGACTGTGTCGGCTGAATACGGATCAGGGTGGCAGGACCCCAGGTCCCCGGTTTAGGCAACACACTCTGGGTTTAGTAGGAAAAAACTCGAGGGTGGGGGGACTCTGCTCCAGAGCCAAGCCCGGACACCCGGGGTAGAGAGGCCGCATCAGTGGCCCCAGTTCTTCACCCCTCCCTATGTTCGCGCCCTTCGCCATTCTGAGCAGGGTGTCTGACCCTCTCCTTTTACTCTGGGCTCGGCCATGAGACTAACTTTAACCAATGACAGCAAACGTGATGTGAGCAGAGGCTTGAAAAAGCACTTGCACGTTTTCCCTTGCTTTCTTGCCCCTTTGTGATTGCCGTGAGAACATTCCTGGACTAGACTGCTGGAAATGGAAGACACATGGAGCAGAGCTGAGTCGCCCAGCTGTCCCAGGCAAGGGTCTCTTAGATCAGCCCATACTCAGCCGCCCCCAGATACGAGAGGGAGCCCATTCAAGACCAGCAGTCACTGGGCTGACGCAGCCAGGAACAGCTGAACCCCAAAGACCCTCAGGCTAAATAAGCACTTTTTTGTCGCATGCCAGGGTGGTTTGCGGGTGTTTGTTAAGCAGCATCACCGTGGCAATATGTAACCGGTACAGTGATGATGCTGAGGTTCAGGGAACCAAACAATTAGAGATTGTGGTTAAAGATAGTGGGCTGGGTAAATGCACTGACCTATGTTTCTCCCCTGAAACTCCACTAAAACAACAATGTGAGAATTATTTTTAAAAGGCATCAATTCACAAGGACAAAGCAAACAGAGGAAAAGACAACAGCAAGAAAGGTTTGGCTGCTGGAGAGGAGACAGGTGTGTAACACTGACTTAGTGAAGCCAAGAAAGCAGAATGTAAGTCCTGATGCTGAGAGCAAACACACACCAGGTCTCCACCAGCAACTTTGATGACTCTGGAATTGGCGACAACACCAGGCATCTCTGGAAGTGGAATAATAAGAGGATTTGTTTAAAGTCAGCTTAAAGGCAGTAAGACCCCTAGGTCTCCTCCTTATCCCTCCTCAGCCAAGAACATGTCTCCTTCTCACTCCAGCAGAAGACTAGAGCTTGAATCATGAGAGGGAGTAAGACAGAGGTCCTTTGCACTGTGGGATACCAGAGACTCACCCTGAGAGTATGAGGGTTAGGTGAAGGCTTCTGGAATATCCCATTTGTCCCCTAGCCCTCCTACCCACCTGACTCTCAGCAAGCTGGAGCCAGGAGTCCACCCTCTAGGTAGGAGAATGGAAACATCCTCTCTGCATAATCTGACCAGCCTGAGAAAACAAGAACCTATATCAAGAAGTCCACTGTCAGATCGCCCTACAGCGAGGCATTAGCCCCTAAAGCCCAGACACCACAGTGAAGCTCCAAGCATCTTGTTTTCTACCCCACGTTTAACATGAGCACACAACCAAGGATCCCCAAACATTTGTGGAAAAACTAACATGTGAGCTAGACATACCTACATATACACACACATAAGAAAAGTAAATTCAGAGGACACAGAGGCTCTGCAGGAGGAAGAAAACTACACAGAATAATATTCTCAGAGGGACATATTACATCCATGAAATAAGAAAGGGATTCTCAAAATAGAACATTCACAAAATAAAACAGAATTCTTGGAATTAATACACAGTTTGACAGTAGAAATAAGAAATTCAATAGAAGAGTTGGAATATAAATTTGAGGAAATTTCCCAGAGTGGAACCAAAAAAAATTTTTTAAATGGTGGACGGGAAAAGAAAGAGAAAATAAAAGAGAAATAAGAAATTTAGAGAACCGGGCACCTGGGTGGCTCAGTGGGTTAAAGCCGCTGCCTTCAGCTCAGGTCATGATCCCAGGGTCCTGGGATCGAGGCCCACATCGGGCTCTCTGCTCAGCAGGGAGCCTGCTTCCTCCTCTCCCTGTCTCTCTGCCTGCCTCTCTGCCTACTTGTAATCTCTCTCTCTGTGTCAAATAAATAAATAAAATATTTAAAAAAAAAGAAGAAGAAATTTAGAGAACCAACTTGGGAAGTCTAACATTCAAACTATAAGAATTTCAGAGATGGAGAAAAATGGAGGGAAGAAAATAATAATAAAAAAATAATTCAAGAAAACTTTCCAGAACCAAAGGACATAGGTTTGCATACTGAGAAGGTCCACTGATTTCCCAGCACAGTGGCTAAAAAGAGATTCACACAAAGACACGTCATCATGAAATTTCAAAACGTCGTCAACAAAGGTTAGATCCTATAAACTTCCAGAGAAAAGACACAGGTCACATATAAGTGATCAGGTATCAGAATGGCATCAGGCTTCTCATCAGGAATGTGAGAATCTAGAAACAATGAAGTGATTTCAAAATTCTGAGTAAAAATTACTTTCATCTTACAATTCTTTATTTAGCCCATCAGCAATTAACCATGAGAGTAGACTAGAGAGATTTTCTGATTTTATAAGTTTCAAATAGTTTACCCCCTCAATTCTCCCCATAGCACTCTTTTCCAGGAAACTACTGGATGGTAAAAAGAAAGAAAGAAAGATAAGGGATCCTGAAAATTGGGGCTTTAAAACAAGAGGGACTCATAGCTAACATCATACTTAATAGTAAAAGGCTGAAAGTGAAAGGCTGAAGACTCACATTTCCTGTTTTAAAAACTACAAAAGTGTAATCATCAAGACAGCATGATACTGATTCCCCCCTAGGATCAGGAACAAACAGGGACATCCACTTCTACTTAACACTGTACTGAAAATTCTAGACAGGCACTTAGGCAAGAGAGAGAAACAAAAGGCATTGGAACGAAGGATAAAACTATCTGCAGAAAACATAATCTTTTTGTTTGTTTTTTAAATTTAATTAATTAACAGAGTATTGTTAGTTTCAGAGAGAGTGATTCATCAATCTTATATAACACCCAGTGCTCATTACATCACGTGCCCTCCTTAATGCCCATCACCCAGCTTCCCCAACCCCTCATCCCCCTCCCCTCCAGCAACACTCAGTTTGTTTCCTATGATTAAGAGTCTCTTATGGTTTGTCTCCATAGAGGACATGACCTTACACATGAAAAATCCTAAGGAATTGGGGCACCTGTGTAGCACAATCAATTAACCATCTGACTCTCGGTCAGCATCTGGTTGAGATCTCAGTGTGGTGAGACTGAACCCTCCGTTGGGGTCTCCACTCATTATGGAGTTTTCTTGGGACTGTCTCTCCCTCTCTCCCTGCCCCTCTCCCTCAAATAAATAAATAAATCTTTAAAAAAAAATCCTAAGGAATTTTAAAATCCTAAAAATTAAAAAATTTCCTAAAACACTATTACAGTTAATAATAATGATTCCATTTACAATAGTACCAAAAAGAATAAAATATTTAGGTATACATTTAATAAAAGAATTCTAAGACCTGTATACCAAAATCTAGAAAACACTGTTAAAAGAAATTAAAGAAGACCTAAATAAATGGAAAGATGTTCCATATTTGTGGACTAGAAGACTTCAATAATGTCAAGGTGGCAATACTCCCCAAATTAATTCAATGTAATGCCTATCAAAATTCCAGTTGGCTTTTTTGGTGGAAATTGACAAGCCGATCTTAAAACTCATAAGGAAGTACAAGCACTCGTACAAGGAACAACCAAGCAATAGCCCAAACAATCTTGAACAAGGAGAACAAAGTTGGAAGACTCATAGTTCCTGTTTTAAAAACTACAAAACTGTAATAATCAAGACAGTGTGATACTGGCATAAGGACAGGCATGGAGATCAGTGGAATAGAGCTGATGTTCCAGAAATAAAATCTTACATTATGGTCAACTGCTTTTCCACAAGGGCACTGACGACATTTGATAGAGAAAGAACAGTCTTTTCAAAAAATAGTGCTGGGACGACGAGATATCCACACATAAAAGAATGAAGGTGGACTCCTACCTCACACCATACACATCAAGAAACTCAAAATAGATCACTGTTCTAAAATAAGGGCTAAAACCGAAACACTTATAGAAGAAAACACAGGAGTTCGTGACCTTGGGTTAGGTAATAGATTCTTAGATACAACACCTCAAAAGTACAAGTAACCAAAGAAAAAAATAGATAATTGGATTACAACCAGTTTAAAACTTTTGTTGAAAACTAGACCATCAAGGGGTGTCTGGGTGGCTCAGTCAGTTAAGTGTCCGCCTTTGGCTCAGGTACTGATCCCAGGGCCCTGGGACTGAGCCCTGCCTCAGGCTCCCTGCTCAGCGGGGAGCCTGTTTCTCCTTCTCCTCCCAGCTTATGCTCTCTCACTCGCTATCCCCATTGCTATCTCTGTCTCTCTCTCTCTCCCTCTCAAATAAATACATAAAATCTTAAAAAAAAATTATATCATCAAGAAAGTGAAAGACAACCCACAAAATGGAAGGAAATACTTGCAAACTACATCAATAGGGAGAGGTATCTGGAATATAGAAAGAACTCCTGCAACTCAACAATAAAAAAGATAAATTACCCAATTAAAATGTAGGCAAAGAATTTGAATACACATCTCTCCAAAGAAGATCTACAAACACTCAATAAGCACATAAAAGGAAGCTCAGCATCACTGGGTTTAGGGAAATGCAAATCAAAACCACGATGAGATCACTTCACTCCTACTAGGGTCACTAGAATAAAAAGGATGACAGACTATCACAGGTGTTGGCCAGGACATGGAGAAATCAGAACCCTCGCACGCTGCTGATGGCAATGTAAAATGGTGCAGGTTCCTTAGAAAACAATTTGGCAGTTTCTCAAAAAGTTCAACAAAGAGGCCTCCCATGACCCAGCAATTCCACTCCTGGGCATATATACCCAAAAGAAATAAAAGCATTCATTGACACAAAAATCTGTACATGAATGTTCACAGCAGAATTATTCATAGTAGACAAAAGGTGGAAACAACCCAACTGTCCATCAGCTGATAAATGCACACATAAAATGCAGTATATCCTTAATGAAATATTATTCAGCAATAAAGAGAAAGTGATTCATGCTACAACACAGAGGAACCTTGAAAACATGATGTTCACTGAAAGAAGCCAGGTGCAAAAGGCCACAGACTGTATGGTTCTAATTTTACGAAATGTCCAGAAAAGGCAAATGTACAGAGACAGAGAGTAAACTGGAAGTTGCCTGGGGCTGGGGGTGGGAATGGGCACAAGGTTTCTTTTTAGGTACTGAAGGTGTCAAATTAGATTGTGTGCTGTTCATATAGCTCTGTACATATACTAAAATTCACGGAATTGCACACCTACACATGGGTGAATTTTATGGCATGTAACTTATATGTCAACATTAACTATTAAAAAATAAAACCAAGAGAGGCCAAAAGATCCCCAGAGAAGAGCTGCTGTGCAGCAGGCCTGGGGGTCAAGTCTCCAGATCAGAGTCAGTCAGGGGCTCAAGAAGAGACCTTCAAGAGGAAGAAACCGATGACACACCTAATGCATTTGAACATGTGAAGAGGAACCTACCCAGCAGGGAGGGTGTGAACATGTGGTGGTAAGTGTAACAAACAAAGTGGCAACAAGTGGGGCAGGTACAGGTGCAGAGAACACAGTTATGTGGGAAAGAGGAGGAAGCCACACTGTGCAAGGATCAGCCACAAAGAGCCACCAGGATGATATCAAACACTGAGTAATCAATAGTTTGTTAGTATTTGGTAATAGAAGGAATGGAGAATGGGAAGTGTATGTGTGTGTGTGTGTGTGTGTGAGAGAGAGAGAGAGAGAGAGAGAGAGAGAGAGAGAGAGAGAGATGGAGAGGGAGAGTGATGAGTGTGTAAAGTAAATAAAGCTACAATGATATATATTTATCCACCAGAGTAGCTAAAATTAAAAAAAAAAAGGCCAACAATACCAAGTGTTGGTGAGGACGTAGAGCAACTGAAACCAGGGGCGATGGAAAACAGAACAGTTACTGTGAAAAAGAGTTTGGCAGCTCCTTACAAAGTTAAACAGGTACTTCGTATCACGCCCAGCAATTCTGCTCCTGGGCACATGCAGAAGAGACATGAAAATACACATCCGCACAATGACCTGTACACAAGGAGACAAAGCAGCCTTATTTGTAAGAGCCCCAGACAGGAGACAACCCAAATGCCCACCAGCCAGTGACTGGATAAAGCAGCTGGGGTCCACCCACACAACGAACACTAGTGAGCGATAAAAAGGAGCGAACTACTGATACATACAACAATGTGGATGAACTTCAAAAACATCATGTTACATGAAAGAGCAAGACATAAGAGTATACACTCATTTTATTATATTTATTATATTATGATTTTATTTATAAGAAACTCCAGAAGGTTCAAACTAATCTAGATTGACATGAAGCAGATCAGTGATTGCTTGAGCCAGAAGTTGAGGAAATAGGAACTGCAATGGGGCATGAGGGAACTTTCAGAGGTTAAAAAAAAAAAAATAGGTTCTGTATCTTGATGTTGGCGGTGGTTAAAAGCATCTGTCAAAAGGCACTGAACCAACTGTATGCTTAAAATGTGTACATTTTACTGTATGAAATTATACCTCAATATAATTGATTACTAAGTCGGGGGGAAAGGGTAGAATTATTTGATTGAGGTTAAAACGAGGGAGACTTCATGGAGGAGGTCATGTGTCAGGTTGGTTTTTAAAAACAAATTTGAGAGACATACAGAAGAAAGGGCAGGGACCTGCGTGCAGAACAAACAAGTGTGGCCAAGTCTGTTAACTGCTCCCTAATGTCCATTCTCCTTTGAGTTTCAGAGAAACAGAAGCCATAGCTTTAGCTGAGCACGGAGCCATGAGAATAGAGGCTCTGTCTTCAGCCTCCCTTGCAGCTAGGTGCAGGCACGTGTGCGCGTTTTGATCAATGGGATGTCAGTGGGAGTGGTGGGTGCAACTTCTGCAGAATATGTTGAAGGGCGGCCACATTCCTTCTGGTCCTTGTTTTCCCTTCCTGCTTGCTGGGACATGGACATGATGACTAGAGCCTGAGCAACCACCTTGGATCACAAGGTAGGAGGCATCACTAAGGGGCGCCTGGGTGGCTCAGTGGGTTAAAGCCTCTGCCTTCAGCTCAGGTCATGATCTCAGGGTACTGGGATCGAGGCCCGCATTGGGCTCCCTGCACAGCGGAGAGACTGCTTCCTCCTCTCTCTCTGCCTGCCTCTCTGCCTACTTGTGATCTCTCTCTATCAAATAAATAAATACAATTTTTAAAAAAAGGAGGCATCACTAAGGAGGAAGAGACAGTGGGAATCGCTGTTGAGAGTAGAGCTACCATACCAGTCCTAGACTGACTACCCAGACTCGTTAGAGGGAAATATTCTATTCTGTTCTATTCTATTCTATTCTATTCTATTCTGTTTAAGCCACTGCTATTTGGGGTTTTCTTTTAGTTTGAGTAGAATCCCCTCCTAAGTAAGAAGATGAGCTAAGGCGTAACAGTGAAGTGGTCTTCTCCCAGTGCCGTAGGCTCTCCCAGACACCGCTACCAGCAGGATTTGTCTACACTGCCTGGGGACAGGGCCCCAGTGCTCCCATCTTACTGTTTGCAGGCCTGGCACCCAGCGGGTTCTTGGGAAAAACATCGAGTTGGCTGGAAGACCATGATTCAAGTTCCAGCATGATGTTACAGACTGAACATTTGTGTCTCTCCCAAACTGATATGTTGAAATCCTAACCCTAAAGGGTGGCATTTGGAGATGAGGCCTCTGGGAGATATTCAGGGTCAGACAAGTCATGAAGGTAGGCCCCTCTGATGGGATTAGTGTCCCCATAAGAAGAGACACCAGAGAGCATGCTGTCCTTCTGTCTGTCTCTCTCCCTCCCCTGACTTGTATACAAAGAAGTCATGTGAGATGTGAGCACATAGCATGATCACAGTGGCCTACAAGCCAAGAGAAGAGGTGTCAGAATGAAGCTCACATTGCTGGCACCTTGATCTTGGACTTTTAGACTCCAGAACTGTGGGAAATAACTTTCTGTTGTTTAAGCCACCAGTCTATGGTATGTTGTTATGGCATCCCAAGTTAACTAATACTAACTAGTTAACTAACTAATTAACTAACTAGTTAACTAACAGGACACACTGAGCTTGCTCTCTGCAGGCAGGGCCTGGACCCTCCTGGTCACCACTGTAACCCTTGTACTAGCTCCAGAAGACGTGCTGTGGGATCTCAGGTATTTGTAGAAGGAAAGAACGAAAACCTGATGTAGCAGATGTCTGAGGTTTCAAAGGTCAGTAGGCACACATCCTTTAAATCGCCTTCTGGGTACTTCCTCTCCTCCCTGACTCCTAATCAACGTCCTTCTTGGGGTGGGACCGTCCAGACCCTGAGCAACAGGGACAATCATGTGGCCCAGACTTCAGCCAATCCAAGCCTTTCATTTCTCTGGAAATAGGATTAGTCAGGGACGGATAGAGCCATAGGCCCAACTAAAGCTTATCAGAGCTAATCCTGGGACTTCCCGAAACACTTAAGAAAATGGCACTTTAATGCCATGCACAGACTGGGTGGATGGAAGCTAAAGTAGCTGTAGCCAAACTGAGGAAAAAGATCACAGGGGCAGAGAAAGAAAAACTAAATCTTAGTGACTTTATCTGATGCCTGGATCAAGCTGTGCCTGAAGTCTAATCCTAGTGATTTCAGTCAGGTGATCTAGTAAATTCCTTTGGGCTTAAACCAAATGGGCTTGAGTTTTGTTTTTGTTTTGTTTTGTTTTGCAACTTGAGAGTACAAACTAATATAGTTGACCTTGAGGGTCTATGTCTCCCCTAAAATACATCATCTTGGGGATAGTGTTGCGTTCTAACACAGGTACCAGGGCACCACCATGTTGTTGTATTAACTCTACTTCCTTTTGAGTATAGCTGACTCTGAGAACTCAGACAAGGCCTTGTTGATTCTACCTGGTATGTGACACTGTAAACCAATCTCACATTATCAGCATTGCAAAAATTCCCCTATAAAAACACAGGAGTCTAAAATGTTAATCTGGGAATTAGTGGACATTTATCTTCTTTTGGATCAGTATAATTTCCTCCCATTTTTTTTATCTGCTTTCTGAGCCACCTCATTTATCTAAGCTTTCAAAAGCTCATGCAAAACACATAATGCACTTCAGCTACAAAAATCAATGCTTGAGGACGTGTTTTTACTAGGATTGTTACAGAAATTCTTATACTGCTTTTCTGAGGCCTTACTATCAAAATTTTTATTCATGAATAGAGCCAGAATAGTTTTACTTATCAACAAAGCTTTTCCCTAATTATCAAGTCAGGGGGAAAAAGTAATTAAAAAAATACATTCTTTTTTATTTTTAAGGGGAAGGAGATTTGTATTGGTTTGGGTTTCAAACAACCCTCTTTCCCCCCAACCACCCGAGACAACTGACTGACTTTAATTAAAGACCATTTACCCTGGGAATGGATTGCCTGCTGCAATTTGTACTGAAGAGACACATTTGCAGACAAATGGATTGCGGTCCTTAGATTTTGCTCCAACGACAAAAGAAGTGATTATGTTCCCCCATCACTTCCTCTCTCTGAAGAACTCTATTAAGAGAATAATTTGAATGGACTCTTCTGCTACTCTGCATTTTAAAGTGTGATCTATTTCAGCACCACCAACATTTTTTCCCCTTTTAAAAATGAGTGGTATTTAAGGAAAAATGCCAGCTGGGTATATATTCGAGGAGGGGCTATGGGAAACACAAAGTTTTATATAACTCCCTCTGAAGCTCAGTTGCTTGCAAGCGCTGAGTAGCATGTAGTCTTGGTTTGTGGCTGCAAATAGCAGAGACAGTCCTAGAGCACAGGAGGAGGCTAATCGAATTCACACACAGGCCCTGGACACCTTGTTCTATTTTTCCATTTCCTGCCTGCCCAGTGCTGGAGGGGTTTGGATGGGGCTGACTAACTCCAAGTCATGGAGTTTCAGTGGAACTGTCAGGCCCTAAGGCCCCCTGGTTTGTATGTAGTCTAAAAAGGGGCCCATGGATCTGCCTCGGAATTGGGCTGAAGGAAGCCCAAACTGCTGGGAGCTCTCTGGCACTGCGTTAAAACAAACTCAGGGGTGCCTTCTCTGTGACTCCATAAACACCCGTGTCTGCTGCATCACAACCCTCTGTCTGCTATGCTCAAGGCCTGAGCGTGTCTTGAAAGCAGGGGCTAACATACCTCCTCGGGGCTTAGCTCAGTAGCCGGCACATGAGGGGTGCTCAATAATTGCAGAATGAGTAGCTGAATAAATCTGTGTCTTTAATTCTGTCCATTTGGATCTGAGCTCCGCACCAACAGTGACTGGGTACCTGGTCAGTTTATCCCAAATCCAGGAAAGGCGCCTTAGCCTGGGTCTGAGATGAAGGGGATCCTACCTTTTTCTCCCATGGTGACCCAGGAGCTGTCCGACTTCAGAGGTGGTAGAGTAGGACGGAATCCAAGTGCACTGGATCGCAAAAGTACCCTTCTCTGTACCCATACCTTGGGCTCCATGACTTAGCAGCTGCTCCCATCAGGAAATGGAGTCCTATTTCCTTGGCCCCTGTATCTCGGCTGGGCTTTTAACTTGCTTGACTAAAGAATGTGAAGAAAGTGACAGTGTGCTGGTTCTGAGCCAGGGTCTAAGAGGATATGCATGCTTCCACCTGCTCTTTCAGACCCTGTACCTGCCATGTGAAGTCTGGGACCACATGTAGCAAGGCTAGGTCATCCCACTAAGGTCATGCTAGACCAAATGGCCCTAAGGTGACCTACTAGATGTCTGCAAACACATGAGAAATAATAAATGGCTTTTGTTTTAAATCACTCAGTTGTGGGATGGTTCGTTATACAGCAATAGCTAACTGATACACTGAGTTCAAAATTCCAAACAGGTGGTTACCCTGAGGCCCAAAGAAGGGAAAGATCTTCCCTAAAACCGCATCTGCCAGGGACAAGAATCCAAGTATGGGAACCACTCACCCAGGGCCTTTTGACTCTACTGAGCACTGATCTTTCTTCAAGAAGCCATATCTTTCTAAGTCACTAACCCTCAGGATCTGAGCAGAGGGCAGGAGCAGGTACATGAAAGTCATCAGCACCCATGTGGAGGCAAGGCAGGTGTCATACCTCTGAGGTTCTAGCATTATGTTCCTAGAAAGCCACTGTTTTTTTTTTTTTTAAGATTTATTTGTTTATTTGGCACACAGAGAGAGAGATCACAAGTAGGCAGAGAGGCAGGCAGAGAGAGGAGGAAGCGGGCCCCCTGATGAGCAGGGAAACTGACCAGGGCTGGATCCCAGGACCCTGAGATCGTGACCTGAGCATAAGGCAGAGGCTTTAACCCACTGAGCCACCCAGGTACCCGAAAGCCACTGGTTTCCCCGTGCATTGTAACCATGTGTTCTGCCATGAAAATCAAACCACAAGGGCCTTTTCTCAATTTGCAAAAAATTACGGAAACCGATAAGATTTTAAATCTTAAAAGTAACCTCTGTAAGGCACTTAGAATAACGTTTGACACGTAGTAAATGTTCAATGTTCAGTGACCGTTAGCTGTTATTATTAAATTCTTCTTTCACGAATTGTTCTTTTGTTCTTTTTTTAACCTTTGGTGCTGCTGCCATTGGTCAGCCAGCAGGCAGAGGAATGAATAATAACAGGCAGCGTTAGCATCTAATGAGCACCTGTGTAGGCCAAGCCTGTTACATACATCACTGCAGTTACCAACCCCATTTTACAGGTGAGGAAACCGAGACTTGGTGGGATGGATCTGCCCCAGGTTAGTAAAGCTGGGAGGAGGGGAGCAGGAGTCAACCCAGCTGTTTGATGCAAGACCATGCTTACTCATCTCTACTCTCTCTACTGCTTAGCCCAGAGTGGGGATTGGACAGACGTGCAGAATTAACAAATACATAAATCCCAAGAGGTACAAAGAGGATACTGTCCCCCCCCTCAACCCTGACCTCCTGCCAGAGGGGCTAAATTTAGAAGACTGAGAATATTAAGCATTGGTAAGGACATGGAGCAACTGGAACTCTCACGCACTGTCTCCCCCACTCACTGCCTCCTCACCAGATCCCAGGCTCTTGTACTTGAAAGGACATTTGTTGTAACCAATGTCCTCAATCATGTCTGACTGAGGAACACAACTGAAGAGGCCTCACAGAGTTGTGGTTTATAAGCATGCATTTAGAGGCGGAGTGAACAAGAGGTATCTGTGAGCCTTTGGAGCACTAGCCTGAATCACACTGTTACTTCCTATAGGACTCAGTCACAGCTTCCACAGATTTCTCTGAGCACCTGCTATATGCTGGCACTGAGACCCTGGAGCTGCTGCTGTTAGGACTGCAGTGTAAGTAGATGGTCCTGTTGGACTTTTCTAAACTCAACCAGCCTGCCAGATCCCCAGGTGTCCCTGCTCTTTGAGAGCAGGAAATGTCTCTTACCAGCCAAGCCTTACCATCTTAGAATAACTGAGGCCACAGGGACGGCCATCATACGTGACTTTCCTTTCTCAAGTGGGAAAGCCTGTTCCCTCCCTGGCACATGGAAGCTTAGGGATTTTCCCTGTTAACAGACCGAATGTGTGCATCCCCCCAAATTCCATATGTTGAAGTCCTAACTCCCAATGGGATAGTAGTAGAAGGTGAGGCCTTTGGAAAGTGATTAGGTCATGATGGTAGAACCCTCATGAATGAGATGAATGTCCTTAGGAAGGGGCCCCGGAGAGCTCGCTCCCCTCCTACCATGCAAGAACACAGAGAGAAGACAGCTGCTTATAAACCAGGAAGCCAGCCATCAAGCAGACAATGGATCTGCTGGCACTTTAAACTTGGACTTCCCAGCCTCCAGAACTGTGAGAAATAAATGTTTTCTCTGTAAGCTACGCAGTCTGTGTTATTTTTGCTATAGTGGCCCCGACAGACTAAGGCAGATGCCATCGGGTGGGGGCAAGATGGTCTTCCACCCAGTCCAGGCCTCCCTCGCTTAGTACCCTGGGGTTACTCAGTCTGGGGGTCACTGGTTGTGTTTCAGCTGGGCAGACCTACAGACTCCCACTCTCCTAGGCTCAGGAAAATGCAAATGCCCAAGCCTCATTGGAATATGAAGTTCTCCTGGGACTTTCTCAGCTTTCCAAGACAGTGGCCCTTTGGTACTGACTTGAGATGAACTCCAACCACCTCAAGCAGTTGTCCAACATTTTGCATTTTAAAAATACTGTCATATGATCCTTTTTTTTTTTTTAAAGATTTTATTTATTTGTTTGACACACAGAGAGAGATCAGATCACAAGTAGGCAGAGAGGCAGGCAGAGAGAGAGGAAGAAGCAGGCTCCCCGCTGAACAGGGAGCCGGATGCGGGCCTCGATCCCAGGACCCTGAGATCATGACCTGAGCCGAAGGCAGAGACTTTAATCCACTGAGCCACCCAGGCACCCCATATGATCTTTCTTATCCAATCCTTCTAACCCGAATCCTTGGAGGCTGGCCAGACTTAGGAAATAGTCCACCGGGGTCTGAGAGGTGCATTCCTGGCATAGGCTCACACAAGCTTCCTGCCCGACTCAATCCAGTGCTCTTTCCACTATGTATCTCATATCGTCTCATAAATATGATGTGGTGGGAGCTTTTGTGTGTCATCTCCCCACAACTAGGTGAGATGGTACTGCACCCATTTTACAGGTGAAGAACCAAATCCATGGAAGCCGGGTGATTTGCCCAATCTAATGATAATAACAAATGACAAAGCAAAATTCAAACCCATGTTTTGAATCTCCGCAGCAGTGGGCAGAGACCCAACTTTCTAGAAACAGAGTTTACTGGGGTCCCAGTCTGGTGAGTGACAAAAAATCAGTAGGACATCATACTGATGGTTCAGGCACCGGCTCCTGAAAGCCACTTTCAGATGGGAGGCCAGTGCTGTCTGAGGCTAGGCAGCATCAGGGAACGTGAGCCAGCTTGTCAAAAGGGCCACCACGAAAAAGAGTCACTTGTGTCATTCCAGTGGTTTGTTTTGCTTTTAAGCATTTAAGTTTTGAGGTCAAATAAGAAGAGGCCGTAGTTCTAGAAGGATGCAAAGCTGTCCTGGGATTACGGCTCTAGTATGTCGTATTATCTTAGGCCACCCTCGTGGATTCTGTCCCCAGATACTTATTTTGGCTGGAGAACTTCATCCCCTCTGTGCTTTGGGATATGAGTTAGTGTTACTGGCCCTGGGGAAACAGGAAAAATCCAACTGGGGTGCACAGTGTAGCTGTCAAGGGGACACCTTTTCCATAAGTCAAGCCCTGGCCCGTCACAGTTTGCAGCTTCTGAATGGTTCAGAGAGAAAGGAACAGGAACACCTCTCCTCCAAGGCCGGTCTGAGACTTCTGACATGGCCTGTCCCAGTCACCTGAAGATGGGAAACAGACGCCAGCACCCATGCTGGGGCAGGGGCTGGAGGTGCCTCCTTTCTCCTCCTGACCCCTGTTTCCCCACACCCACATCCTAACTGTTTGCAGCTGTCTTCCCCGTGAGATTAGAAGCAATGAAAGGGCAGAGCCCAGGTCTGCTTTCTCTCTGAAATCTCCGTGTCTAATCCAATACTTGGAACTCTGCAGGAGTTCAATGATGGCTCATTGAATAAACAAGTAAAAAAATGAATGAATGGTGAGTCCTGTCCAGTGACTGTTTCCTTGTTCCAGGGGCCCCAATGGGGATAGCTGTGCTGAGGAAGAGGAAGAGGTGAACCTGCTCAAGGTTATGGCAGAGCCTGGGCAGCAAGAGCAGACACTGACCTTTTCAACCTCAAAGCCACAGTGGCTTTTCCCAGTCAACCTCTGCCCTCAAATGCATTTTCTCCTCCAGATCCTGTTACTTCAGAAGCAAACCAATTCTCTGGTTAAGTACAAAGAATGTGAGCAGATTTTCCATTGATTGTCACCTTTATCTGTAAAGCCCCTCAATCTGGCTCTGCAAGGAAAACTGATGGGCCCAGTGACACTGGGATGGGAGGTTCAGGGGTCTGAGCTTTGAGCAGCCTGATTTTCATGCTTTGGAAATCTCTGCCGTTGTAGGATGGCTTTTCTATATTGGCATTTCCGCTCCTTGGGTTTTAAAGAATGAGAAATCTGTGGCTGATCACATATTCAGCAACCAAGTACACTTATTCGAAGACCTAAATTGCAGAAATAACTCGTGTGATTATTTGAATGAATATGAGTCTGGATCATCAAGCTCAGCCCATGGATAAATCAAGAAGAGCTGGCTGGGCCGAGGGGAGGGCAAACCCTCCCCATCAGGCTCTTCTGCTGGGCCAAGACATCTTTGCCCTGCAAGGTGGCCAGGCCGGGAATCCTTGAACCTATCTACTCCTTGGGGACGCTGTGCTTCGATCTTGCCTGTGTGACATGACCACCCACATCCTGTGCCCCAGCTCCAGGGCAAAGCCTCAAGGACTGAGGCAGCTAGAATCTGATTATCCCCAACCGGATGAGTCAGGCAAAGTGAAGGTCATGAGAAGAGCACCCGGTCTCACCTCAGGGCCATAAGCCTGTCCTAGCATTCACTGGTGAGGCCTGCAAAACAGGCCGTACCTTGTAGGCTCTGTCCTTGTACTTGCCCAGTCTAGCAGCAAACCTCCATGGCCCCCAGTCTGGAGTCTGCGTCTTGCTCACAGCCTTCTTTTCCCACTGCATTCCCTGTCAAGGGCTCAGGCTGCCTTATGCATGCCCACCTGTCCCCAGAGTGGCCTGTGAAGATTCTCCCCAGCCAGAGCCCAGCTCCTGAGGGGAACCTGCTCTCAGAAGAGCCCAGGGCCTCCCAGCACAGCTGGCTCGCTCGGCTCAGCCCAGAGGCTGGCCTGTGAGTTGTGCACAGACAGATACTCCCTTCTTCCCTCACTTGGGCCTCTAGTCGTGTCAACTGCCTGGCTCTGGATGGTTCCCTAGAAGGCACGTCCCAGGGACTGAGAACCACATCTAGTCACAGTGGCACCACCAATCCTTCTTTTCCTGTTCCTATTATGGGATTGTGGGTGTGAGGGAATTCTGAGAGGCCAGGCCTCAGGCAAGGCAGTCACAGAGCTGGGGAAAGGAAGTAGGGGATAGGCACTCTTACACCACACGGTGGGAGGCTAAGCAAACCTAATGTTTTGTATCAGAAACTTCTGGGGTCAGAGAGCTTGGGTTCCAGTCCTGGCCCTCCACTGAGTCTGCTGTGATCCTGACTGAGGTATATAACCTCTCCTGGCCTCAGTGTCCTCACCTGCAAAATGAGGATATTTCTGGATAGGATCTTTTGTAGGATTTAATAACATACGTAAAGTGCTCAGCAGAGTGGCATGTGGTCAATGTTTAAACATGTTAGCTAGTCCTGTTCTAAAAACTTACCTAAGAAAATATTAGGACACGTATATAAGGATTAGTGAGTTGAATTAGGAAATTCATCTTACCAGTGCTTAGAATGGCAAAAAATCAGAAATAACCTAAATGCCTGGTAAGAGGAATAAGAAAAAATATATAAAATCTGTGCGTGTGTGTGTATAATGTGTGTGAATACACACACACACATACATCGAGTCCATCCACACAACAGAAATACCACACAGCCATTAACTATGATAATATTGGTTTTTAGTGTTTAACAGCTTAAAAAGGTGATCACAAGATATTGAGAAAAGATCACAGGACAGTATTTCTCATATGATTCTATTTATGTAAAAATATACATTTATATCTATTCCTTTTCACAGGGACATTTCTGGAGTGACACATGAAACCACAGGCTGTCTGGGTGGTGGGACTTCAGAAGCTTTTCTTTCTGGTTCTTACTTGTAATCTCTCATTTCTCTACAATGGGCATGTATTATGTTTACCATGTTTCAGAAAAAGGAAAAAAATAGATGGAGTAACTGTAGGGGTAGAAAAGGATTTTCACACTCAGATAATTCCAACATGGATAAAGGGATTTGTTCAAACTTCATCACTCTCCAACTAAGAAGAGACACCTAGAATGGCAGCCTTAAGAAGAGGGAAAATCCCACGCTTCAAGGTTTAATGTCTGAGAAGAGTAGCTTAAAAATGAAAGTGTCTGCAGCCGTTCTTCCCCATCACTCCATCCTGTGGGACACCAACCTTGACAGCAACAAACCAGACGTGAAACATGCCTTTCTCTCAGGGAACACAAAATCAGGGTATCAGAATGACAACAGATTTCTGTTTTAGCTCGCTGAGAGACCCTTCCTGCTGAGATGAGAAAATGTGGGGCACAAATCAGCTTTCTGGAAGGAGGAGGGACATTTTCACAGGATCAGCTGCAGGTCGGGGAAAACTGCAAAGTCTAAACATTCTTCATGTCATAACTTTGTCAGCTGCGCTGAAGTTGACAAGATGCTGACTCAGCACCTCAAGACACATGCCAAATTGAAGTAGTTGACTGTGTGAGCCGTCCTAACTACAGAGAGTCTTTAGCAAGTTCGTGCCCACACCAGGGGCTGCACCGCCCTGCTGCCTGGGGACGGGGTCTCAGGACAGGAGTCGGATGGATTAACTCACCGGCCCATTCCCAGCACCTGCACGGTGGCCGGTGCCAATGCTGGATGTGAGGGTCTGTGCCTGCTCTCAGGAAGCAGCTTCTGTGGCAGGGCATGCTCTTCAAAGAGGAAAACAGGAATCCAATTTACCTCACAAAGGGAACGTGGGGGGATTGGCGGCAGGAGGAAAGATAACAGGGATGGGTGATCTAGAAATGCCACACAGCTGTGGGAGACAGAAAGAGCCTGAGATGTCCTCCTCTCCTGGCTGGATCCTACTCGTCAGAGAAGGGAGTCAGGGTAAGCTGAAGGGCAAGGAGCAAGGTCAGTGTGCCAGGCTGGGGCTGCGGCTGGGGTGGGCATGAGCGTGAGCTCCAGCAGGGACAGTGGGGACTGGGGGTCCACCAGCACCCAAGAAGGTGGGCCATGTGTGATAACAAAGCTCCTTTGAGGCTTTCTTATCAACGGCATCCAAAATCCTCTCCCTGGTGATGCAGGAATTCGGGGCTGACCTAGCACCGCACTCTCAGCCCCTTCTCAACAGAAACAGTTCAAAGTTATACCAAAGTTATACCAAGAACAGCCTGAGGGTAGGATTAGCCCCTAGGGACTCCACGGCTGGAAGGTAACCCCTTTACACAACTGCTGTCCCTGCCGTTTGCAAATGTCATATTCATCAAACGCCTGCAAATGAAAACCCCTAGACAGGCTGGTCACTCACGCAGCGGCCCAGGCCCCCGCAGCTGTCCTGTTGAACTGGAGGCCTGCCACTCCGACAGTGTGGGAGCCCACCTATGTGGCAGACTCAACACCCAAGGGGGCTCACGCTTGCCAAAGGCATTACCTGGGCTAACAGGGCTATGGGGGCGGGGGGACCAACCACTTCAGGAGGGACAGACTTCAGGCCCACGAGGGTCTGAAGGTCTAACCGAGGGTCTAACCCAGGCTGTGCGTCAGAACCACCAACAGATTCTTTTTTTTTTTTGACAGATTCTATTTTTAACACAGATCCCTGGGCCAACTATAGACTCTATTGAATCAGAATTTCTGGGGATGGAACCTGGAAACCCATCTTTGCAAATGTCCAATAGGTAGTTTCGATGTCTTCCCCTGTTTAAGAGCCATAAATTGTCCCAAGCTGCTCATCTCATGGATAGGGAGACTCTCTCAGGGAGGGTGGGAAAAATGCACTGTCCAAGGTTACATAGACAATCACTGTTTCCCTGACAGCTCTGATAGTACTGATGGTAAAGATGATGACGGTGATGATGACAGCAGCCTCTGCTATTTATTGGTGCTACTCTAAGCCCTTCATATGTATTAACTAATTAAATTCTCACAACCACTCTATGAAATAGGTATTATTATTTTTTTTCCAGGAGAGGAAACTGTGGCACAGACAGATTAATTCACTTGCCCAAGGTCACACAACTAGGAAATGGAGTCAAAGCCCTATGTTCCTATCCAATTGGCAAACCTGCTTCAAATCACCAGGACCCTGACTCAGGGTTTTTGCCTCCTCTCCAGTCCGTGGGTTGAGCTGCAGGGTCTGGGATGTTTCTGGGGAATGGTCTCTGCTCAGCTCTGCATCCTGACCTCTGGAGCCTGGGGGAGCCCAGAGGGTATATCTCATTTGCCAAGGGACATGCTTTTGCATGTACGCCCTGGTCCAGGCACAGTTTATGTCTGTGGAGTTCAAGGCCTTTCAGATAAAGCCACGCGGCAGGTGGCAAGAAGGACCCCACTGCTGGATGTGGGCAATAACAGGAGAGGCAGCTTTTCCCAGTCCAGCCAGACCCCTGTGACAGCCCCTTAGACTCTGGTGAGTGTCAGGTAAATAGCCTCATCTGAGGTATTTGGGATTTTGTCCTCTTTGGTTTGGGGAGGATAAGTAAATACTCTGGCTTTCCTTTTAATGCAGGGAAGAGGGATATAAGGGACAAAGACTGAGCAGCATCAAAATAAGAATGTCAGAGCCTCCTTCTGATGTAGTTTTGGAATATAGGTGAGGTTTGGTAAGGTGGGGTCCGGAGCAGATGGCCAAGAAAGCAATCTTAAAATGTCTTTGGTGCAAAAAGGTGGTTTTATTAGGGATGACTGGGTGGCTTGGTCGGTTAAGTGTCTGCCTTCAGCTCAGGTCGTGATCCCAAGGTTCTGTGATCAAGTTCCACTGTGGGCTCCTGCTCATCAGGAAGCCTCCTTCTCTCTCTCCTCCCAGCTTGTTCTCTCTCAAAAAAATAAATAAAATCTCTTTTTTAAAAAAAGGTGGTTTTGGCCCCAAGACCTCTAATCATTCGCTTTACCAGATAAAACTGCGTGGGTTCATGTGCGAGAGCGCCAGCTATCCTGAGGGAAACCTGGGAGGGAACCAGCTACTAGATGGTTCGATTAGTCTTTCGCCCCTATACCCAGGTCAGATGACCGATTTGCACGTCAGGATGGCTACGGACCTCCACCAGTTTCCTCTGGCTTCACCCTGCCCAGGCATAGTTTACTATCTTTTGGGTGGATGGAACTAGAGGGTATTATGCTAAGTGAAATAAGTCAATCAGAGAAAGACAATTATCATATGATCTTTATGATATGAGGAATTTGAGGGGCAGGGTGGGGGGGTCGTGGGCATAGAGGGAAAAAATGAAACAAGATGGGATCAGGAGGGAGACAAACCATAAGAGACTCTTAATCTCAGGAAACAAACTGAGGGTTACTGGGGGGTGGGAGGGTAGGGATAGGGTGGATGGGTTATGGACATTGGGGAGGGTTTGTGCTATGGTGAGTGCTGTGAAAGGTGTAAGCCTGATGATTCACAGACCTGTACCCCTGGGGCAAATAATACATTATATGTTAATAAAAAAAAAGAATTAATTTTGCCAAGTTGGATGTTTTCCCTCACTGTCTCCAGAGGATACATGTGGAAACCTCATACGCCCTTTTTCCTGTACAAAAAAAAAACCAAAAAACAAAAAAACACCTCTTGGAATTTGCTCTTTTATATTGGCACATGTACAAATAAATTCTCAATTAAAGATTATAAAAGATAATAAAAATAAAAATAAAAAGAGGTGATTTTATTAAAGCACGGGATATGACCTGTGGGCAGAAAGGACTGCACTGGGGTTGTGAGGAATGGCTGACTATATACTTCGGAGCTGGGGGAGGTAAGGAAAAAGGGCAGTTTTCAAAAAAACTTTCGTATGATAAGGAGGACCTACAAGGTACTGGAGCCCTTGCTATTTTCGAGCCAAGGTTGTTTCTCCCTCTAGTAAGGCACTAACAGTAAGCCAGTTGGGAACTTCCTGGAGGAATGTCACACAGATCCCACTCAGGAGTGGGGGGGCAGGGCAGGGAGGTTGCAGGGTGTCAACTTGTGCTTTGTTCTCAGCCAGTCTTCTGCTCCCTCATCACTTCTAATCAGTGCACACACAGGGACCCTTCTTTCTGGATTCCGCTAATGCACGTCTGGGTCTGTGCTGTACCGGGGACGCACAAGTCAGGCTATGCGGGGAGCCCTGGCCGCAGGGGTTCACAGTTCTAGAGGCAGAGGAAACCGGACGTGCAGGCTTCGGAGGGAGGCAAGCCTGGGTTGGAACTGCTGCTCTGGCTCCTTGCAGGCTTGGACAAGTTACTTCTCTCAAAGTCTCAGTGTGCTCGTCATCACAACACCTACTTCAAAGAGGTACTGAGGGGAAGACAGGAAACTCACGAGAAGGCAGCCAGCGGCGCAAGCAGGTGGGCACCCGGGGACACGCCCTTCCGGCCCCACACTAACCGAGACAAAGACTCTGAGCTGTTTCTGTCAAGACGACAGTGAGAAGGAAGGAATTCTTCCCACCAAGTCAAGAGTGGTAGCAGGCTTTTGGGACCCTCTCCTGGCAAAGGACACAGAGCAGAGCTGCATTATGACTTTTGTGGGCCCTACCTTCATAAAAAATACATTAAAAATGATCTTTTAGGGGCGCCTGGATGGCTCAGTCGGTTAAGTGTCTGCCTTTGGCTCAGGTCATGATCCCTGGGTCCTGAGATCGAGCCCCACATTGGGTTCATTGCTGTGGGGAGGGTCAGCTTCTCTCTCTCCTTCGGCCCCTCCCCCCCATGTTCTCTCCAGTTATCTCTGTCTCAAATAAATATAATCTTTAAAAAAAAACTTTTTTTTTTAAGTTTTTTTTTTAATTTTTATTTATTCATTTGACACACAGAGAGAGATTACAAGTAGGCAGAGAGGCAGGCAGAGAGAGAGGAGAGAGGAGGAAGCAGGCTCCCTGCTGAGCAGATAGCCCGATGTGGGCCTCGATCCCAGGACCCTGGGATCATGACCTGAGCCGAAGGCAGCGGCTTTAACCCACTGAGCCACCCAGGCGCCCTAAAAAAAAAACTTTTACAATTGCATTTGTATAAAAACGAATATAACTCAGGCTAGATTCATTCTTATATTCATTTTTATCTTCTGACTTTAGGAGAAATTAAAATTACAACACTTCTGTGAGCTGTAGGCACTGTGTCTATGAAGAAGTCAGCCCTGTACAGGGGCATCCAGGGTGCTGGATGCCGGGACCAGGTCCCTTCCCTCCGAACCTGCTTCCTCTCACCCCACCCAGTGCCCCCGCCTCTGTCTCAGCACCCACGCTCTCCCCAGCATGACCTCCTAGGCTTGACCCATGCTATTGCCCCACCTGTAAAGAGACCTCATTGACGTTTGGCAAACTCTACCCCCTGAGCAACTCTGGCACCCAAGAATCTGCCCCCTCCCATACGACTCTTCTCGGATGCACCAGCTTTGTCATCTGCCAGCAGTGAAATGTGCGGAACTTTATGGGAACTTTTCAAATAGTTTCAGGAACTTGCTCGGCAACTCTCCTTGGGTACTGCCATCCTCTGCTGCAGCCAAGTCACTCAGGCACGTGTCCTGCCTGGCAGCATAGGCAGAGAGCCTTGGTCTTCTCTCCAATGAGCTCATGGCATCTTGCTCATTTTGCACTCTCTTCCGGTCTCTGTCCCCAGCTGGGAGCCTGGCACATAGTAGGTCCTCAATACAAAGTTGCAGAATTGAATTAAAACTTAAATAATCCCAACTCGGCCTGTTCCCAACAGCACTATCGGTTACTTGTTGCAAAACAACATCCAGATGCATTTCTGGGCAACTGCTATTTCAGGAACAGTGTTATTTGGGGAGCTGAGCCGTGCTGGCTGGGTAAGGAGCAGGCAGAGGGCCTCCGCCACGGTGGCTCCCTTCCTCCCTGTCCTAATCATTTTCTTGGCCATCGGCAGGATTAGACAACAGCAATTATCCCCACATGGTCTATTCCCAGAATTCAAAGTTATTGGGGGAGAAAATGCAATTGTGCTTTTATCCAGTCATTAAAAAACAAAACAAAACAGGAGCTGTGGATTTCAAACTGCCTTTCAGATTTGATGAAAAGAAAAACAAACTTGAGTATTAGCCCTAAATTGTGCTGACAACAGGCTTCCGGGTCTCTTTGTCCTCCTCCACGCTCCCTTCAGAAGTGTTCAACAATTCCTATTGATCCCTGCCTGGTTCTCATGCCTGGGGAGAGCAGGGAACTGATCTGCCAGCCTCAGAGGCCCCGGGGGCTGGAGTGGGGGGTGGGTGGGGGAGTGAAGTCCCAGCGCCCACAGTCGAGAGAAGTGATCCTTGCTGGGTCCTCCCCGGCGGCTGGTGCCGCACCTCCGCCCCCAAAAATGAGCCCACTGCCCACGCGGCCACACCGGACCTTCGTAAGCCAGGGTGAAACATACCCCAAAGTAGCCCAATCACCTACTATTTTAGGATCTAGAAGTCACAGGAGAGTTGGTATGCCAGATGCCCACACTGTATGATGGGGAAATGAGCTCAGAGAGAGAATGAGCCTCGCCTAGGTCACAGAGCAGACTGGTGACTGAGAAGCAATTAGAAGTCAGGTCTCCTGGTTCCTGAGGTTCAGGATGGGGAGAAAACATGGGGGAGCTACATTCAGGGGATCCCATTTTTGTGCCAGCACTGCTCGCATATGGTCTCTTACCACATCCCCACCTGCTCCGGCCACACTGGTTATCTTTTAGACCTTGAGGGGCCATGGTCTCGTTCAATCTCCCCTCTAGGCTGTTGTACTTGTGTTTCTGTGCCCATGACCCCTCTCTTATGCTTCTTCCTTCATGCTTTAACTTTCTGAAGCCCATCGCAACAAGAATGAATTCAAGAGCCCTTGGTGTGAGTACCTCACTGTACTTGTACTACCTTAATTGAAATTACAAGTTCATGTATTTGTTTCCCCACTAGCCTAGGCGGTCTACACGGATGTCTGTCTTGCTTTCTGGGGCTTCCCTCTGTGTCTAGAATAGTGTCTGGCACACTGTAGGCACTGAACAATCATGGACAGATAAAGAAGTGGTCTCATAGGATCTTAGTAACAATCCTATGAGATGTCAACCTCTGCATTCCACAGAAGAGAAAACTGAGGCTCAGGAAAAAAATGTGACCCCTGCCCAGTGAGTTGGTAGAGCCAGGATTTGGAGACTCCAAGTCTTCTGACCCCAGGTCAACATTTTCTTTATTATGACCCCCTTCCTGACATAATAACAGAACTAAAGTAGGTCCAGTTCACACCATTTTGGTCCTGTGTGTTACAGCTGGGGTGGGCTGGGGAGCAGAGAGGTCACCCCACGGCACTGGGAGGCAGCGTGGGGAGTGGGTAATGAAAGAAGACTTTGCTAACCATTCCTTCTGCTACAAGGAGCACCTGTGGCAGCCAGCCTGGGTGCCCCTCACCCCTAGTTGCAGCGGGAAGAACAGGGACCCTTCCAGACTGGGGCTGACAGGCAGTGCAGGGCAGCTCTGCTCCAGGGAGCACATTGTGCCTGGGAAGCTCGGGCTTTGAACAAGGGGTGTGGCTTTTTCTTTTTTTTTTCAATTTTATTTATTGATTTGAGAGAGAGAGAGGATGAGTGGGGCGCGGAGAGGGGCAGGCAGAGGGAGAAGCTGACAACCCGCTGAGCAGGGAGCCCGATGCAGGACTCTACCCCAGGACCCTGTGATCATGACCTGAGCCCAAGACAGACACTTAACTGACTGAGCCACCCAGGCGCCCCGCGTGCAGCGTCTGGATTAAGAGGGAAATATTCAGTAGGAGGCGCCAACAAATCATACTGACAACAGCAAGCCTCTGCGAGGATAATGAAGAGACTAGAACTCTTACCCACGGCCAGTGACTGCTGATCCATTTCTCCACTTGGCAAAACTGGCAGCATCCAACTAAAGCTCAACATACCAACACGGTATGACCCAACAGTTCAAATCCTGGGTGGATCTCTACATAAGTGGCTGCTTGTTTCCACCAAAAAGCATCTGTAACCCTCAAATACAAACCGGTGGGAACGTAAAATGGGGCAGCCACTGTGCAAAACAGCCTGGCAGTTGCTCAGAAGTTTACACACAGAGCTACCACGTGATCCAGTGAGTCCCCTCCTAGACAGACACCCAAGAGAAATGAAAACCCACGTCCACCCAAAAACTTGCTCATGAATGTTCATAGTTGCATTATTCAGAATAGCCAAAAAAATAAATAAATAAAATGTAGACACAATCCAAATGTCCATCAACTGCTAAAAGGATAAACAAAATATGGTCTACTCATATGATGGGATATTATTTGGCAGTAAGGGGAAATGAGGAACCAGTATATTCCACCGTGTGGAGGAACCACGAAAAATAAGGCCGAAGGAAAGAAGTCAGTCACAACAGACCAGACATCATACGATCCCTTTCATTTGCAATGTCCAGAAGAGGCAAATCTATGTAGGGAAAGAAAGTAGATTAGTGGTTACCAAGGGCTGGCAGGGGAGGGAAAGCTGGAGAGAGTGCTGATGGGTATGGGGTTTGCTTGCAGTTGCCACGAACTGGAAACAAAAATGTCCAATGACAGTAAAATGGGTGGATAAACTTGTAAAGGAGTGAACTCCTGTTTATGATATAATTATGAGTGAAAAGCAGCAAACCATGAAAGAGTATAGACAGTCTGGTGTGAAATTTTAAAGCCGACAAAACTAATCTAAGATGACAAAAGTCAGGACAGCAGTGGCTCTTGGAGGCTACTGAATGGGGGGGGCGAGGGGACCTTGTGGGGTCCAGGAAATGCTACCTTGATCTGCGGCGTAGCTACAGCTTTACCCGTCTGTAAAGCTCAGTGGGACTGTGCCTTCTGCCGTAGGTAAGGTCTAAGTTACATCTCAGTGTTTAAAAAGTAATTCTAAAAAAAGAGGCTCAAGTGAAAAGACCAGGGCTCAAGTCCTGGCTGTCAGGCCTTTGTGAGAGTCCCTGTCCCTCTGCGTGCCTTGTTCCCCATCCTCCAGACATCGGACCAGATGGTTTCAAATCCAACTGGCACTGACAGTCTGAGATTCTGCGAATTCACATACCTATTTGTCACTGAGTTTGTTGGGAAATTTGGCAAGTGCTTGCCATCAGTGTGGTGAGAAGAGAAAGGGGGCTGGCTGGCTGCTGTGGGCTCAGCCTTGTTTGCAAGGAAGGCAAGGTCTTTGGAAAGTGGGTGGGAACACCCCGCCTCCAGGAGGGAATGTCACTTTCAAGATGAATCATCTCAGGCATCCAGCAACTTGCTCTGGGAATAGATACCCTGACTCACTTCTCCCTGACAGGGACAAGACTTGCTACTAAAATTTCAGATTTCAAGAGAACCAGCACAGCCCAAATAGCCTCTCAGAGGCGGAAAAAGAATAAAAAAGAAGAAGAAGGAGAAGAAGAAGAAGAAATCGGGCTGGTAACCAACCAGGAATCACAGAGGGGATGGGCGTCTTTCTTTGTACTGAAGGCCGGACAGACGGGGCCCAAAGGAGGCCGCCGGTTCACACAGCTGCTGGCGCCAGCGCTGGGACGGGGACCGAGGCTCCTGACCTCGAGTTTTCTTTTTACAACAACCTGCTACTGTAGTTTTTAGAGAAGTAAATTATGCTCTGTGCTGGTGGGAAGCCTTTTAAACAAAAAGAAAAAGAAAACAGCCAAGATGCATCTTAACTAGAAAGTGCTTGGGGGAAAAAAAATCTTCGAGGGAGGAGGGCGCGGAAAGCCCCGCGCCGGGAACGGTCAGCCGCATGAGAGAGGAAAAGTCCAGCAGGCTAGTTCAGAGAGGAGCACAGTGTGACCTGAGGGACTTTCTGGCCTTTAGGAGGTGGTGGCAAAATCATGGATGTCTCGTTCAAGGCCACAGGGAGACCCCCGCCCCTGACCACCAGGGGACCACAGCATCTGCCGGTTCTGCCCGTCCTTCACGTGCGGGGTTAGTACTTTCATCCCATGACCCTCCTTGTGCTAAAAGCCCATCTGCCAGCGACCGACCGGTGCTTCTGATCCATTTCCTCTGCGCTCTGAGAGCCCCCAGCCTCCGGATGGGGCAGCCACGACTCCCAAAACATGTGACTCCCCAGAAGGTTTGCTCGCTGCCCTTACGCCTGACCCGTTCTATGCAAGGAATTGTAACATCACCACTTCCGACGCAGACGACAGCTCTTCCTCAAAACAAACCCAGAGCCTGGATCCGGAATGTGCACCACAGCCTGCTAAAAATCAGTGAGCGACATGGCCTGATGATTTTCCAAGAACGATGGATGGATACTGGGTGTTTGTTTTTTCAGAAAAACAACCAAACTCATGAAAGTGGATATGGTATTTTCAGCCAGAGAAATCAACATGTTCTGTTACCTCATGCAGGGGAGGAGGGCGAGGGACGGGGAAGGGTGGGCATGCACGCCAGGCAGGGTACCGGGGCGACCTAACCCTGCCCCCACCTTCACAGGTGAGTGACTGAGGTTCGGAGAATTCTGTGACCCGCCTGATTTCATTCAGTTGGTAAATGCTGAGGATTTGAACCCAGGCGTACCTCTAACGTTAAACTGCTGCCTCCTGGGAACAGGCTCAGAGATTCGTGGAAACAACATGGAGTTCTGTGGAAAACTGCAGAAGCAGGTGGTTTTCGCAAACGGTCTCCCTGGCAAAGTATGCAGTCCCCTAGGCAGCCATGCTGGTGGAGTAACTCTCACCCCCACAGAAAGATCCAGTCAGACCGGGGTGTGTGTGTAGGAGACTGTGAGCATTTTGCAGAAGGCACTACTAAGTCACACGCCAAAAAGCAATTGTAAAAGTGACATCTTGGGACCTGGATTTATTCCCTCTTCAACATCATATTTGCTCCGTTTACAAGGCAAAGATGATTTTTCTCTCTGCCAAGGCCGAACATTCCCAGCCTGTGATCTGAAAATCATGCTGTGTTCATTTCGCCTCTTAACTCACCCACGGCCATAAATCATCCCTCGAAATGGGGATTTGGTTGGCAGTTCTATCGGGGATTCACAAGGCAGAGGCGGAATCCAATTTGGGGCTCTCACGGTCCTCCTGGGCCGGCTAGGCCTCCGAGCTCCGCAGAGGAGACGCCCGAGGAAGCACATCTGCTGACTAAGCAGGACCCTTGCTCTCACGGGGTAGGCTGCTGATTCCAAGTGCACTCTGTGACAGAGAGGAGGTCAAGGCAGCTGAAGAGAATGAGAGGAAGAAAACAAAGCCGGATCCAGCCCTTCCCAGCCAAACCAAGGACGAAGGGCTAAGGGGAAACAGGGCACACAGAGACAGCAGGGGGCAATTCATTCATTCCAAAATATTTGTTCAGAGCCCACGATGTGCTATGTGCCAGGCGCTGTTTCTTTCTTTGGAATATAATTATTTTCTCAAGTACTTTTTTAAACAAATAGAATAACAATGGCACCAGTTTACCGTTAACGAATGTACATGAACTGAGACGTGTAGCACGTGGGCAGGAACTGTACGTGAACTTTATCTAATCTCCACAACTGCTGGGGGAAGGAGGTATTATCCTCATTGTACAGATGGAGAAACTGAGGTGCAGAGAGATTAGGAAACTGGCTCACAGTCACAGGACTCATGAGTGGCAGAGCCAGGATTCAAACTTGGGCAGGCGTGGTTCCCAAAGCCATACTACCCTCCGCTCATCGTACTGATGGCCAATGGCATGCTTTGCGATTCTGTGTTTTTGAGTTATTGGGTGGGGATAAGATATTTTCCTATGCTAGGAGAAAAGAGGAACATCTGAATCTTTATTCCAAGCCCTGAATACTCAGCGGATATCCACTAAGTACTGATGGGGGGCTGCAGGCCCAGGAAGCGCGTGTCCTCCCCGGCTCCCATCAGGGCAGGGGAGCAGAAGATGCAGCCTCACCAACCCTGAGACCAACCCTCTGCCCTGTTCCCTTCTCTGTGGTCACTGTATAAGGTCACTGGGGGACAGGGCAGCATGGTGGCTTAGGGACCGGGTTTTGGAGTTTGAAAGCCTTATGATGAAGTCTCTGCTTGAAAACTGTGTGACTAAGCAAGTCCTAAAACTCGCCTAGCCTCAGTGTCCTCATCAGTGAAATGGGGATAAAATGGGTAATATATTCCTTACAAGGGCTGTGAGTAGGACACAAGAGAATGTAGCTACAGTGCCTGGTGTGATGCATGTTCAGGAAGTGGGTGGGCTCTTCGCCCCCTAATCATACAGCTCCCAGTAGTCTGCTCCTACTAAAGCTCTGCAAATTTCTAGTTCTTGGTAGTGATCTGGCCATGACCATAGGCCTGCATTTCAACAACCTGGTCAGTTTAGCTAATCTCAGAATGGGTGGTGCAAAGAGCAGTGGGCTGGGACTCAGGCCACCAGAGTCTAAGTAATTAATGTGCTGTGTCACCTTGGGCAAGTCCCTTCCCCTCTCTGACCTTGGTTGCCCCTACTCAGATGAAGGAGTGAGACTTGCCTTCAAAGGGCCTCTCTGGTGGTACCCTCCCAAGTCTCTGTGCCCATGATGATTTTCCCTGCTGCCGAGGGAAGATGAAGTTATCATGGCTCACTCTGACTACTGGGGAGGATTAACGCTCATTAAGTGCTTCAGGGCTGAAGCTGGCACCAGTGCAAGGTGTCACTTACCACCCGCCCAGAAACTCTTATCCTGGCAGGAGGCTGATTTTTTTCCATGGCCTTGAACCTTAACCTTTCCCTGCCTGAAAATTCCTCTGCAAGCTGCTTAAATGAAGGAGTGAACAGGACACTGTGTCCCAGTGGGCTGCCCACCCACGATCCCTGCCATGGGCGCTCCAGAGCTGGGACAGCCAGGCAGGAGGGATCAGGTCTCAGACAGCCCTGCAGCCCTCACGTGGGTTGCTGGTCCAGGGGTCTTGGACACTCTCCAGTCAACACAGGAGAGGCACACACTGTCCTAAGAGCCTCACATCATCCTCATAGCAGCTGACTTTAAGAACACCAGACATGAATAAGAGCACTTCTCACGTCTTAACTCATTTAGCTCTCAAAACAATCCTGTGAGTAGGTAGTACTATGGTCCCAACTTTACAGCGGGGACCATGAGGCCCAGAAAGGTTAAGAAACTTGCCCAAGGTCACACAGCTAAGAAGTGGCACAGCAGCGTGCAAAAGCAAGCCATCCGGCCCGAGTCCATGCTCCTCAGCCGGCTTAGTCAATGTCCTCCCAAGTCCCAGCAGCAGCCCTTTGTGCAAGAAAGGAAGCTGGGCCTCTGTGCACCGAGCCACCATGCTTTGTGGCATTGCCAGCTGCAGTGTCACCGCTGGCTCTTCTCCCTCCCCTTCCTGAAGGTGTTCTGCAAGTGGCAGACTTGCCCCTGTGACTTACTAGTGATCAGAATGCTGCCATCGAGTGCCCACTCTGGGCCTGGCTCTGGGTGAGGCCTCTCTCCGTCTCCAGTGTGTCACCATGGGCCCAGGAGGCGGGGGCCTCTGCCCTGCTCCTCAGTGTGAGGCGGCACAGCTACTAAGTGGCAACACAGAAGTTCTCCTCAGGCCTGTTTAGATCCAAAGTCCACACTCGCTCCACCACCTAGCTGGACACTAACAGGGACATCCGAGCGACCTCTCAGAGGAAGGGGAACCAGGCGGATATCCGTTTTGGCCTAGGCTATAGGCAAGCAGCAGGCTGTGGCCTTGTTTGCAGCCCTGGGGTCTTGGGAACATTTTCTGACAGGGCCTACTGAGCTGGAGGTTAGGAAAAAGGAAGCCACTTTGAATTTTTAAGGATACAAAATCTGGCTCGAGAGACACGTCACTCCGCAGTCTTGCTCTCAGCGTGAGAACGGATTCAGGGAGGGGTGCACGGGCAGCTGGGAGGGCAATTCAATTTCGTGAACTGCTGCACAGGAGACCAGGCTCGGCATCTGATGTTCTCACTGCAAAGCCAGGCACCAGTGTGAACTCGTGACTCCTCCCCGTATGCAGCCCTCTCGGCCCTGCACGAGCCCATGTCCAAAGAGCTCAGCCAGGTTGGGGTGGGGGGCATTGCCACCTGGCCTTCCTGGCAGGGCTCAGTTTGCAGTGAAGTCACTGAAGATGGCAGTGGCCAGAGCCCAGCAATGATGCAACCTACCAGCCCATGTGAGTCTGGAAAAAGAAGGGGGAGGGTGACGAGCAGCTTAACCTAGGCTGGTTCACCTCCTTCTATCCTTGGGAATAGTCTGGCTTCAAAGCCCCTCATGGATCCACCCCAAACTAGAACCTCCCCCTCTGGGTGCATTCCTATAAGCCTCTGGCTCATAAGACATATTTGTGGGTAACCACAGTCATAGCTACTACCTATTAAGCAGGTTCTGTGTGTCAGGCAGGCCCTGGGCTGGGGGTCTGATATTTTCATTAGTACCACTGTGTAGAAAAACTCAGGCTCACAGATAATTGCCTTGCCTAAGGTCACACAGTCAGAAAGTGGTACATAAGCATTTGTTGAGTGAAAGAGTAAACTGAGACCAGCTCTTCCTGCCCAGTGCCCAGGTCCCTGCGCATCCTCCCTTCCCAGAGGCCAGCCGCCCACTGCAACCTCATTGCTGGCTACAGAGGAAAGACGCTGCCAGGACTCTTGCAGGCACTGGAAGATGGGCACCCGGGGGGGGGGGGCTGCTCTGGGAGACAGACACCCAGGGGACCTCAGGACCTCCCATGGGCTCACCTGGGGAACTGCTGACTGCATGTATTATACTGTGAATTGTAAACCAGTCACACATACTGGGCCCTTTGCATGTTCATACATGATTTCATAGTAGTCCAGTAGGAAGGACAAATGAGCAGGGGCCCAGAGAGGTTAAGTGACTCAGGCTTGGCCACACAGAAAGCTCAGAACAGAGTGAGGACTTGCACCCAGGTGTTCTGACTCAAGGTCCAAGTTTCTTTCCACCATTCTAGCTGTCCACACTTTCTCCATCAGGTCTGGTAATTGAAAGGGGACTGAAGAGTTGAGATGCAAAGGACAGTCCTGAGGAATTTCACACAATGGGACTTGGCTTAGCCCTACCCATAGCGTTCCCTACGGTGCTCCCTCTGTCCCCGTGGATGGTCTAAGCAATAGCTATGCCCATGCTGTGCAAGTTTCAGAAATCAGCCTCCCCCGACTTCCACCAATTCCCTGGATATTTGCAAACTGTTAGCGAGAAGGAGAGGGGAAGCCTCTGTGGTTCCATCCCAGATTTACAGTGGTAGCCAAAGCTCCCACGACTATGGTGAGACCCACACTGGCCCCCTTCCCCCAGGGCTGATGGGGGACGCTGGGGAAGGTCTGTGTTCCAGGACAGAGAAGACAGCTGGGCTCCACACATTTCATCTTTGAGGTTAAAGAAGTATCTGTCTTCCTCCCTTGTGATTCAGGAGTCCTCCCTAGGAATCTATCCTAAGACAACATTTTATGCACAGAGATGACAATTGCTGAATTATTCTTAAGAGCAAAAAATTGGAAACGACTTTTGTCCAACATTAGCAGGATGATTAAATGAATTATGACACATCCCTGCAATAACTGCCACCATTAAAAACATTCTTTATGACAAAATTTGAATAAGTTAGGGAGACACTTATGATGTAATATTAAGCCAGAGAGAGAGAGAGAGAGTGAGAGAGAGAGAAAGGACATAAAATTGTGTATCAAGGGAAAAAAAGCACAGAGAAGATTGGAAGGAAATGAACAAGATGTCAACAGAGACTGCATGTATGTGGCAGAATGAGTTATTTTTTGTCTGTTTTTCACTTTTTGATACTTTTTCTTGTTCCTTATGTTCCTATGATAATCAGAAAAATGAGAGAAGCTACCCAAATTCTCTCTCTCACACACACACAGACATACAGACAGACACACAGACACACACCCACCCAAAGGGAGTTATCTGAACATCCAGAAAGGATGTGATGCTGACTGGTTAGAGGGAGGAAGGCAGGTTCCGTGTCCCTCTTCCCATAAGACAAGCACTTCCCAGAAGACCTACACATGGGGGCCATCCCTTTAAATCTCCCTTGAAGAATTTCCTGGAACTTTTCATCTGACTTGAAACTGACTTCGTTAGTTCTAGACCTCAGGTGCCTGTGTCTCTAAGGAGCGAGGAACATAGTGGGTGAATTTCCATCTCTAGCCCTGGACAGCACCTGTCTCTCAGGGAAGAAGCAAGCCAGGCCGCCTCCGGCATCTTTTCTGGAGACAGGCCTGCAGAGAGGAGAGCTGGCGACTTGGAAGGGTGTTAAATTTGGAATGTGAGGCCGTGCCCACAATAAGGCATCTGCAGACTCTCCAGCTGAAGAGAGGCTTTCGAGTTAGGAGAACCCGTGGCTGGAAGGGGAAGAGACACGAGCAAGTGAGGCGGCAGGTCCCACAGGGGCTGGTGACACGAGGCAGGGCCCGTGCCACTCCCTGAACAGGACCGTCCTGTCCGTCCACCAGCGGGGCGTGCAAGACGCACCCACAGGACCCTAAAGCTGGCGCACGTGCCCACCTCACCAGAAACGGGTCCCGTTTCTCCACAGACTCCCCCGAGATTGTCTTACAGCTACGCCTGGGGGAGTGGATTGAAACCCAGTCCTCTGCGTCCTTCAGAACTCCAGACCTGCTCCTTGGAAACAGGTCTCCGTTCCTCCCCATCCCCAGTCACACGTCCAAGTGTGTTTGCTCTAAAACACAGATGCTAAGTGCGCACAAAGAGTGTAAAGTGAGAGGGAAGCATGTTGGCTTCCCCCAAATCTAAAAGGCTCAGAAGCCTCAACAGCCCAGAAGGAAGTCAGACTTGGGAGCCCCCGAGTCTGGGGAAACAGGGACACAGCTCAGCAGAGCCAAAACTGAATTCCACTCAGCCAGCAGAGGGGCTGTGGGTCTCCCCGACGCCAACTCACCAAACATGTTGCCCTCATAGCCGTCTTTTGTGAGCGGTCGGAGCTCATTTTTCCCCATTGCGTAAAGTCTGTAGCTCCGCCAGGCGAACTGCATCATCTGTAAGAGAAAGCAGGAAACAGAACCTGAGCGTGGCAACTCCCAACCACGGGCACTGGCCACCTGGCTTTGCCCTCTGCAATAGGATTCGAAACCACGTTAAAAAAAATTACCTTCCAACCTGAGGAAGACCACCGCCTCTCACATAGTTCTATTCATAGTGACAGCTGCCTGGATGGCCATTCTCCTCAGACGACCCCACGAGCCCAGAGGCTACCCACAGATCCCTTAGAGGAGACACGAAAAGCACTAAATATATTCTAGCCATCCTTCAGTGCCAAAGCGAAAAGCCACCTCTTCCATGAAGCCTTCCTGCTTTGCTCTGGCCTAAAGCGATCCTCTGAAAGGGAGGAAACAGCTCACTGAGTGATGCCTGGTATAATAAAGCAATCCCCTGAGCTAGGGATGGTTGACTCCACTCCACAGATAAGGAGACAAGGCAAAGACATGAAGTAACTTGTCCAAGGTTACCCAGAGAGTCAGTGAGAGTGCTGGGAACTGAACCCATGCCTTGTGGCTCCGAAGCCTTAGGTCTGCCCCCACAAAGCCTTTGTTCTGTCCCCTAAAGTCACCACAAGTCTCTCTGAACTTTTCTGACACTTGGCTTGACCTACCCTGGCCATCCCAGGCTCCCTAGCACCCCAGCTGATCACTTACCAGGTTTTATTTCCCTGGCTATATGAACCATAAGCTCCTCCAAGCCAGAAACTATGCCTGCCTCAGTTTCCCCCATAGCACCCAGCACAAGTCTTGGCACATGTGGGCAGCAATGAATATTTATCAACTTTGTTCCCCAGTCCCTGCATGAGTTCTCAGTACATTAAGGCAACTATGTCAGTCCCTAGGGAACATCAGGCCAGCACCTTGGTCCCCCAGCTACACTTAGCCTGGAGGCTAGAGGAATGCAAGCTGGCCTGGACACTCGGCCCTGCTCCTCAGGCCCCCAGGCTCACCCCTCTAGGGTGCTGCCGTTTCGCCTCTGCATGGCAGGGTGCTTGGGTGACCGAGAGGTGGGCAGCAGAGGCACAGCTGGGGGCCCAGTGCCCAGGGAGGCAGCTGGTTTACTGCAAAGAACTCAGTCTTTGAGGCCAGAGCCGTCTGCGTGCTCCTCTCACCTCTGCTTTGACCTTGGCAAGTGACTAAGCATCTCTGAGCCTCAGTGGACTTCTCTTGGAAATGCGGATACCAAGGGCTGTTTTGCTGAAAGGTTTAACTCCAATCCTGAAAGGTTCACGTGAAAGAAAGTAGCTGGAAATGCCGTTTCTTTCTTTTTTTTTTTTAAAGAGTTTATTTTTATTTGACAGAGAGAGACACAGCAAGAGAGGGAACACAAGCAGGGGGAGTGGGAGAGAAGCAGGCTTCCGCTGAGCAGAGAGCCCGATGCGGGGCTCGATTCCAGGACCCTGGGATCATGACCTGGGCTGAAGGCAGACGCTTAATGACTGAGCCACCCAGGCGCCCCGGAAATGCTGTTTCTGACCTCTCACTGCACGTGATTGACAAGCACGAGTCCTCTGCCCTCCTCAGCCTCTAAAATCCCCATCTGGTCCTCAAGCCACAGCCATCACCCCTCCTTCCATCCGTCCTTAGTTCTCAAACTTCACAGGCATCAGCATCACCTGGAGATGATGCTGAATCAGCCCGTCGGCCCCATCCCTGAGTTTCGGATCCAGCAGGTCTGGGGTGGGCCCAAGAACCTGCCTTTCTAACAAGTTCCCCCACGATGCTGCTGGTCCGCAGGCCACACCTGAGAACCACAGGTCTGGTACACATGTTTGTCTCTCTTTCTCCCCTCCCCTCCAGACACGGTCCAGCACTCTTCCACTTTCCTCCTTCTCGCTCCTGGCCTGCCTTCCCGTCGCAGCCCCTCCTTCTGGACATCTCCACCCTCACCCTCCATGCTCTGCCGTTCTGGGCGCCAAGGCTTAGGAGCGGTCTCTCCCAGGCACATCTGGACTGTGACCTCTGCTGTGCTTGCCGCTGTAACCCAAATACGCAGGCCAGGAGGGCAGATGTGATGAGTCTATGGCCCACGCCCCCTGTGACATGGCAGAGGGACCCAGCAGCACCTCTCCATTTCCCAGATGTGCAAACTGAGGATCAGAGATGGAAGTGGTCAGGATGACACAGCCAGCAGGGCTGGGAACCAGGCTCTTTCAACTCCCAGGCCGGCCAAGCCCACCCTTGTGCTTGGCCTGGTATGTGACTTCCCATGTGACACACATGCAAATGTCATGGTAACGCATGCCAAGCACTTGGCACGGGCTTTGAGTCCTAGTTCCATTCCTCTGTTATTTTCTACTTATCCTGAATTGGCAATAACAGAAACTAATTGCCGGGTATGAGTGCTTAAGAGAGACTGGCCTCCTCCCTCAGTCTCTCTCATCTGGAAGCCCCCTCAGTTAAGTCAATGTGAGTTGAGGTCGTGGGGGGTGGGGGTGCGGGGCGAGCAGCAGGAGGCTGGTAAAACCTAAATGACAGCAGGAAAGAAGCAGGAGAGGTCTGGAGGGGGAGGACCTCCAAACCCCTCCTGCTTAAGAGAAAGAGAGAAGTGGGCGTACCCGAGTAATTAGGAGAATCATAGGTATCTCCACGTTCCCAGAGGAGCTGCCACTGCGGGGACGTGGAGACGTCTGGAACGGGGCCCGTTACCTCAGTCATCCACACCAGTGGAGGGGAATGAAGGCACAAATAATGCCTACGCAACCTGGGACTGGATTCAGAAAGCAACCAGAGTGGCTCTCAACTCCTTCTCTCTCTCTCACACACACACAGACATGCTCGTGTCTCCCATCTCAGATCACAAGCGGCTCAACCTGGGCACTGGATGAGCAGGGGACAGGAAAAGACCCCCAGCCAGGCAGCCTGTGCTTCTCTTCCTAACACACCATAAGCAAGCCCCGAGCCGGCGTCCTGTCCTGTGTTCAGCTGCAGCCCCAGTGGGAATTAAACTCGGGCCCCACCTTCTGCCTCCCTGACAACTGCTTCTCTTCCTTCAGATCCCAGCTGAAACAGCACTTTTGCAGGAGGCCGCCTCCTCGGCCATGCCTAAGTCGGGCCCCCACTCCTTCCCTGCACTCCTGATGCCACGGCCCACAGCAGCTTGCAGTCAAGCTTTTACACAGCCCCCCCCTCCCCGCCCCCAACCCGCAGTCCTTGCTGCATGTCTTGCAACTCATCCAGGGCCTGGCACGTACTAGGTGCTCCCTGAATATTTGCTGAAGGGCTGTGAGAACAAGAAAATGGCCGTAGAGTTTAACACATGGTTGGCAGACTGGTGGACCGCACGTGTCCTGGGTAAGACAGGTAGCGGGCCAGAGGAGAGGGGCTTCTGGGCAAAAGAGGCACTGAGAAGAGGCCAAGTGTGTGTCTCAAGTGGGTACCCAAGCGTCCTGATGGACACACGGGACTGTGAGGGCACAGGAAGAGGATGAACCACAGAAAGGCTATCTTGCCCTGGAGCTGGTGATACATGACCTGGGTGACCCCTGGACTGATCTTCAGAGGTGGACAGACCCTCACTTCATGCTAGGCAGTCCTAAGACCTTAAAGGTCATCCGGACTACCTCCTGTCCCATGCAAGTTCCTTAATAAAAGATTAAGTAATGCCCCTTTGAACACTTCCAGTGACCGGGTGCTCACCACATTACCGGGCAGCCCATTTGACTACAGTTTCATAAAATGTTTCCTAAATCAGTCCAAATCTGTTTTCCCCTATGGGCCATGGGAGAGAGAGTTCATACTGCCTTCATACCAGAGACCTTCAGAAAGGTGGAGCCAACTCTCCAGTCACCTTAGGCTGTCTGTTCACCCACAGAGCAGCCCAGCTCCTTCAGCAATTCCCCTCCTGGCAGATCTCTGAGTTTCCTGAAACCGCAGACCCACACGTCGTTGTGTTTTTCCGGGACTTTGTTGCCCATTTGTTATGGTTGGCTATACTTTTGTTAATGAGCAGAAACCAAACTGCAAACTCTCCCTCCCTGGTTACATCTGGACCAGATCCTGTGGGTGTGGACTTGCCATTTGTCCCTAATAATTTTATGTTGTAGGACTCTGCCTACCATTCTGTGCTCTCAGGATCTTTCTGGAACCAGATCTTACAATTCAATGTGCATGTGTCTGCCTGCTTTGGGTAATCTGTAAACTTGATAGGACTGCCATCTGTGTCTCCCCCCGACCCCCTGAGCCTTGGACAGAAACACTAAACAGGGCCTGAGAACAGCGTCAGGGAAATCGCGGCAGAGGCCTTCCTCCTGGGGGTTGCATTTTTGAGTGTCACCTGCCAGCAAGTGAGGAACCCACCAATAAATAAAACCCCTGTGTCTCCATTTTTGTACATGAAGATATTGTGAAGGACAGGGCTGAAACACAAAAAAACAAACATTTCCCTAGCATGGCTAGTACAGAAAAAGTAAATTGCTGCATTTTCTTTTTCTTTTTTTTCTTTTAAGGAAAATCAGGGCTTAGACGGGCACGATTTGTTCTTAGAGAACCCATTTTGGCTCCTATGAATCATCATTTTTTGTTCTGAATGCTTGCAAATCACTAACTTAAAAACCTATTAGTTCCTCTTAGGAGGCTATACCATCAAAAAGATGGACAAAAACTAGTGTTGGCCACAATGGGGAGAAACTGGAACCCTCATACATTGCTGATGGGAATAAAAAGGGTGCAGTTGCTCTGGAAAACGGTTTGGCAAAAAAAAAAAAAAGTTAAATAGAAAGTTGACATGGGACCCAGCAACTCCACTCGTATGGACCTGTGCAGAAAAGAATAACAGCTGGCCAGAGGTTTCCATCCCTAGAAAGGCCTGCCTATAAGGTTGGTCCTCGGCTGGTGTCTGGGAATGAGGATTTCACAAGTGATCCCACCATTCTCTAACTGGTGAGGGTGGTTTCCTATCCTCAGACTCTGCAATCTGTGAGGCTAGATACCTACCTGCTCTCCTTCTGGGAGTCTAGGATTTGGGTATGTGCTGAAATGGGGCCTACGTGACCAGCCCCCAATACAAGCCTCCGGCTCTGAGTCTCTAATGACTTCCCTGATAAACAACACCTCACACGTGTCGTCACGATTCAGTGCCGAAAGAATTTGGAGTACCCTGAGTGATCCTGCTGGGAGAGGACTCTTGGAAGCTGTGCCTGGTTTGCTCTGAGATTCCCTGCATGCCCTTTTCCCCTCTGCTGATTCTTCTTTGTGTCCTTTCACTACAGTACAAATCACAGCTGGGAGTAGGACCAAGTGCTGAGTCTTGTGAGCCCTCCTGGCGAATCACTGAACCTAGGGGTCCCCGACACATCTCTTAGAAAATAAAAAATGTAAGTCCACACAAAAACTTGTACATACATATGCATAGCAACACTGCTTGTAATAGTGAAAAAGTGAAAAACCCAAATGTCCACTGACTGATAAATGAATCAAAACGTAGGAAAAAATACATATATATACGCAATGGAATACTATTCAGTCATAAAAAAAGAAGTGAAATACTGCTGCGTGCTACATCATGGAGGAACCTCGAAAGCCAGACACAAAAGGACACACAGTGTAGTGTCCCATTTCTATGTAATGTCCAGAACAGGAAAATTCATGCAGACAGAAAGGAGGTTAGTGGCCACCAGGGACTGGGGAAAAGAAGACACAGGGAATGACTGCTAGTGGAAACGAGGTCTTTTTAGGGTGATGAAAATGTTCTATTAATTGAGGATGAGGACTGCACAACTGTGAACATACAAAACCACTGAATTTTATACTTTCAAAAAAGGTGAATTTTATGGTACATGAACAGTATCTCAATAAAGTTATTTTTATATGTTTTTAAAGATTTTGTTTATTTGTTTGACACAGAGAGAAAGGCCTTGAGAGAGGGAATACAAGCAGGAGGAGTGGGAGCAGGAGGGAGCCCGATGTGGGGCTCAATCCCAGGACTCCGGGATCATGACCTGAGCCGATGCTTAACGATTGAGCCACCCAGGCATCCCTATTTCTATATTTTTAAGTCTTTTTTTAAAAAAGATTTTATTTATTTAGAGAGAGGGAGCATGAGTAGGGGGGAGCGGCAGAGGGAGAAGCAGACTCCCCACCGAGCAGGGAGTCTGATGTGGGACTCAATCCTGGGACCCTGGGATCATGACCTGAGCTGAAGGTAGATGCTTACGTGATTGAGCCATCCAGGTGCCCTACAGTTATTTGTATTTTTTAAAACTATTAGTAGGGACAAATGAAGTCATATACCACTTGATAGGATTCCTTCATTTCAGTGGTATTCCGGCCAAAAACGCAAACCTAAGCTGAATCATGAGAAAGGATCACACAAACAGAAATCGGGAGACCATGTACAACATAAATGACCTTCACTCTTCAAAAACATCAAGGTCTTGGAAGAAAAGGAAAGACTGAGGGACAGTTCTAGATCAAAGGAGACTAGAGAGACATGAACTAAATGCCACACGTGAACTTGACTGTGATCCTGGTGCAAAAATAATAACAATTATTATTATTTCTATGAAGACAATTGTCAAGACAACTGACAAAAATTGAATGGGGTATAGGAATCAGTAGTATTGCTGAGATCAGTGTTAATTTTTTCTTTTAAGGGTTTTACTGTGGTCATGTAGAAAAAAGGCACTAAGTTTTTAGAAATACACAATGAAATATTTAAGGGTTGGGGCATTATGTTTGCAACTTACTCTCAAATGGTTCAGAAAACTGCCTGCCTCTGTGTGTGTGTGTGTGTGTGTGTGTGTGTGTGTGTGGCAAGAGAGAAAAAAGCAAAAGGTAAAATGTTAAGATTTGAGGAATCTGGGTAAAGGGTAAATGTGAAATCTTTGTTAGATATTTGCAACTTTCTACAAATTTGAAATTATTTAAAAAAAAATCATTGGGGGGCACCTGGCTGGTTCAGTTGGTAGAACATGCAGTGTTTGTTCTCAGGGTTGTGAGTTTGAGCCCCACGCTGGGTGTAGAGCTTACTTTTTAAAAAAAAGGGTAAAAAAATCCATTATCTATCTATCTATCTATCTATCTATCTATCTATCTATCTATCTATCTATCTATCTATCTTTTAATGTATCTAACATATAGATGCTCATTGTAGAAAAGCAGAAAGAAAACCATCACTCATTATTTAAATACTATAACCACTATTCCCATTTTGGTGTTTTTCTTTCTACTCTTTTGCCATCCATCTTTGCTTCTTCCAGGGATGATGAGATAAACATTTTCCATTTTATTACAAAGGCTTTGCAAATGTCATTTTCGAGAGCTATACAATAGCTTAGAAGTAGGTTCAGCATCATTTACTTAAGCTTCCTCCTGTATAATCCAACATTTCAGTGATTTCTTCTTTGCAGTTATTGTAAATAATGCCAAAACAGACATCTCTGTGCATGCTCCTTTTTCTGCACTTCAAGTAAGTTATTTAGGCAGAGCCTCTAAGAAATCGCTGGGAAAAAAATTAAAAGTTATTAATACGTATGTTCCCTTTCAAAGAGTAAATCCAGACAGCTTGTTTTGCCCATCAATATGCAAAACTTGGTGAATGGAAAAATATATAACAAGCTTCTGACAATACAGTAATGTAGTTCACTTGGGGAGATTAAACTAAATAATAGTCATTTATATTTGTGTAGCTCTTTGCACACTTTATCTCATTTGATTTGGGAGTTCAGTGGTCTTGACAGGATAGGTATTAATTATTCTCATTTAGAAATAATCATGCAAGAGCTCAATAAAGTATGAGATGCAAAGTATTAAACAAATAATAAAAAATGTTTCCAAGTGCACAGTGATACACAGAAATGCTACTTGTATAATATTAAGTGAAAAAGCAGGGCACCAAAGGATATAGTGTGAAACTTACCGGGCCATGTATGAGTATTTTAAAGAACAGGAAGAAGAAAAAAGACAGGAAGGAAATACACCAAAACGCTGACAGTAATGATGTCTGATAGTGAGAAGTTTAGTGGTTGTTATTTTTCCCTTCTAATTGACTTATATTTTCTGGATTTTCTATAATGAGCATCTAGAAATATTTGTAATGTGAAAATTAAAGGTTGTTAGAATGGAAAACATAAGGCAGAAATGATATGGTGTGCCTCTTAAGTCAGAAGGGAGTGCTTGGGTGGCTGGCTGTGGGGTGGAGAGGATGGAGGAAGGTTTGACAAAAGAGAAGACGGCCTTTTACAGCTGGGAGTCAAAGGGAAGGCCAACCAGCAAGAAAAACAACATAAACAGAAGCACAGAGCCAGAATCTCAGAGTCAAATGGAATCTGAGTGCCAAAGACATTCTCTCTTCCCAAAGCCACCTTTTACGAGAACTATGTGAAGCTTGGACTGGGGAGGTCACCTGCCATGGCCAGGACGCAGAAGTCAACAGCGCAGGGGATGGTCCTGTCCCCAAGAACGTGGGCCAGGACACTGATGTGGCTGACTGGAGCAGGGGCAGCCTGAGCCATGGCAAGAGGGATTTGGGATGGACTCAAGAACATGACTGCAAAAATCAGGAGACAGGAGAACAAAATACCAAGAGAAATTATACCTCTGCCCCCACTGGGTTCCAGAAATACACAACAGGCAGTCATCGTGTGCGTGTGCATACATGCGTGTCCGTGCCGGAGACAGAAGGCAGCTCTGGATGGTCTCTAGAAGCCCCTCCCTTCCAGCCGTCTGTGATATATAGATTCAAAGAACACCTAACAATAGACCACAAAGCCTTCCTTTTGCCAAATCCTGCAAAGGCAGAAAACAAAGCTGCAATGATAGACACAGGCAGAGCAATGGGAGCTGAATCCTAAGACATCCCTTCAGTTCCTTCCCAGACGAAAGACGTTCTCGTCCGCCGGAACAAATTACAAGGACATGAAATCTTAAAATGAAAAAATATTTACTAGTCTGAGGTACACATCATTATTTTGCTTAAGATGTTTTTCCTACCTGTCTCAGAGCTCTAGATTTCTCTCCTGAGAAAAGTGACTGGAATCCCTCGCATCACCCAGCACAGACGCCCGGCCTGGCTCAAGAGCCCTAGAACAACAGAGCCAAGAGAGAAAGGGTGCCTTCGAGGAGGGGAGGAAATGGGAAAAACTGGCAGCCTGCCTCTAGAGTGGAAGAGTTTGTATTGGAAAGTTCTTTGGGGGCAACTGGAGAGGAAGGAGTAGTCACCGAAACGGGGTTTAAAGAAAACCCACACACAAACAGAATCAGGCCTGGCAGTGACCCAGAACCACTGTCACAACGTCTCAAAGCTGCCAAGACGGGAAATGGATTTTCCCAGTCATTAGAGACAAGTGCTCACACCATGCCTTGCAGCCTTATTGGAGTCTCACAGCAGTGACACCTGGCCCCATCTGCAGGGGCTGAGTGGGAAAGGACTTGGTCTCTAATGATCCTAGATCTAATGACCACACAGATAAAGAGATGAGAATGTTGGGTTGATTTTTTTTCCTTCCTTTTCAGCACAGTCCAGGGAGACAGCTGACAGCTTGGTCCCTAAAAGCCATCCGTATTCGATTCCTCAATCTACCTCCATCTATCAGTGTGTCACAGCATGACCTGATTGGTAACTGCTAATGAGACATCCGTGAATACACATAGCCCCTGGTCTAGTTGCAGGAGCTGGCCACAGGTGATTTGGTTGTCCTGAGGGGTGGAGGGGTGGGGTGGGGAATAGAAGGGGGAGGTGCTGCCTCCATCCTTTCACTTTTGGGTTTGCTTGAGATATTGAAAGACAAATGTAGGAAATGAAAATGTGGTATCACTCCTTACCTAGCTGAGGTCCCAACAACTCTCCCACATCTTGTCCATGGGGATGCAGATTTGAGCAGTCTCAGAAATCTTACCTCGTCTGTAGCTGTTCTAAGGCGCCATGGTTGAGAGTCTGGGCCCTGGAGATGGACCCTTGCTGTTCAAAGTGCGGTCCAGGGACCAGGAGCTGGGCATACCCCATGAGCCTGTTAGGAAGGCAGCATCCTGGGCCCCACACCAGACCTGCTGAATTAGAACCAGCGTTTTAACAAGACCCTCAAGTGATCCAATTGCACATTAAAGTTTGAGAAACTGCTGCAGGACTCTGTCACCAACTGGCTGTGGGGCCTTGAGTGAGTGACTTAACCTCTCTGAGCCTCAGTTTCCTCATCTCTAAAATAAGGACAGTAATATTTAATCCTTATAATAATCCTGAGAGTAAATAAGATAACCTATGAAAAGTGTTTAGCAAGCAGCTGGTACATAATATGTGCTCATTAAAAACAGCCATAGGATCTTCACTACCCTATTAATTTACTGACAAAGTATCCCTCCATTCTTTTCTCCCTGCACCACCACTCTAATATAAAGCACTCCCATCTCTCCATGGGACTCTTGCAACAGCCTCCTAACTGGCCTACAGCTGGAGTCCTCTCCCGCCTCCTATACTGTTGTCCACACTGTAGGCAGGGTGATTATTTGAAATGCAAATGTACTCATATCTCTACCCAACCCCCAACACACACTTTTTTTAAAAAAAAGATTTTATTTATTTGACACACAGAGAGAGATCACAAGTAGGCAGAGAGGCAGGCANAACCCCCAACACACACTTTTTTTAAAAAAAAGATTTTATTTATTTGACACACAGAGAGAGATCACAAGTAGGCAGAGAGAGAGGAGGAAGCAGGCTCTCTGCTGAGGCAGAGAATAGGATGCAGGACTCGATCCCAGGACCCTGAGATCATGACCTGAGCCGAAGGCAGAGGCTTTAACCCACTGAGCCACCCAGGCGCACCCCACAACACACATTTAAACACTTCTTTCTATCAGGTATAAAGATCAAACTCAATAAGGCTCATCAAGCCCTTGCAGAGTCCCACCCACTCATGCCTCCAACCTCCCCTTATTGTCCCTATCTCTGCCTTAACAATGCCAGCTTTGGTCCTCAAAGAACCACACCTCTTCCTGCCACAGGGCCTTTGCATATGAAAGCACCTCTCCTTGGACGACTCCCCTCTCTTCTTTTTGCCTGGCAAATTCCACTCATCTTTCGCATCTCTGTCCTAGAGAATCCTGGCCTCCTGGATCAAGTCAAATTCCCCTATTATAGAAGATCATCAAAGCCAGAATTTTACATTAATGGTGTGATTAATTAGTATTTCTATTTCTCCCCACCAGAACAGAGTGTCCATTGCTCACTATTGCTCCCCATCCCCTAGCAGAGTGCCCAGCACATAGAGGCCCTCCATGAATACATGTTGAATAAATGCCTAAGGATGGTGATGACACAGGGAAGCTCCCCTGGGCTGCTCATGTCATAAGGAGCATGGAGAAAGGGTAATGCTGGGACAGAAACACTGACTGCCCTGTGGCTTTGACTCAGCAAGGATTTACCAAAGGCCCAGCAAGGGAAGAGTTCCAACTGTGAGGCCACAGGGCATGGCAAGAATGAGCAAGACACTTTCCTATGAGATGCCTTTATGATCTTGGTTCAGAGTCTGCAGCGGGACAAAAGGAGCTGATGGAGAAGATCACAAGCCAGTCTGAGCTTTGCCACTGCCCTGAGATTGGTTCCTGGCCTTCGAAGGGAAGTCTCCTCCCACTCCTCTGTTCTGTCACAGTCTGGGTATGGAGTAAGGGACCGGGAGACGGGGCATGGAAAACAGAGATGAAGGACAGCAGGGAAGACCTCAGTTCATCTGTGATGGAACTTCCAGGGGGAAATGGTTCGACAAAGCCCTCTGAAGGATGTTAGTACAAAACCCACCTATGTGCAGGTAGCTCTGGCATTTCCAAAATGCTTTCCCTTCCTCATTTGAGCCTTATGGTCACCTATGAGTGAGACAGGATCGAAGTCATCACCTCCATTTCACAGAAAAAGGAACTACACTTCCACATACATACATTTATGGAACACACATGACATGCCAAACATGATAAGGGCTTTTGGGTATGTTAGCATGCACAGTTTTCACCACGGCTCTGAAAGGCACTTTCGAGAAGGAGGTGGCAAGGTATAGGAGCTAAGAGTCTGGCTTTGGATCCCAGCTCTCCCTAGCTGTGTGTCCTTAGACAAGATACTTAACCTGTCTGTGCCTCAATGATCTCAACTGTTCAAAAATGACACTGTTACACTTATCCAGTGTTTTCCATGAGTCACCAGTGATTTATATATATATTAGTTCATTTAATCTGCGTGTTAACCTTATAACATTAGTATATCATTGTCCCCCTTCTCATATAAGGAAACCGAGGCACATGCCCACGCGTCACAGCAAGTCGGGGGCACAGCCAGGATTCAAACCCAGGCAGTCTGTGCTCTTGGCCACCGTCCTCCACCACCACCTCTCCTCGAGGGGAACAGCTGCATAACTGCCTCAAATGGATGGTACAAGGACCAATTACAACACAAAGCACTCAGCACAGTGCCCGGCACATGGAAAACCCATCCGCATTAGCACCTGTGACCGCCTGCTACAGGGTTCACGGGCATCATTTTCCTCCCAGCAGGAAACAGGACCAGAGTTGCTTTCTCCACACCTCATGTCCAGCAAGGCTGTCCCTGACATCTCTGACACACACCTGCAGTTCACCTCCTTCCCTACCCCCCTCCCAGTCCCTTGTCCCTGAACATCAGCCAGTCTCCCTGCGCCCTCTCTCTCCAATTGCCGGAGCTGATCCTTTACAAATGTAAACGATTACATGCCATTCTTTTGTGTAAGGGCCTCCAAGAGCCTCCCAAGGCTCCAGGTTTGAAAGGCCTGCTCTGGCCTCTCCCCAGGCCCCTTCTCAATCTCTGTGTGTCCACCACAGGGGCCTCTGGACAATGCCTCAAATGCATCCAGCCCCATCCTGCCTGGGGTAGGCAAATAACTGCCCCCAGAGGTGCCATATCCTAATCCCCAGAGCCTGTGACTACAAATGGAAACAAGGTTTCAGATGAAACTAAGGTTGCTAATGAGCCGACCTTGTGATAGGGAGATTAGCCTGGATTATCCGGATGGGTCTCACAAGGGTCCTTAGAAGTAAAGGAGGAAGAAGGTAGGAGAGTCAGTGTCCAAGCACTGAAATGCGAAAAAGACTCCAGCAGCCTTTGCTGACTTTGACGGTGGTGGAAGGCACCACGTGCCACGGAATGTAGGTGCGCTCTGGAAGGTGGAAAAGGCAAAGGGATAGTCTCCCTCGCAGCCCCCAGAGAAAAATGGAGCCTAACACCTTGGTTTTAGCCCAATGAGACACATTTTCAACTTCTGACCTCTAGAACTGTAAGAGAATAAATTTGTGTTGTTTCAAGTCACTGAGTTTGTGTGATCTGGTACTGTAGAGGAGACTAATCCACTACCTCAGGGCCTTTGCATTTCCCAGTGAAGAACTGAATGAACAAACACCAAATCTCCAAATGTACTTCCCATTTCATCATGGCCCTTTCTCTGCATAAGGACTTCCAATATTCTGGAGCATGGGTACCAGCATTCTGGAATTCACTATTCTCCCGCAGCCCCTTACTATCCATCAATGGCAATACCCAACACTTCAGCAGGGTCATAATTGCTTTTGAGTCTGCCTCCCCTACTCTTGAGCTCTGTGACCTATTCATCAAAACACCCCCAACCCCTAGCCCAGGGGCTAGCCAAACAGAGGCAATCAACACAGCACATGAGTAATAATAAGGGCTGTATGCATTACCTCTGCTATCCAGTTATGGACATGCGCTGAGCATTTATTGTGTGCCGAGCGCAGGGATAGGCCCTTCATGAGCATTTCATCTGACACCAACTCTGCAAGGTGGGCTACTGTTATTAGCCCCGTCCTACAGGATGATGCAGTCAAGTCCTGGAGAGTTAGCTGCCTTGCCTAAGGACACAGAACAAACAGTGGCCAAGCCAGGCCATGGACGCAGCAGGGCAACTTAGAAGCCTGCACTCCTAACTACAACAGCACAGTACATCCCCCCTCAACAACACTCCCATGTGAGATGAGCTGCTCCTTTTCCCAACACCTGGTGCTATACAGAGTGGTAGAGCTGGTGTTTGAAGTTGGGGTCTGGCTGATTCAAAAGGCTGTGTGGCCCTTCCATCCCCCCAGGCTGCTCTGCTGTCTAACGAGTGGAAGGAACAAAACGTTGACCTGGCACCTCTGGCCAGCGGGTGGCTCGCAGAGAATCAAACCTCGGACCAGCCTGCTGCCTAGTGCCTGACCGAACGGTCCCTCCTGAGGTCTGTTTCTCTCTGAAAACAAGAAACGTCCACATTCCCAGTTCCTGAAGGCTCAGGCTGCTAGAAGAAATGGATGACCTGCTTTAAAGCTGCTTCAGCAGAGGCGAGAGCCTCCGGAAACATGAAAGAGGCAGAACGCATTCTTTTGCCTAAATGTTAAGGGTTTTGTAAAAAGAAAGGGGAAAGAAAGAGATTTAAGTGACAACATGGAAAAGAGCGACGTGAGCGCTGCCCAGATACTGACTAGAGCGTGGAGAGAAGCAATCCTGCTTCCATGTCTCCCAGCGAGGTGACACGATCTGAAATCTGGAGGTTTGGCCTTGATCACCACATTATAAAGGCCGATTTCAGGGCCTCCGGGGTTCACAGGAAGGCCCTCAGCCGAGGAGGACAACAAAAGCTCCAGGAGTCTTGTTTTCTAGTTGATGACGCCATTTCTTGAGGACAAGTTTTGGGAGCAGAATCCCTGGGGCCTGTGTAGAACCACGTGCAGCCACCACATTCTCTGGTCATTCTTCTTGGAGCCCAAAGAGGATCCATACTGTTCTTGGAGATCCTAGTCCTGGACTCAAGGAGGCCGGAGAACCTCAAGATACTCACAGACAGTGAAGGACCTTGTTTCCCGAAACCAGTAAAACGGTTTCAATCAAGGCTTGGAGAATGAGTCAGGATTTACTATATACCTCCACGTACCAGTCCCTGTACCAGATGTTATTGTATACTTTATCTCATTTAATCCTCCATAGCTACTCTGGGAAGCAGGCATCATGCCCATTTTATGGACAAGAAAACTGAGGTTCAGTAATTATTCCAAGGGCACACAGCCAAACCCAGGTCTGACTCCAACCTTTGCCTCTTCCTGTTCTTTCCTTAAGTTCCCCTCTCCTGACACCATTCAGAAAATACGTATCGAGCCCCTACTATGTATCCTGTGTTACTGCCACCACAGTTCCTACACCCATGTGGGGAAACAGATAATAAGAGGGAAACAAGCAAGCAGGGTCATTTTGAATGCTGATAAGCACTGTGAAGAAAAACCGAGCAAGGTGAGGGAATAGAGGGTGACTGATGGGGTGCGGATGGTAGAGGAAAGCCCCCAATTTGGTAACTAAACTGAGACCTTAATTAGTATTTGAAACACAAAGCTCCTTCTGTTTTCCACGTGTAGCTTGAGAAATGCACTTGACTTTTCTCTTTATTCCTCTTAGGTCTCCATCACCAGATTCCAAAGTACATAGTTTTCTTTTTTTAGCTAGAAAGACTTGCAAAACCCACTGATAAGGTTACCTGTTCACCCCAGGAGAGAGAATTCCAAAGCAGGAAACAGACCTGCTCAGCCTTATAAACATGGTATAAGATGACTGGGGTCTTGGAGCTCATTCATCCTACCAAGCCAAGTAGCTGCCACCCCCTAAGCTCTCCTTGAGTTTGCATTAATCAGACAGCTCACCATAGGTTTTCATTTCTCCAGGTCTGTGATGATGGATGGCGTGGGGTGGCACTTCTGGATGCATAATAAGGGGCTGGTGGTGTTTTCTCACTCCCCCAAGACTGAAATTCATGGGACACAACATTTTCCTTGACAGCACTGATCTGAAACCCTGTGTTCTTGAAAGGATTATTGCAGTCCTATTATAAAAGATAACCTAATCACACGGGAGAGAGTGATTTGATTTCAAGCAATTTGATTTCAAAACCCTGGAAGAGAATACCAAAGAATAATTAACTATGAAAACCAAAAGACGCAATCTTGACGAGCTAATGGGACAGACTAGGAGAGAGGGAAAACTCAGATCTTTATAGAGTTTCACAGATTCTTGAATGGTTTGAATGATCAGAATCAAAGCTCACGGCAGGTCTCCAGCTGGCTGGATTTGTAGCTTTCTCCTCCCTCAAATCCACAGGTCCCAAATAACTGGGTGCACCTGTCCCTGGTCTGTGGTCCTGGCTTCTAACAGGACCAGGGTTTTCTCCTGCCTGAGCTGCCTCCGGATCTGGGCTCCTTGCTGGGGCCTGGTAAACCCGCTGCAGGAAGGAGGCAGCTCCTGCCGAGTGGGCAAAACAGACCCTTTCACAGGAGGGAGACAAGCAGACTGATGGCCTGTGACAGGTGATCCGATGAAACCTTCACAGAATTCCTCTTCCCTGCATTTGCTTTGGACGTACAACTCTGGGTGATGGTGGCTCACTGGGGCTCTTTCATAAATCTCAAAGACAGGCCCTTTCAGGCATTCCCTACAAAAGAAAGGCCTTGGTGAGATTTCTGTCACTGACAGCCATGTATGTATAAAGGAAAAGCCATCATGTTTTCCCAATTCGTAGCACAGTGGCTTAAAAAAAAAAAACCCAACAAAACGTTGCATAAAATGGTATTAGTTCAGCAGGCAGAGGT